>JAESUZ010003433.1:0-276514 GCA_017311185.1 Proteles cristata cristata | reverse complement strand
CTCTCTCTCTGACCCTCCCCTGCTCACGCTGTCTCTCTCTCTCTCCTAGAAATAAATAAAACATTAAAAAAAATTAAAAAAAAAAAAGAATACCTCAGTTCTACTACCAGGGTTTAGCTCCTCAAAACCTCAATTACTGGGGGGGGGGGGGAACTGCCTTGCTTGGTGGGGAAGGAAGTTCCCTCCCTCTGTTGAAAGCTTAACATGCTCAGGCCAAAGATTTTATAACTCAACTGCCTGGGAAACCCAACGGTGGGGACCCCGGATCACCTTGAACCAGATTCCCACCCCTCATCTAACTTCTCATCTCCAAGAGGCCTGAGACAGTGTTGATGCAGTCATCGAATGGCGGGCCCCAGGGGGACCGTACCGGGTGTGTGAGAGGACACCATGTATTGCCGGAGGCCTGCTCCAGCCGCTCCAGCCGCTCCAGGGGTCCCTGAAGGACGGACGGTGTCGGCTAGAGAGAGAGTGAGAGAGCCCCGAGATTCTGATCACCAGGCAGGCGTCTCTGCCCTGTTGGTTTTGGTGTCTTTATTTATAGGTTAAATGATAGCATGACATCATAAAAAGGAATTTTTACAATGGATAGCTCTTTATGATAAGATGCTTTGGAAAGTGTACAGAAGCAGGTTTTATAGAAATATTCTGGCAGAACTATTCTAATTATAATGAGGTTAAGTAAATCTTATAACTAAGGAATTAACAGGGTGTTCTTAGTAAAAGACAGGATACATATTTGTTCTAAGTTAATAACACTAAGGTTAGGTCATAGGTTAAGTGTACAGATAGGCTAGGAGTCATTTTGTTTGGCTCTCAAGAGGATGAATGTTTTTGAGCTGGTTAATAAGTTGTTTGTGGAAACCTTTTTGACCTGATGCTGAATGTGTAGACACCATGGAGGCCCTAAGTGTGTCGGCCTTTGTTTTTGGGTTATGTTTTAGCTACTCTTATCTATCCTCATCCCAGCTGCCCCTGTAAGGGAGGGTGTTTGCAGAAAGTAGGCCTTGCCTACTTGCCTCATCACCGGTTAGAAGAAGGTGTAAGTATTAACTTAAGTTCTGCCCTTATCTATTCCTTAACTCTAAATTAGGCTCTTTGTCTCGGGGCCAGGCTCAGTTGTAACTCTTGTGTTCTTAACCGCCTTTATTACCTAAGTCTTAGATCTGCAAGGCCCATGGGAAGAGCCTTTTGACAATCATCTACAGGGCTTTCATCTAAAATCTCTTTTGTAAAGGCAGGAATATGCTTTTCCTTATGAGGTATCTATGCGGGGAATATGGGTCTGATATGGAATATTGTGAGGCCTGGTCAATACCAGCAGGCTTATTTCCAACATGAGCCAGTAGTAGTAGCAGAGAGAGATACCAGTTTTTGTTTCTCATGCCAGGAGCTGTGCAAACACTGCCATTTCCTTATTGTGACAGCCATCCAGAGAGGCCGGTGCGGCTCCCGGCACTATGTGGTACTTCCCTCAGGCTGATCTGGGTTATGTGTGTGCTGAGAACTGTTTGTCCATCTTTCTTCCTGCTCCCACTTGCCAGAGGGGAGCATTTGGGAGTCCAAGTGTAGGGGGAGAGGGAGACTCAAAGGGAGCGACGAGCCCTACAAATTGGCAATTGAAAAGATGATGAATGGCCTCATGAGCGTATAATCCAATATTACGGCCCTGCCACCTGGGCAGAGGTTGGGTCCTGGGGGGACCACACCCCCATTTACATGCTAAGCCACATAATCAGACTGAAAGCAGTTATAGAAATTATAACCAATGAAAACTGCCAGAGCTCTTACCTTAGTAGCCAAGCGGCAGACCAAAGTGTGCAATGCCATCTATCAAGATCGCTTGGCCTTAAATTACCTGCTTGCTTGTGAGGGAGGAGTTTGTGGAAAGTTTAACCTGAGCAACTGCTGACTACAGACAGATGATGAAGGGAAAGTCCTAGAGGAGATCACAGATCGAATGAGAAGGGCTGCTCGTGTCCCAGTCCAGACCTGGAAAAGTTGGAACCCAGGGGGGTTATTCCCAGGATGGTTTTCAATTCTCAGGGAATTCAAAACCCTCATGGGAATTATCCTCTTGACTTGGGGAGCACTGTCCCCTGGTTGTATGGTCCATCTCCAGCCTCACTGAGGCAATGGTCCAAAACCAAAACGGCCATGCATGTGATGATGAGATGAAAATATAAACCTCTAATTAAGATGATGCTCTTTGACCCAAAACAGGGGGGTCTGAGCATCAAAGGGAGGGATGTGGTAGGGTCCCCTCCCTAAGGAATGTGGCAAGAAAAGACCTAAAGATAAGGGAAGACAACTTGGCTCTGTGCATATATGACATCCCTCCTGACCCCGTGACATGACACCACCCAATCAGACAGTCTGTCTATACGTTACCCATATAGAGGAGACAAGGAAGTAGAATATGCGTAAAAGGCTTCACCAAACGGCGTTCAGGACTCAGGTTTTCGGGTACAAGCCCTCTGAGCCTGTGTCGGCATGAATAAAGGTGCTTCCTGGAAAGAAAAGCCTCGGTGTCACGACTCTCTGTGGATCAGTCCTACTGCAACTCATGCCAAGCACGGACACAGCAGTAAAAGGTAATGCAGCTTCGAGAGGTGGCCAAGACCAGCACCGGCCGACAGCACCCCGGAACTCACACAAGCAGAAGCAGAGGGGGTCTGCAGGGGCCCAAGACTGATTAAACCCTTCTTAAAAGGGAGGATTGAAAACAATTTATTATTTTTTATAGTTTGTTTATTTTTGAGACAGAGAGAGATGGAGCATGAACAGGGGAGGGGCAGAGAGAGAGGGGGAGACCTAGAATCTGAAACAGGCTCCGGGCTCTGAGCTGTCAGCACAGAACCCAATGCAGGGTTCGGTGTTGTGTTTTTTTTTTTTTTTTTTTTTTATTTCTAGGAGACAGAGAGACAGCGTGAGCAGGGGAGGGTCAGAGAGAGAGGGAGATACAGACTCTGAAATCAGGCTCCAGGCTCTGAGCTGGCAGTCAGCACAGAGCCCGACGCGGGGCTCGAACCCACGAACCGCGAGATCATGACCTAAGCGAAAGTCGGACGCTTAACCGACTAAGCCACCCAGGCGCCCCCCAATGCAGGGTTCAAATCTACAAACCGTGAGATCATGATCTGAGCCAAAGTCGGACGTTCAACCGACTGAGCCACCCAGACACCCCTAAAAAGGTAGGATTTTTGCCGCACACTGTCAGACCCTTCAGACACGAGCCTCTCTAACCACTTCAGAAAGGCAGCTGCCGCCAGCTCTGCCCAAACAGAGCTGAGATCCTTCCCTGCGTGAGGATAACCAGCAGCAGGTGCCGAGAGCTGAGCTGGATGGGACTGAGGCCTCATCACAGCTGCGAACCCACAGGCTGACTTCACGCACATCTGGTTCGTTCACTCCCCACCCCCTGTGTTATCTTGTCTGTTGTGTGACTTGTCTTATGTCCTCCTCTGTGCACCGTGTCAGAAGCCGAGTTCATCACGTGGCGAAGTGTCATGGAATCTGGAATCCTGAACCTGCTTATGATTGCGCCAACCTTGCTTTATGACCGAATACGGCTGACGCTGTGGGAAGACCTGGCCTGTGTGCGCGTCTTCATGGCTTGCTTGGGACAGAGGTGCTGTGGGGTCAACCGCCAAGAGAAGGCAGCAGGACTGGGCAGAAGAAGCTGAGGCCCAGCAAGGACTGCCACCCACCCCCAGGAACTCTGAAGCTAGAACGGCCTTACAGGGTTGACCCGACTTGCTCCACGGAGGCCAAGCCTTTATACCCCATGCTGACCAGTCCCCAGATGTGGGCTACCGTCTGGGCAAGGTGGCTCTCCGGGGCTGAGGAGATCTTAAAAGTACTCTTAGCTGAAAAGCTGTCTGCAGACCTTCCCAGCAGCTGAAGCGGAGTCTCTCCTCGAAGGAGGATCTGGGTGGCACCTCTGGGTGTCCACGGAGCTGGCTCTGACATCTGACTCCACAACTCACTCCCTGTGTGACCTTGAGCGAGGGGCTCAACCTCTCTGAATCACAGTTTGCCCATCTGACAAAAGGGGGTGATCGCTGTACCCACTGTGTGGAGTTATCGGAGGATATTAATTCTCACAACAGTGAAGCCCATCAAGAGCTCAGTGTCTCTGCGTGGTTTCAGGGAACTTTTATTTGATTGTTTGGTTTTGATTATAATCCAGTGTGAAGAGGGTATCCCGGAGGAGATCAGAAATGGCCCTGGACCCTCTCTTGGGAAGGCTCCCCAAAAAGGCAGGGATGGAAAAGCTGGGACTTGCGTGTTGAGCACGAGCTGTCCAGGCAGAGGGGGAAGATGGGGTGGGGAGGGAAGAGGCTTTTAGGCAATGGGAGTAACGTGCAAAGGCTCAAAGGGGAGAGAAAAGAGCGTGATGGCGTGGCTGGAGAGGGGCATCCGGGGAGTGGTGGGGAGAGGGCAGCAACCCCTCCCTGAGTCATCAACATTGACCTTGACAAAGGGAGGCCTTTACAGAGGAGATGCCTTCCGCCGTGAGCATGGCCTGCCCCGGTCAGGTTGTCTGGGGCCGGAGCCAGGTAGCAAGGATTTTCCGGGCCTTGGAGGTGAAAGCTGCTGGGCAGAAATGTGCCTTGATCTCCAAGATGGAGAGTGTTGGGCGGCAGCCCCTGCCTTGGACCCCTGCTGAGACCCTGGCTGTGAAGTCCTTATGGGCACATGGCAGGGAACGCCCCCATCTGGCTGGCAGCTGGGAGGCGTCCCTCTGCTAACACAGGACTCTGGAGGGAGAAGGGATCTAGGTCTTCCCTTCTACTGGCTCAGGAAGCAATCTGAGCACCGTACAAGGAGTTAGGAAAGCGGTCGGCTGTGTGACCTTGAACCAGTCCCTTTACCTCTCTGGGCCTGGGTTGACGTGGATGGTCCATGATCAGTATCTCGTTGCCCTGGCATTCTGAGTCTGAGGGATTTTCTGACAGCTTCCCTCTTACAAAACCCCATCTTGTTTACTTTGATCCTTGCTTACCTTTTTTCTTCAAGGGGGCCATTTCCTATTCTTCCTCCCTCTTGACCTCTTAAGAAGCTCTCAAGGCCTCTTTGACAATCAGCCGCCTCCTCCCCTTCGGCCCCTGAGCAGGAAACAGAAACAATAGGAATCGCTTCCCCAGCGGCCTCTGTCCCAGGTCGAGAAGAGCTATCAGGTTCTGGCACCACCGCTGTTTTCCCCAGGCCCACACACCCTCTGCCCTGCTCTGCCGAGTGACCGTGACCGTGACCAAGCTGCCCCACGGCAGACCAGCAGGGGCCAAGCCCTGGCCTTTGCCCTAGCCCTTCTGTCAGCTGCCTCCCAGCCATGTCTTCAGGAGGCTCAGCTCAATGCCGCCTCCTCCATGAAACCTTCCCTGATCTCGGCGGCTGGAATGAATCAGTTCTTCCGGACGTGCAGGACGCTGCGGGTCTTAGCCTCCCTTTTACTCTGCTCTCTGAAAGCATTAGCTGTTAACACATGTGATTCTCCATGCTATCCCTGGCCTGATGTCTGCATACAGTAGGTGCTGCATGAGTGTTGGGAAGGGGGAGGCAGAAAAACAAAGAAAAGAAAGGAAATTACACAGATCTTCAGAGGAAGTTTTGTGATGCATCTAGAGCAAAACTGACCCCCTATTTATCGCTTCATGTACAACATAAAACAACATCTGTGGAGGGAGTACAAACCCCAACAGACAGCCCTGCACAGGCACAAGGAAGTAGGCTATTAACAAGGTGTCCCTGTGTGGTTGCCGGCAGCACTAGAAAAGTCCCTTGTGGGGGCACCTGGGTGGCTCAGTCGGTTAAGCGTCCGACTTCAGCTCAGGTCATGATCTCACGGTTCGTGGGTTCAAGCCCCGTGTCGGGCTCTGTGCTGACAGCCAGCTCAAAGCCTGGAGACTGTTTCAGATTCTGTGCCTCCTCTGACCCTCCCCTGCTCACGATCTCTCTCTCTCTCTCAGAAATAAATTAAAAATTTAAAAAAAAAGTCCCTTGGAAGGACCCTGTGGCTGTACTCAGCTGCCCCTTGTCCTGAGTATGTGGGGGTGGCAGGGACACTGAGCAGGCCGTTCACGGCGGGTCTGGCCACGGGGCTGCCCTAGGTGTGATTGGGAAGTGAATGGAGTTTGGCCCATGTGCTGCCTGGCCTGACTGAGGGGCAGCAGGGAGACCAGCGGCGGTGGAGGGTTCAGGTAGAGGGGAGGGGATGAGTTCAGGGAGCTGGGAACAGGCCATCATGCGGGCCACGGAGGTCTGGACCTGACTTCTGAGTTAACAGTGCCCTATGGGGAGGGACTGTCATCAGCCCATTTCACAGATGAGGAGGCTGAAGCAGAGGAAGTGAGCGGCCCAACCCCCACCCACCCCATCGGAGGATGAGATTCTCCGTCCTAGCGCCCTGCTTCCCGCCATCCCACTCTGTAGTTACGGGCCCATCTGTTGGTTGCTTGCTTGTCTGAGGCCTCACTCCCACCCCTGGAATGTAGGCTGCATGACAGCAGGGACTGTGCGGTCACAGCTGCGCTCTGGACAATGCCTGTTACATAGGGGGTGCTCCGTGAGCCTTTGCTGGTGAGTGGACAGAGACGGACGGCCCAGAGGCCGGGAGCTGGCGTCATGTTCTCTGGAAAGCTCAGCACTGTAGGTTCCCTGGGGAATTCCTGGCGCTCCAAGCCAGCCTGAGGCCACATACGTGGGTCTCCGCTGGGGGCCTCTCCCGCCCCCATGGCACCCGCATCTGGGAGCGTCAGAGAAGGGTGCCGGGCTGTGTGACGCCCTTCGTTTATTCTTCCCATGGCACCCCCCCGTGGCCCCGCATGGCACCGCATCTGGGAGCGTCAGAGAAGGGTGCCGGGCTGTGTGACGCCCTTCGTTTATTCTTCCTTCTTTCTCAAGGTCAGTCACGCACGGTTGTCTAACCAGTGTCCGCTGAGCACTACTCTGTGCCTGACCCTGGGCTGGAATGGCCCACCAGTGACCGACACTGCGGTTGGTGCCTACCCTTGTGGACTGTGGCAGCCAGCGAAGGTAAGGTGAAGCTTTATGGGTTCTCAGTAAAGGGTGAGGGAATGGTGATGGAGGCCACTCCATAGTAAAAAGCCATGGTGGGGACAAGGTGGGCTTGGGGTGGGCACTGCTAAAGGGGGGGAGGGGCAGAGGCTCTGGATCGCTCAGGAGACAGAGCTTGTTGCCTGGGCAGTGAGAGGGTGAGGGTTCCCTGGAGCCCCTGCTGAGAAAGCGAAGGGACAGGATTTGCCAAGGTGGGTGTAGGGGTGAGGGAAAGAGAGGAATCAAAGAACTCACTTGGATTCTGGCCTGAGCAACGGGGAAGGCAGCGGCTGGGGTTAGAAACATAAGGATGCCAAGAGTCTTTTGAGTTCAAGGCCAAAACTGCCGTTTATTTGTTTAAGTTCTACAATGGCTCTTCTCTGGGCCAGAAAATACAATGTGCGAGGCCAGGTCCCAGGGTTTTCTGCTGCAGCCATGGTATTTCCTGCGCTGTTTTTGTCATTTTTACGCTGGAACCCCGGGGAGTCACGGGAGCTGCCCGGTCCCTGACCTTGGCCTCCTGCGGCAGGCGGGGACTCAATGTACACACTCTCCCTGTGGTGTCGCTTGGCACTGGGGTCTGCTGAAGGGCACATCCCAGGCCCTCCGCGCGGGAGGAAGGGGGACGCCTTACGTGCATGCACGTGAGCCAGGGCTGGGCGGAGAAAAGTAAGTGCATGCCTCGTGAAACGCACACTCTGCCAGGTCTTTAATATCATGTGGGATTTAATCCTCATAACAACCCATTGACATAGATATTATCCTCACTATTTAAACAGGAAAACCGAGGAGGAGAGGCCTCACAAAGTGCAGAAAGCCTTACAGGAGACTGTTGCGGTCGGGTGGATTCCAAACCCTACCTCCATGGTCTTGCTTTTCGTTCCGGGGGAGCCAGAGACACTTTTCCTGCTCTGGTCCCCCTCTCACCACCACCCCCAGCCCCACATATCCTATTCTGGTTATCCAGGTGGACTGTGCACCAGATAGCCCTCCAGTGTCCCCTGTCTTCCCACTTGAGGGTCTGGGGGTCCGCCATGTTTTTTTCCCCAAACTCAAGACAGAAGCTTCCAGAGTGACAATTGGCTCTTTTACCTGAGCAAGGAGATGTCTGCACTGTGACTAACATCACCTGCTGTATCTGGATTAATATGTCTGGGGAGGCTGAACTCGTTTCTGTTTTATGTTAGGTCACTGAACAAGCCACTTGACTTTAAAGGGTGTGACTCTTTCGGGCACCCCGAAAGTCGGTTAAGCATCCAACTTCAGCTCAGGTCATGATCTCATAGTTTGTGAGTTTGAACCCCACATGGGGCTCTGTGCTGACAGTGCAGGGCCCGCTTTGGATCCTTTGTCCCTCTATCTCTCTCTGCCACTCCTCTGCTCATTATCTCTCTCTCTCTCTCTGTCAAAAGTAAATAAAATATTAATAAATACATATTTTTTTAAAAAGTGAGACTCAGGGTGCCTGCGTGGCTCCGTTGGTTGGGCGTTCAGCTTCAGCTCAGGTCATGATCTCACGACTCAGCTTGTGGGTTTGGACCCTATGTTGGACTCTGCTGACAGCTCGGAGCCTGGAGTCTGCTTTGGATTCTATGTTTTCATCTCTCTCTGCCTCTCTGCCACTCATACTTTGTCTCTGTCTCTCTCAAAAATAAATAAATAATCATTAAAAAAAAAAGTGTGACTCTTTCAATGGAGTCTTTGATTGGTGTGGGTCTTGGAGACCATGGCTCTGAAGTTCACTCAAATATTGGACTTACCTTGCTAATAATTATCATAATAACCTCCCTGGTGCAGTGTATCCCCACAAAAGCTTTCAATGCCTATTTACAGCCACCAAGTACCAAGCAGATGACCTCCCTGAGTCTGGAAGAGAAGTGAAGGCAACAGCTGACTTAGGGTTTGCAAACCTCTAGCTGTAGCCTGTGAATATCACAGAGAATCAGCAAAAAATATCATGACCCGTGAATACCATGCAAAGGATCCATACACGCTCTGGGAGTGGAGCCGAGAGCGACTCCAGTGCCTTCAATTCAGATCACCTCTCCCAGTTAAGAGAATCTGATCAAAGGGGGCAAATTGTTCAAAAGAAAAATGATAGGTCCCAAACGGCCTCACTTGGGCCAAGTCACCAAACCAGGGCTTGATACCTAATCTAATTGCAGTTATCAGCCTTCCCTAGAAATTTAAGTCTTAACACTCAGTGAGGAATTTTCTGATCAGTGCCACTGGGAATCTGTCTTCTCCACTGCTCTCCCCTCAAGGGGGATGAGGTAATCTGCATGATACGACCCCCTTCACTTTCCCCACCAGAAAGTGATCTTGCCTGGCATAATCCTTTCCCTTTGCTGATGTAACTCCTTGCCCCACCTTCTGGAATTCCAATAAAAACCTTCCATTCTGTACATCTCCTCCGAAACTCCCTCTACTTGCTAGATGGCATGCTGCCCAATTCAAGAATCGAGCCAATTAGATGTTAACATTTTCTTGGTTGAATTTTGTTTTTCGATGATGAACAGCAGAGGACTTTCTACCTGTGTTACTTGAACTGTTAGGATCTTGTTTGTAAATTAAGGTGTATGAAATCTATTAGAGGTTGACTCAAAATAAATAAATAAACTTAACAGGGTAGGGGCGCCTGGGTGCCTCAGTCAGTTGAGCGTCTGACTCTTGATTTTGGCTCAGGTCATGACTGATCTCATAGTTGGTGGGATTGAGGCCCCAATGAGGCTATGTGCTGACAGCGTAGAGCCCGCTTGGGATTCTCTCTGTCCCTGCCCTGCTCTCTCTCTCCCTCTCTCAAAATAAATAAATAAACTTTAAAATCTATTATGAGTTTCATGAGGACTCAAAAAAGATAATATATTCTTGTTAATCTTAAACCCTTAGTAACTAACGTTGAGAAACAGATAAAGGTGAAGAGAAGTGGGGTAGATTTTGACACTTTTTTGTGAGTCCTTATGGGTTTCTGCCCATAAACTTTTTAATGTTTATTTATTTTTGAGAGGGGGAGAGAGAGAGAGACAAATCGTGAGTTGGCGAGGGACAGAGAGAGACAGAGACACAGAATCCAAAGCAGGCTCCAGGCTCTGAGGTGTCAGCACAGAGCCCAACATGGAGCTCAAACTCATGAACCATGAGATCATAGCGTAAGCTGAAGTCGGACACTCAATCAACTGAGCCACCCAGGTGCCCCTGATTTTATATTTTTAAGTTGCGGGAATAGATAGAACGGAAGTTTCTAAAAGGATTTGTTTTCTTTTTAAATACTTATTTAATTTTAAAATTTTTATTTAAATTTTATTTAAACCGTTAACATATAGTCCAATATTGATTTCAGGAGTAGAATTTAGTGATGTATCACATACATACAACACCCAGTGCTCATCAAAACAAGTGCTCACATTATTCTATTCTATTCTAGTCTATTCTTTCTATTCTATTCTATCCTATTCTATTTTAGAAAGAGTGAGTGGGGGGCAGGGGCAGAGGAACAGATAATCTTACCCAGGCTCTGTGCCCAACATGGAGCCCTACATGGGACTTGATCACCCCACCCTGAGACCACGACCTGAGCCAAAACCAAGAGTCCAGGTACCCCGCAACAGTGCCCTCTTTAATACCCATCACCCATCTAGCCCATCCCCCACACCTCCCTCCATCAACCCTTAGTTTGTTCTCTACCAGTAGGAGTCTCTTGCAGGGGTGCCTGGGTGGCTCAGTCAGTTGAGCCTCTGACTTTGGATTTTTTTAAAAAATGTTTTTATTTATTTCTGAGAGAAACAGCGTGAGTAGGGGAGGGTCAGAGAGAGAGAGGGAGACACAGAATCTGAAACAGGCTCCAAGCTCTGAGCTAGCTGTCAGCACAGAGCCCGACATGGGGCTTGAACCCATGAACCGTGAGATCATGACCTGAGCCAAAGTCGGACGCTTAACGGACTGAGCCACCCAGGGGCCCCTCTGACTCAAGTCATGATCTCATGGTTTGAGTTCGAGCCCCATCGGGCTCTGTGCTGGCAGTGTGGAGCCTGCCTGGGATTCTTTCTCTCCCTCTCTTTGCCCCCACTTACTGTCTCTCTGTCTCTTTCTCTCTCAAAAATAAGTAAATAAACATTAAAAAAAAAAAAAGGAGAGAGTCTCTTGTGGTTTGTTTCCCTCTCTCCCCTTTCCGTGTGTCGGAGAGGATTTTGATGGTCCTGGAGGTCTGGCTACTGTCAGGCTAAGGCTGCTTTTAGTCTCTAGCAAATCATTAACGTGAAGACAACTGGGGCTTCCTTGAGGAATGTCACACTGCACGACTCAGGTATTTAGCAATGGGCTGCAAGTGGTACGGAAACTTAATTTTATCTACATTTCTCGTCTTTGTTCTCCTCATCACAAATAATTGGCGAGAAAAGTCCCAGTCTCTAAATTTATGGGCTCCCAGTGTGATGCTTGAAATCCACAAGTCTTTCTCTGCAGAATGTCAAACTCCAAAGGCAAGTGTATCCTTATATGTATGAACGGGGAACCTTGGTCCTTTCCTCATTGTTCTTAAACATTAAAACAAATTGCAAGAACTTTGAACTGGAAGGAAATACCTAGAAGTAGTGTCATTAGATTAAGAGAAAAGCAGGATGTCAGAGAAGGCATTAGTCATTATGGTGGCTTTTAATTGGGAGAACTGATATGAGAGAAGATGGGCTTTCAGGCCTTAAAAAATAATTCTTCGGGGCGCCTGAGTGGCTTAGTCGGTTAAGCGTCCGACTTTCGCTCAGGTCATGATCTCGCGGTTCGTGGGTTCCAGCCCCGCGTCGGGCTCTGTGCTGACTGCCGGCTCGGAGCCTGGAGCCTGTTTCAGTCTGTGACTCCCTCTCTCTCTGACCCTTCCCTGCTCACGCTGTCTCTCTCTCTCTCTCTTTCTTTCCTAGAAATAAATAAAACATTAAAAAATTTTTTTAAAAAAAGAAAAAAAGAAAATCAGACCCTTCTTTAAAAAAAAAATAATTATTCATCAAGAAAAAGGAAAAAGCAAGACCTAATATGGTTTGGTAAAAATTCTCTCCTCCTAAAACTGTATATCTAGCAGAGGTCACCCAATCTGATTGGGCATTTCCTGTTTATTCCTTTTTAAAAATTTTTTATTCTGGGACGCGAGGGTGGCTCAGTCGGTTAAATGTCCGACTTTGGCTCAGGTCATGATCTGGCAGTTCGTGGGTTCTAGCCCCGCATCGGGCTCTGTGCTAACAGCTCAGAGCCTGGGGTCTGCTTCAGATTCTGTGTCTCCCTCTCTCTCTGCCCCTCCCCTGCTCATGCTGTCTGTCTTTCTCTCAGAAATAAATAAAAAACATTTTAAAATTTAATTAAAATGTTTTTTATTCTTATTCTTTTTTTAAATGCTTATTTATTTATTTTTGAGAGAGAGCATGAGTGGGGAAGGAGCAGAGAGAGAGAGAAAGAGCGAGAGAATCCCAAGAAGGCTCCATGCTGTCAGCACAGAGCCTGACACAGCGCTCAATCCCATGAACTGTGAGATCATGACCTGAAATCGAGAGCTGAAATCGAGAGTTGGCAGACACTAACCCACTGAGCCTCCTGAGCGCCCCTACATTACTCCTCATGGCTGTCTTGCTCTGATGACAAGCTCCCTGTTCAGAAGTATGCTTTTCTGGGGGCTTTTGTCAAAAAGGAATGAATCTTTTTTTTTCTTATTATGTTTTTTTTTAATTTATTTGGGGGAAGGGGCAGAGAGAGAGGGAGACAGAATCCAAAGCAGGCTCCAGGGTGTGAGCAGGGGAGGATCAGAGAGAGAGAGGGAGACACAGAATCTGAAGCAGGCTCCAGGCTCTGAGCTGTCAGCACAGAGCCTGACTTGGGGCTCGAACCCACAAACCGTGAGATCATGACCTGAGCTGAAGTTGGACGCTTAACCAACTGAGCCACCTAGGTGCCCCTCTCTGTGACATTCTTAAGAGGACCTTTACACCCGAGGGAGTTTGCTGTGGTCAGAAGCTCCCAGCATTATTCCAAAATCTGTGTTTTTCTCCACCCAGGGACCTCAGGCCCTAACCTTTCCTTCTCTGCCTATTTTATCCCATCTTTTCCCTCTCAAATTAGTACCTAACCTAATTGCAAGGTTGTTTTCTTTTTAATGTTTATTTATTGTTTGAGAGAAAGAGAGAGACCGAGTGTGAGCAGGGGAGGGGCAGAGAGAAGGAGAGGCAGAACTCAAAGCAGGCTCCAGGCTCCAAGCTGTCAGCACAGGGCCCGACGTGGGGCTCGAACTCACGAACAGTGAGATCATGACCTGAGGCGAAGTTGGACGCCCAACCGACTGAGCCACCCAGATGTCCCCCAATCGCAGTTTTAACTTTTCCCAGAAATGTGGTCTTAATGGGTCAGTGAGGAACTTTCTGGTCAGCACCAATCCATAATCTGTCATCTGTCACGTGGGTTCTCTCCATTCCCCAGAGGAAGAGGAGGTAATCCACTGAATCACTCCCCCCCCCCCCACTTTCCTTAAGGGAAGGTGACTTTGCCTGAAACAATCCTTTTCTTTGGCTAATAGTCCTGCCCCTTCTGCTATAAAGTCCTTTCGTTTGTACAATGTTAGAGAGGCTGTCGCCCCCGCCTCCCATTCATTAATTGCTTAACAAAGCCAATTAGATCTCCAAATTTACTCGGGTAAATTTTGTTTAACAACACGTATATTTTACAAACTGGATTGTAAGTTTCTGGGGGGAAAGAATGCTTCCAAATTTGTTTTGTAAACCTAGAGAGGCTTGCACATAATAAATGCTCAGTCGTAATTCATACATATCAATATTACAGTTCGTGGTGAGCAGATGGAAGATAGTGAGGCGTGGCGGAGGGGGGGGCGGGCATCACTAAATCCACGTCCTCCCCATTCTGTTTATTGAAGGAGAGACAGCAAAAGAAAAACATTTTTCACACTGTCAAAGGCGTCAGTGGTTTATCCAAAGCAAAGGAGTTTATTTGGTTTTCCATTTGTGATGAAAAACTTTAAATAGTAGCAACTGTGGAATTTGGTTAAAAGGCAGTGTTCTCCGCCCAAGAGCGTTCCTTCCCCAAAGCCTCTTTGTTAGAAATGTAATCTCACATCAGCCGGGACTCCTGTTTATGGCAACAACTCTTATAGCACCTCATCCAGAGGAACATACTTCCGGTTGTGAGGATTAAGGATCGTGCTTATAAAGATCTGAGTTCTGTATGCCCACTCAGTATCCGTGAAAATGTACAACTCTGGCTCCATTTCCATAGGCAAGCAGTGCTATACGTGAGCTCCTTAGTATGTTGATGGAATTTCTAGAGCAGGATGCGTTGAACCTAATTTTCTTGTAAATTAGTTGATGGTAGCAGTGTTGTGTTTCATGGTTATTCTTGGACAGAAACGTGAAAAATGGAAAGTTCTAGAGAAAGATCCTCCCCACCCCCCCCACCCCCGCACAGTTCCTCATTCTGTTTTTGAGCAAACTGCCCCCAGGTTCCTCTGACCTGATTAGCCTCAACCTTGGCCTAAAAAGACTTTAATAAACACTAACATAGTTTGTAAGAGTTCAAATCTCCATCCCTGGGATGACCCTCGCTCCCTGTAGAGTGCCTGCCCGAGAAAGGTCCAGGCTGCCAAGAATTTGCTGTCTGCTCCAGCCAACACGTGAAGGCGGGGCTCTTGCTGGGTCATGGTGTTTGTGGGACCGCAGGAGCCTTGTTCAGATGGGATGGGCTCCAGTTAGCGAACTCCGTGCATTTCACACGGACCAACCCCCTTTCCCACCTTGTAACGTTTCACGTCCCCGACCAGCGCTCTATCACCCTCCTCTTGAAATGTCCAGTCACCTCCACACAAATTGCAGTGGAGGTCGGTTTATTTGGACCCTTTCCCTTGTTGCAGTAGCTACAACTGATTGAAATCTGTCCTCACCACTTCAGTGTGTCTGATTTTAACATTTTTAACAGTGTGAGTTCATCTAAGACCATCTAAACAACCCTTGATTGCTTGGGTTGAGAATGCAGGAAAAAGACATTGAATGACAAGGGATAAAAAGAAAAGTGGTCAAAAGGTGTAAACTTTCAGTCTTAGGGTAAATAAGTTGTGGCGATTGATGCGGGAAACAAAGGCTGAAGGAAATGGCAGATGTAACTAAATTTCCTTATAACCTGTAGCCCATTGACAAACACTTGAGGCAGACAGAGTAAACCATTTCTCCAGGGACTCCCTACCATCTTCACGTCAGGGCTTTGCTAGAGGGAAGAACAACCTTAGCCTGACAATAGCTAGGCCTCTGGTATCTGATGAGTCTTCTTTAGCATATGAAAATCTCGCTGGAAACTTCCCCTGGACTTTACCTCCCCCAACTCCATAGTACATAACCAGTCTCTCCTCAAGGTCCAAGGGTAGCTCCTCCTGCACCCAGGTCCTGTCCCCATGTGCTAATAAAATCCCCCTTTTGCACCAAAGACATCTTCAAGAATTCTTTCTTGGCAGTAGACTCTGGACTCCATGAACCCCACTGTCACCCCCCAAAACTACATCAGGGATGTCACATACAGCATGCTGACTGTAGTTAAGAACACTGTATTGTCTATTTGAAACTTGCTGAGAGAGTAGATCTTTAAAAAAAAAAAAAAACATTCTTTATTTTAATGTGTGGGGGGAAGTGGTAGAGAGAGGATCCCAAGCAGGCTGAGTGGGGTTCGAGCTCACCAACCGTGAGATCATGACCTGGGCTGAAATCAAGAGTCAAATGTTCAATCCACTGAGCCACCCAGGAGCCCCATTAAGAGAGTAGATTTTTTTTTTATGTTAATTCATCCTAAAAAAATTTTTTAATGTTTTATTTATTTCTGAGAGAGAGACAGCATGAGCAGGGGAGAGTCAGAGAGAGAGGGAGACACAATCTGAAACAGGCTCCAGGCTCTGAGCTGGCTGTCAGTACAGAGCCTGACGCAGGGCTCAAACCCACAAACCGTGAGATCATGACCTGAGCTGAAGTCGGACACTTAACCAGCTGAACCCCAATGTTAATTCATTTTTGTGAGGGAGAGAGACACACAGAGCGCAAGTAGGGGAGGGACAGAGAGAGAGAGGGAGAAACAGAATCCAAAGCAGGCTCCAGGCTCCAAGTTGTCAGCACAGAGCCCAACATGGGGCTCAAACACACCAATGGTGAGATCATGACCTGAGCCGAAGCCGGACGCTTAACCAACTGAGCTACCCAGGCGCCCTTAGCTGTTATTTTTTTAAATATGAGGTGATTGATGTTAACTTATTATGATCTTTTCACAATTTACATATATCAAATCATTATGTTGTACACCTTAAATGAATACAATGTTATACATTAAGTATATCTTAGTAAAACCAGGGGGAGGGGATGGAAGGGAACTTCACGCACTGCTGGTGGGAATGTAAAATGGGGCAGCCACCGTGGAGAACCTTGGCGGTTCCTCAAAAAAGTTAGAGTGACCAAAGGACCTACTAATGCCACCCCAGAATATATCCACGAGAATCTAAAACATATGTTCCCACAAAATTTATACACAAATATTTATAACAGCATTATTTATAATACCCCAACGTGGAAACTGATGAATAGATAGACAAAAATGTGGCATATCCATACAATGGAATCTTATTCCTTCACAGGAAAGAAGTCCTGACACACGGCAAAATCCAGACGGACCCTGGGAACATTCTACTACATGAAAAAAGCAAACACAGAAGCCACATGTTGTGGGATTCCATTAATAGGGAATGGTCGGAACAGCAAAATCCATGAAGACAGAGAGCCCAGTGGTTGCCAGGGAATGGAGGTGGAGGAAAGATGTGGGGCTTCTGTTTCGTGGTGATGGAAATGTTCTGGAATGGGATAGAGGGAACCTTACTAAAACCCACTGGATTGTACACTTTATTTATTTTTAATTAATTTATTTTAGTGAATATACAATGCAATATTGGTTTCTAGATTGTATGCCTTAAAACAGTTATCTCTATGCTATATGAACTGCACCTTTAAAATAAATTTGCTTCATTCTGAAGCTTATTTATTTATTTTGGGAGCGAGAGTTCAATACACGTGTGTACATGCAAGCAGGGGAGGGGTAGAGAGAGAGGGAGAGAGAAAATCCCAAGCAGGCTCCACGCTGTCTGCGTAAAGCCCAACATGGGGCTTGATTTCCTGAACTGAACCATGAGATCACGACCTGAGTCAAGATCAAGAGTAGGACAGCTAACTGACTGCACCGCCCAGGAGCCCCTGTGAATTGCATCTTAATTAAAAGAAAGAATATGACAGCGCTTGCAACCCAAGTGTCGTAGAGTAGATTGTACCTGTGCCATTAGTTTTTGATCATGTTGACTGATATGGGAAACAAAAGGCAAAAGAAAAGCATTAAATTTCCTAACAACTTACAACGCATTGATGAGTCCAAGCCTGGCTGAGTGACCTTCCCCAAGGAGTTTAGCTGCCTTGGACACTTTGCTAATGGCAAAAGGTCCCAGGATCCTGTAAGTCTACTTTAACATATAAAAGTTCCTTTAGAAATGTCCTTTCTCCCCACCTCCAAATATGTTAGCAATTATCCTCCAAGCATCTGGCCCCCAGATGTACCTCTACATCGGAAGGCTCTCCAGGACTAAGGTTTTACCCTGTAGTAATAAATGACCTTTTCCTAACAATAGCTACCCCGCCCCCACCCCCAGGGCCCTGGAAACCTTGTTTCCAAAATACCCTGGAGGTTTGTGCTGTGTCAAACTCGCTCCCAACATGAAAGCACAGAATATAATCAGTCATCTGTCACCGGTCATTGCAGCTCTTTCTGTCCACCAGTGCTGTCTTGCACTTTAGTAAAACCGCCTTTTTGCACCAAAGACGCGTCAAGAATTTTTTATTGGATATCGGCTCCAAACCCCAATATTTCCACAGCAATTACTAAAGATGTTTAAGACTTTTGACATTTAAGTAAATAAATAGAGTGGAAGGGAGCCTGGGAAACAGGTTATTTCAAGGCTCCCCTTGGGCGAGGAGGCACTTCGCCTAATGTTTTCTTGGGGAAGTGAGTGGAGAGAGAGGTTGGAGGGCCGTTACTATATACGAGCTGTGACTGTTTGGAAAGGAAGCCCCTTCCCAGATGACTGTATTGTGTTGCAGCTCTCGTCCTTCACTCTGACCAGGGCACATGCTGCTCATATGAAAAGCAAATCTCCCTACAGCAGCCAAAGAAAACAGACGCAGAGAAAAAGCAGCCGACAATGGAGAGGAAGTAGGATTCTGCATCCTGGCTGATAACATCCTCAGACTCCAAGCTGCAAAGACGTTTGGCCGTGGCCACTGGGGACCCTGGGGGACACCCAGGACCAGACTGGCCACATGTGAGGAGGGCCTCGGTGTCATTGACGCAACCCCACAACTTTGCCCTTGACATCAAAGGGACATCCGTGTCCTGCGTGCAGACAGGTAGAGGCCAACAAACTCCTTGCATCCTCTCTCTATAAACTATAAACTGATGGGCACCTGGGTGACTCAGTCGATTGAGCATCGGACTTAGGCTGAGGTCATGATCTCGCTGTCTGCAAGTTCGAGCCCCACATTGTGTTAGCAGCTGTCAGTGCAGAGCCTGCTTTGGATCCCCTGTCCCCCTTTCTCTCCACCCTTCCTCTGCTCGGGCACACTCTCTCCCTCTCTCAAAAAAATATTTTTTTAAAATATAAATTGAGATTCCATTGCGCCTTAGATATATAGGTGGCCCTCCCGGCAGGGGGAAGGCCATCTTAGGAGGGAGATGTTTTCTGGGACAGACACAGGTCAGCTTCTTCCTTGTGGCCCATCCATTCTTTACTCCCTTTTTCTAGCCACGTTCTCGACTCCGTGTCTTCACTCAGAGCTTTGTCTCCCCACCCCACCCCCAAGGAAGGTGTAAGCAAGCGACCACCCAGGGAACCTGCCTCTTCCTTGCTGGGTGGGTGCTCTTAGCTAGCGAGGCGGGGGACTCGGAGCGTCTTGGCTAATGCAGGTATAACACCTTTTCCTATTTTTTAAAAAATATTTTATTTATTTTTAGGAGAAAGAGAGACAGCGTGAGCAGGGGAGGGTCAGAGAGAGAGGGAGCCACAGACTGAAACAGGCTCCAGGCTCTGAGCTGGCAGTCAGCACAGAGCCCGACGCGGGGCTCGAACCCACGAACCGCGAGATCATGACCCAAGCGAAAGTCGGACGCTTAACGACTAGGCCACCCAGGTGCTCCACCTTTTCCTATTTTTGACCCAGGATTGCTGGGAGGCCAAGTAACATTCTGTCTCTGACATGCAGTTTATTGACTCCAAAGCATTAATCCAATGTCAGGGGTAATATAAAGTGTGGGTTTGTCTCTCCCCTTCTATTTCAAAAATACTTGGCCTGAAACTGGTTTTTCCTCCACGACCCTTCACTGTGCTGGGCCAAGGGACGTTGTGCCTTAGGACTTCCTTTCCAGGAAGGAAAGGAGGGCCTCCTTTCTCTGCTTGTAGGACCGGCTCCGGGCACTTCCTCCCCGCCCTTCTCTCCAAAACGCTGATCACAGCGCCCCCTGGTGGAACCCCTCGCAGACCCAGCGCAAACCCAAAGGCCTTGGGGTTGAACTAGGGGAGGCAGGGCCGTGGGGGGTGATGCCTAAAGGGACAGGTTCCAGTCGGGTCCCGCTGATTGCTGGCAAGCCGAACACAGACTTCGCATTACGTGGTATTTTCACTTTTCAAGACAAGCTAGAAACTTCCCTATTAAAACACCAAAACCAAAACCAAAACCCAACTATATATGCCAAAGAAAATAAGCAGTCGGGGAGAGTTTGGGCTGCAAACCAGCAGGAAGCCTTGATTTTTGTGGAAGAGACAAACAGTGATAAGGGTTAACCCCAACACATAAAGGAAGAACAATCTCGGTAAAAGAAATCTTTTCAATGAAATATAAAAATCACGACTGTGAACATGTTTGACAAAGAGAAGGAAAAAAAAGCAAGCTATTCGCTTGCTTTGGAATTTCCCATGTTTGCTTGTTATACTGATTTTTTCCTCAACCACTTATGTTAACCAAGAGAAACTGGGAGGTTTCAGTAACAATTATGGGGAGAAAAATACAAAACACAAAAATTATGTTCATAAGGTTTTTTTTTGTTTTTTTTCCTGCTGTTTGGGAAAAATATCAATTGATCCTAAATCAGGTACATATTCACCAGCTTCCAGAACATCAATGTCCATGGGGGTATATTTGTACTTTTTAGGAAAGAAGTCGCTCCAACATGCAAAGCCGGCACAATTTGGCCCCATCTTGCCTGATAGCCACACCTCCTACTATTTCTAAAACTACCTTCCCCCAGAACCATTTCAGTCCTTTTCAGGAAGTCCCATTCCTATTTAAGGGCTTCCTCTCTTTTCCATTTTTTCAAGCTCCTATGCATTCTTCAAAACCCAGTTTACAGGTGACCCTTCACCAAAACCCGGATGATGTGATACTTCTTCAAGCCTTCAGGCATAAAAAACTGCCTACCCCCAACCTGTGCTTTCATAGCTCTAAACCCAAATCTCTACTATTACAATCACTTTGCTTATTATAATAAGTCATAATGATTTGTTTATATATCTTCTGACATGGGAATATCCCCAATGGTGGGCCGTGTCTTTGATGAGATATATTGCTTTGAAAAACACCTCTGAGGTTGGAAGCTGGTAGGGGAAGTTTTGCTGTCTGTTTTGCTCACCCAGAGCTTAGTACACAGCTAGGCTCATGGAAAGCAAGATAATTTAAAAATACACTGTAAAATACTTTTAAAAATGTTTATTTATTTTTAAGAGAGAGAGAAAGAGAGAGAGCATGTGGGAGAGGGACAGAGAGAGAGGCTCTGCACCGACAGCAGAGGGCCTGATGCAGGGCTTGAAACCACAAACTGTGAGATCATGACCTGAGTCAAAGTTGGACACTTAACCGACTGAGCCTTCCGCACTCCCCCAAGATACTTTATTTTTGAATTTTTGGAACTGTTTTTGAAGAAGTCATGATTTTCATGGTTCAGAATGCAAAAGGTATCAACGTAGGTACAAATGAAAAGTTTCCACCTCTCCCTTGTTTACAGCCACTCACTTTCTCTTCTTACCAGTAAATAGTTACTGGTTTTTAAATATCCTCTGGATGAAGTTCATGTTCTTTTACACACAGTGAAATTCTTTCTGCCATCTGGGTTTGTTTCCATTCCCATCCCACTCCCTAAACCCAGGCTTTGTCCCTTATTTCCGGCCTGCACTACATTTGTTGAGCCCAAATGGCAAGTCCCAGAGACCCCCAAGGAGCCAGCACCGATGCAAGTACAAAAGGGTCTTTATTACAAGCTCGAGCAGGGGCTCACCCGCCTACCAGTGTCACGGCAGCAAGGTGAAGCGAAGAACAATAGCGAACAGGGTTTTTAAGGAGTAAGGGATGGGGGTGTTACAGTATAG
The DNA here is from genome assembly GCA_017311185.1 of Proteles cristata cristata. NCBI lineage: Eukaryota > Metazoa > Chordata > Mammalia > Carnivora > Hyaenidae > Proteles > Proteles cristata. The sequence continues at coordinate 254,991 of JAESUZ010003433.1, read as the reverse complement.
CATCATCACGTAAGCACCAATTACAATTGTACAGCACCCATGGTTAACAGTTTTGACCATTCAGTATCTGTGAGGCGTTCATTACTTTTGGTGGGACCCAATCATAACCTGAGAATCCTTTGAAAATGACCAATTACGAGGTGAGTTCAAAGGGCCCACGTGGGGTTCAGGCAAGCGGTGAGAAATTGGCTAGTTTGTATCTGCAGTTCCCAGCCTTGACTCAGACCATAGGAATGTTTCTTTTTTTCTTTTTGATGAGCTGAACTGAGGGCAGTCTGAGGATGGCTTTAGCCTTGAACAGCCTGAGGCTTTTCCTGGGACTGGGGCTACGTGCAGCCCGAGGTTTCTCTTAATGGAGGCCTTAATTTTTGGCTCTTCACATTTAGCTCCTCAGAATGTTCTCTGTCAGCCTCTCGCGCGACACTTGCATCAGTTAGTGTGTTTCTGGCGAGCCTGGCCTCAGCTTTCTTGTCGCAGTGGGGGCCCATTGTGCGTGACACTCCAGGAGCCCCTATTCCTCTCTCTTTCCAGTTCCCCTGACTGTTTAGGGATATGGACCCCTCACAGGCTTCCAGCTCCTTGAGATCTGAGACTCTAGTCATTATCAAAGGCTGAAGCCCAAGGGCGCGTGGGTGGCTTAGTTGGTTAAGCGTCTGACTCTCGCTTAGGTCATGACCTTGCGGTTCGTGGGTTCGAGCCCCGCGTCTGGCTCTGTGCTGACTGCCAGCTCAGAGCCTGGAGCCTATTTCAGAGTCTGTATCTCCCTCTCTCTCTGACCCTCCCCTGCTCACGCTGTCTCTCTCTCTCTCCTATAAATAAATTTAAAAAATATATTAAAAAAAAAAAAAAGGACTGAAGCCCAAAGTCTAGCGCACGACAGGGCTGGAGTGAAGGTCGCTGTCTCCCGGAAATCCGGCCCTTGTGCTTGTCCCAGAAACATGAGCTCTCAGCCTCAAGAAGTTCTGAGACTGGCGTTTGGCTGCTGAGGCATAACCTGCCTGGTGTCCCCACCAAAATTCCACCTCTAACAATCTGGACGTGTCTCCTCCTGACGGCCTGAAGGAGGCGCCCGCCTAACACACAAGCAACCCTAGAAGCTGGTTGATCTCCCTGTTCGACCCTCATTGGGAGGAAGAGGCGCTACTGGTCACAGGACATGCAAGCAGGTGGAGACATTTCTTATTAAGAATGAGTAAAATGGCGCGGAGGTTTTCATCATCAGTTTCCTGTTGAGTCTTTTTAGCAAAGGCTGGTGTCCTGAGTCCAGTCAGCCCCTGGATACTGAACAGTTAGACTTTCTACTTTAAAATGCAGATTCTGGACCGTGATGAATTTGCCTGGATTAATCGTCCCAGTGGGGACTTTCTAGATGGACAGCCCACCGTCTCTAGAATCTTCTCCATGCCCCAGCCTGCCCAGGGCAACGTGCAAACTTTCTCTCAGGCTTCAGCCTCCGCCTCTCTGAACGCCAGATGACTACATAAATTGTAAAGTCTTATAAAATGCAAGGTGTTATGATCACTACCATTACTATTATATTAATTCAGATTCTTACACAAAGTTTATGTATGGCAACTCTGGGGTGTCACAAAAGCCCACCAATGTACAGATTTTGTACGAGGACCCAGAAGCCCTAGAAGAGGCTACTTTCTTTTAATTGTCATTTTACTTCCTTAAGTTTCAAGTTCAAAAATCTCCTTTAAGCAAGGGAAACACCATATGATTTCACAAATATGTGGAATTTAAGAAACAAAACAAATGAACATATGGAAAGACTGGGGGTGGGGAGGAGAGGAGAGAGGGAAATAAACCACAAGAGACTCTTAATGATAGAGACCAAACTGAGGGTGGGTGGAGGGAGGTGGGTGAAGGATGGGCTGGGTGGGTGGGCACTGAGGAGAGCAGTGTGGTGATGAGCGCTGAGGGTGGTCTATAAGTGATGAGGCACTGAACTCCTCTCCTGAAACCAGTATTGCACGGTATGTTAACTAAATAAAATTTTTGGAAAAAAAATCTTCAACTTTTCTTTTAAGATTTTTAAGTAATCTATACACTCAATGTGGGGCACAAACTTACAATCCTGAGGTTAAGAGTCACACGTTCTACCTACTGAGCCAGCCAGGGGCCCCCAAATTTTCCTTACCCTTTTTGTTTTCAGTTTATTTATTTGGTTGAGAGAGACAGACATAGTGTGAGCAGAGGAGGGGCAGAGAGAAGAAGAGACAGTATCCCAGGCAGGCTTTCACCATCAGTGCAGAGTCAACTGTGGGGCTTGAACTCACGAGCCATGAGATCATAACCTGAGCTGAGATCAAGAGCTGGACGCTTAACTGCCTGTGCCACCCAGGCGCCCCTGAATACGGGAATTTTTAAGTTCCCAGTATGTTTACAAACCTAGGACACTTTTTTAAGTTTATTTATTTATTTTGAGAGAGAGTGAGTGAGTGAGAGAGAGGGAGATAGAGTGGGGGGGAGGGGCAGAGAGAGAGAGAGAGAGAAGGAGAATCCCAAGCAGGCTCCTTACTGTTGGTACAGAGCCCCATGTGGGGCTTGATCCCACAAACTGTGAGACCATGACTTGAGCTGAAATCTAGAGTCGGCTCCTCAACGGAGTGAGCCACCCAGGTGCCCCAGGACATTTTTTAGTTATGATATTTAGTCACCAAAAAAATCTAAGCAAGCCAGTGCATAACTTAAATTGGAATCTCAAGGTTAACCCTTTAGATATTCTTTTTCCTCCCAAGTTTTTATTTGAATTCCAGCTAGTTAACATACAATGTAATATTAGTTTCCAGTATAGAATTTAGTGATTCATCCCTTCCATACAACGCCAACACTTCCATACATACTCATCACAGCAAGTGCCCTCCTCAATACCCATCACCTAGTTTACCCATCGCCCCACAACCTCCCCTAATCTTTTAAAAATTCTAACATTCCCCACTATTCTCTCATATGGTAAATTCACTTAAGTATTACAAATATTTCAGCTACCAAATATGCAAATACAGGAATACAAATATTTCTATGTTTAACACCCCTATTTTCATATTTTTAAGGAAGTTTTGTTATTGTCAAATACTTAACAATGAATGTCATGGTATCTGCAACCCATTTTCTTTCTTTCTTTTTTTTTTTTTTTTACAAATAGTTTATTGTCAACTTAGTTTCCACATAACACCCAGTGCTCATCCCCACAAGTGTCCTCCTCCATGCTCATCCCTCCTCCCCCCCACATCCATCAGTCCTCAGTTTTTGTCAGCATTCAAGAGTCTCTCATGGTTTCTGCAACCCATTTTCAAATGTTTTAGGAAATATAGATACATACAGGGAGAGAAAGAGAGATAAAGAGAAACAAATGTGGCAAGTTAGTCATGTATAATTTATAAATTTTTTTTGTTTTATTTTTGAGAGAGACAGAGACAGAGACAGACAGAGCATGACTCGGGGAGGGCAAGGACAGAAGGAGACACAGAATCGGAAGCAGCTCCAGGCTCTGAGCTGTCAGCACAGAGCCCAATGCGGGGCTCGAATCCATGGACCATGAGATCATGACCTGAGCCAAAGTTGGATGCTTAACCGACTGAGTCCGCCAAGTGCCCCAACCACATATAATTTAGATGAAGGATTAATATAATTTAGATGAAGAATTTAGAGGAAGGTAGTTGTATCATACTTCTAACTTTTCTGTAGGTTTTTTTTAAGACATCTCTACACCCAGAGTGGGGCTTGAACTCACGACCGCGAGATCAAGAGTTGCACACTTCACTGACTGAGCCAGCCTGGTGCCCCTTTTCTGTAGGTTTGAAATATTCATAAATTGTAAGTTGGGATGAAAGAAAGATAGGGATCATGGGGGCAAAACCCAACTATAGGGTCCTATGAAAACAGAAAGAGAGGTGAAGGACATGCACTTGGGCTTGGTAAGGAGCAGGTCAGGCCATTGTGAGGATGGAAACCGTATTATTTGGAACAATAGGTGAGGGGTGAGAAAGACAGGGTGTGTAGACAACCCATCCAAAAGTGTGATTGTAAAGAGAAGGAGAAGGGGATAGATCAGGGAGTGCTGGAAAGGATGGAAACTCCTTCAGTGTGGTTAAACGTTGCGGCATGTTGAATCAATGAGAGAAAGAGCTTGAAGGCTCAGGAGAGAAGGTGATGCTGAGTCAGTAGATCCCAGGGCAGAAATTGGATCCCAGGCGTGAGGGCTCAGTGAGCCTCGGGCAGCAGAAAGGACATCCGACCCACCGAGCAGGAGCCAAGGGAGAAGTGTGCACAAAAAGGGTGAATGAAAGTGTGTACATTTAGGGGCACGGGAGGGAGGAAGCCTTTTCTGTTGCCTTCTATGGCTCCAAATCTGGAAGCAAGAGTTTTGAGACGGGGAGGAAGACAGAAAAGGATTTGAGCAGAGTGGGGCACAGTGAGCCTGAGAAATCACTGCTCAGAAACATGGGGCTGCTGGGAATTGTTCAGTGACCTCCTTTCCTGCATGCACCTCCCATTTCTAATTTCCTAGAGCTCTAACTGGGCCGCTGCGTGCTAGCCAGTAAGGATTTTCCTTATTATGTAAGGTCTTGGATCAAGTCATTTCACTGATGGTTGGTAGCCTTATTGTTACTTCTGGTTTCACGGCCAGCGTAGTAAAGAGGGATTCACTCAATGCAGGAAGCACATGTAATAGCACATTTGTATAGAAATAATCCCGAGGGGGCTTTTCTCCAAAAGGGGCTCTGGGTATTGCCCCAGCATGGGTAGGGATTGTTAGCATTATCAGTTCCAGATTCATCTCCGCTTGCTGGGAACAGATTGACTAGGTTTCGTATCCCCCCCTCCCTCCCTTATTCAGCTACACAACACCTGTCGTGAACAGCCTGAACGCCGTCGAGCCTCTCCGCCTCTCTACCCATGTGGCTGTGTGCTTGGCTTCTGGCTAATGCCTGTGAGTGGAAGGGCCGTACGCCGCCTCCAGGACCACCCAGCATAACACCTCTCACACAGGGGCACCTGGGTGGCTCAGTTGGTTAAGTGTCTGACTTCGGCTCATGTCAGGATCTCACAGTTCATGGGTTTGAGCCCTGCGTCCGGCTCTGTGCTGACAGCTCAGAGCCTGGAGCCTGCTTTGGGTTCTGTGCCTCTTTCTCTGCCCCTCCCCCACTTGTGCTCGGTCTTTCAAAAAAAATGAAAAAAATAAATGTTAAAACCTCCCATGCAAGAGCTTCGTTTTCTTTCTCCCTTCACTGGCTGAATGGGAAGGTCGTTCAGTGTCTAGATGAGGGAGAGCCACAACCCAGAAGGTGCCTGGCTCCTTAAATGGCTACATGGAGTAGGGCTCCATTGTTGGCCTGTCCTGAATTGGGATCTAAGGGAGAAATAAATTTGTACTTTATTCAACTGTTGAGATTTTGAAGTGGCTACTACATTTTAGCTTATCTGACCCATAAGATTTGCCATATGAGTTGGTTGATTATCATCGCACTTTGGTCATCTGATTTGCACATCTTCCCAGGAGAGATGGACTGCGGAGTGGCCCCAGTTAATATTTCTGTTGCCTGCTGGGAACCCAACTTCCTGTTCGGGGAAGGGGGGATGGGAGATGGCTGGGCAAGGGCGACATTCACCTTTTAGACTCTTTTTTCTAAAAAAACCCTCTGCTTCCTGGGTAGGTACTCTAATCAACTGTGTTTTATTTAGATATATGTTTTGGGGGGGATGAAATTCAGGTTGGGTTGGACTTTCACAAGGAACATGGAAGGGGGTCTGTGTCCTCCCCTCCCTTCCTCCTCCAGCCTCTTCCAGCCCTGGAAGGTGGTCCTCCGCTGCAGAGGGTGACTGATTCGGATTTGGGAGGTGGCTCATGGTTACCTTCTTAAATGTTCCCAGAACTGTGCCACAATTTAGGAAACTTTTTTTCTTTTTAAATAAACAGCCTCAAACCTGAACTAGTCTAAGAAACTCCTCTGTTCACTAAATAGCCTGCATGAATGGAGGGGGTCAAGATGAACTGCAGCTGGACATAAACCAAACTGTATTCAGTAACTAGTGACAGGAGGGGAAAGGGCTGAGATCCAACGCCATTTGGGCAGAGGCGCCTGCGCAGGTTCAAGGAAGAAGGTGGTGGTGTGCGGAGCTCAAGTGCAAAATGATAAAAGGCTGGTGGGTGGAAACGTGGTCAGGCCCCTGTGTCTGCCAACCGGCAAGTACCGAAGACAGGATTCCATCCTCTCACAGAGACCGGGAGACAGACCCGGTCCTTCTCGACGGCTGTCTTTCCAAAGAAAGGCTCTCAGATCCTTGAGAAAGAGATTTACGAGTTGCAGAAGATACATACGCATCTCAGAGGGACAGAGGAGGGATTCATACTTGTGAGCCCTTCTGAGCGAATGTTCTAGAACAAGGAGGTCAGCGGTGTATCCTCAGACGTTGGCTGGAACAAGCGGTGAAGCGTCCGTGCAGCAGGGAGCTCTGGGGCAGGCATTTTATTCGAGGTGGGGGGCCGCGGGAGGGGGCTGGGTCCCCGGGGACCTGGTTCATCCTGCCGGAGGCCACGATGACCTTGGGTCTCCTGTGGGCGCAGAGGTTTCCAGGGAGCTGGTTGGGAGGCCCGGGAAGTAGTTGCTAAACGTTTCAAAACCTCGCGTCCCCCCGCCCGCGGTTTGCTTCCCGGGTTCAGCTCGCAGCGCGCGGTCACGCGGCCGAGGCGCCGCGCGGGAAGGGGGCGTGGAGAGCGAGTGGGCGGCCCGAGGGGTGGTCCTGCGCGGCGACCGTCGCGGCGCAGGCAGGGGGCGCTGCGCGGGCGACCGCCGCGGACAAGGCTGCGGCCTCGCATCCGGTTGCCGCGCGGCGGGCCGCCACCTGGACGCGCGCGGCAGGGAGCGCAGGACCGGCGACCCGGCGACCGCGGCCCCCACCCCGCGCGCCGCAGGCTGCCCGGCCCCGCCGCGGGCCACCCCGCTCGGCCATGGGCGCCGCCGGCTCGTCGGCCCTGGGCCGCCTCGGCCTCCCCGCGCCGCGCCTCCCCGCGCCGCCCCGGCCCGGCTGGCTCGGGGTGGCCGCGCTGGGACTGGCCGCCGTGGCGCTGGGGACGGTCGCCTGGCGCCGCGCGCGGTCCAGGCGGCGCCGGCGGCGGCTGCAGCAGGTGGGCACCGTGGCGCAGCTCTGGATCTACCCGGTCAAGTCCTGCAAGGGGGTGGCGGTGAGCACCGCGGAGTGCACGGCCCTGGGGCTGCGCTGCGGCCACCTGCGGGACAGGTAAAGCCGACCTGCCAGGGATCGGGTGGGGGGCCGATCCCGGGTAGGAGGGTAGAGGTTCGCCTTCCGCCTTTCCTGGGCTGCTTGTTGGATGCTTTGCCTTTGATCCTTTTCCCGGGAAGGTCAGTTCCTGCCTGGGTCAGATTCGGAAAGGTCGTAGGTCGGTCGATAGAGGCAACCCTCTGTCCCTCTCTAGATGCGAGGTTCCTCCTCTGTAGAAGGACGGGGTCTGACCTGGTCGTCTCCCAAGTCTCTTGCTAGTTTTAAACTTTCTGATTCAATCTTAAGTCTGTAGCAAAGTAGTAGAGAATAAAGTGCTATGAGCACTCGTGGTTGGACTGCAGCAACGCTGAAACCAGCCTAGTTCAAGGCCGCTGGCTCTGGGCTTGCTGGAGTTGGCTCCTCACAGTCTCCTGTCCTGGGAAGGTGCCCAGAGGACCCAGGAGGTGGGGAGACTTGACTTGCTTTTTTTTTTTTTTTTTTTTTTTTTTAAATTTATTTCTAGGAGAGAGAGAGAGAGACAGAGTGAGCAGGGGAGGGTCAGAGAGGGAGTCACAGACTCTGAAATAGGCTCCAGGCTCTGAGCTGGCAGTCAGCACAGAGCCCGACGCGGGGCTCGAACCCACGAACCGCGAGATCATGACCTAAGCGAAAGTCGGACGCTTAACCGACTAAGCCACCCAGGCGCCCCAGACTTGACCTGCTTTTATAAGTAGTGAGCAGAGTGAAGTTTTTGCGTTGGGGAGAGAGCATCTGGGGCTGCAAATGTAATATTTGCCGCGAAGGGAAGTGTGTCCCCTTTCTCCAGAGGCAGAGTGGTCCTCAAGGAAGAACTTTGTGTAAAGTCTACACCCACATAAGGACTGACACGTAGAAATATCATTTCTCCTCTTTCAGAAAAGAAAAAGGTATTCTGTCATTTAACTCATCCCAAAGGTGGGGCTACAGAAACATACTCATTGACACAGAATTAGGCAGGCTATCTGGAAGGTTCGCTCAATGGTGGAGATGCCAAACCCCAGAAAGAGTGAACAAGGAAGAACAGAATCCCCTTCTTCTTTTCTTTTCTTTTTTTTTTTTTTAATATTTATTTATTTATTTCTGAGAGATAGAGACAGCGTGAGCAGGGGAGGGTCAGAGAGAGAGGGAGATACAGAATCTGAAGCAGGCTCCAGGCTCTGAGCCGTCAGCAGAGAGCCCAACATGGGGCTCGAACCCACAAACCGTGAGATCATGACTTGAGCTGAAGTCGGACACTTAACCGACTGAGCCACCCAGGCGCCCCTAGAACCCCCTTCTTTGGTTTGTTACAGTTAAGATGCCTTCCTATCTGGGATGGTTTTGGTGTGGTCATCTCTGTTAGGGAGGAGGAGGTTTGCAAGGTGACCGTTCAAGGAATCTTCTAGCAGCGGCTGTCTGCTGCCCTGAGTTCCCTCTAGGACGTGCGGATTCACTGTTCTCTGAAGACAGCTGTCTTCTTCAACGAATGTGGACTCTCACAGCTTTGAGAAACTTCAGCTTGTCCTAGAGAAACGTGTGTATGCCGACCATGTAACTCTTGGGGGAGTTTCCTTCCACCTCCTTCCAGATTTCTAATCCTGGAGAGGTTTTTAAGATGTTAATTTCCTGAGAGTCCCATCCCAGACCTATGGAATCGGAATCACCAAGAGTGAAGCCAACTTGAGTCATGTTTAAAATTCCGTCGGGAGAATCTGATGCTGCGATTGTGTGGGTTGTGTCTGAGGCCGTTAAGGAGAGGAACATGGTTACAGCTTATTCAAGCGTGATGGATTAGAAAAGCCTTCTTAGTGCTGGGAAGACTTTAGGTAGTGGTACTAGACACATTTCAGAAACAGGGAGGAGCAGATTCTCATGCCGCACGTCCAGAGAGAATGGCCTTATCCTAACTGCCTTCCCCGCTTGAAGAACTGAAGTAATTTCTCAGGAGAGATCTTCAGTTCCTATCTGTGTCTCTTCTGATCATCTAATAACTATTGTCCCACTTTTGATTGTCACTGCTTTGCTGTGGTTATTGCTCTTGTAGAAGGAAGGGGGTTATCCTTTGCCTCTCTGCTTCTGTGGGTCTCCTAAAATACATGGACCTGCACCAGCTTTCCTTTGTTTTGAACAATGAATGCTCGGGGATGGGTGGGATGGCGGGGTGTAGGGACTGGGGTGAGGCAGGGCAAGGCAGTGGGACACTGATTCAGTGCATCGGATGCCTCAGACCCTGAGCTGAACCCTGTCACGTAGACGATCTTGTGCAAACCTCAGCACAGTCTTGTGGACTAGATATTATCTCCACTCTGCAAATAAAAAAACCAAACAAGATCAGAAGGAAGAGCGTCTCACCCAAGATCACAAAACAGTCATGTCCTGGAGGGATTTGAACTCAGATCTCTTTGAGTGCAGCAGTCATGTGCTTTCTCCGAGGCCAGTGTGATTTAAAAGAGCAAAGGTTGCTCGGAGCCTCAGCTACAGTCACCTGACCTCTCTGGACTTCTTCTTTTTTTTTTTGGTCATTTACAAAAGAAAGAGATTGGACTTGATCTCAATGACCCTATTTATTTTTATTTTTATTTTTTTTTCAATGACCCTATTTAATCTAGGTTTTATTTATCGAAGGGTAATTGAAACTCGAAAGCAATATAGAAAGAACTCTGCAGAATGACTGCTGTTCTCTCTACCTAAGACTTGCATAATGGAACTACTCCTAGCCTGCAACGCAGGAAAAGACCTCTTGTATTTCATTGCATTTTGAGCCTGTGTCTTTGGAACCCTTCTAAGACTCGGGGTTCTTCCTCTCTAAAGGGCTCTGTGGTCTCAGGTTTCTAGAACTGTTTTGTTCTAAGCCCTGAACGGAGCTGTGAATGTTTGGCCTGTTTGAGCTGATTTGAACTTTGAGCTGGTTCAGAGGCCGCAGACAGAACACTGGTGTTGCCTGATTGGCACAGACAGTGGGAGGGTTGGCTGCGCTCCTTGACCTTGTAAGTCCCGCGCGCCTTGTGGACATACACGACTCAGTCTTTTTTAAGTCTACCTACCCCTTCTGAAGGCAGCCCTTTATGTTTTCTGCACAGACTATAATCTCCTGAGAAATGAGGTCTCTAATTTATCATCCCGAGGGTCATTTCCTCCTGACTTTACCCTCCTGGTGTATCGGGATCCCTTCCCCCTCCCGCTCCACCCCTTTTTCAGGCTCAGGCACTTCTGCTCCCAGGCCAGTTTCTAAGTTTAGAAACGAGGTTTTCCAGCTGTTGGGCTCTGCTCCCCCACTTCTGTGACCGTTCGGGGCACTGCTGTCTTTTTTTTTGAGAATTTGAGCTCCGGCCTCTGCACTGATCCTCACATCCCGCACTCATGTTTTATGTGTAAAAGAAGGTGTTCGTTTTGGGACAACTTGGTCATGAAAAATCCACATTCCAGACTTAACTTTCTTTCAGATCTGGCAGAACAGAGATAATCGTTCATTCATGGGACATCACTTGTACGCAAGAGATGACACATGTCGTTACCCTAGTGGACGGGATAACCAGGCTGGTTGGGGTGTGTTACAGGCAGGAACGTTTTATTTTGTATCGGTGTCTCTGTCTCATCCCGGTGTTAGACTTCCTGCAAGCCACCACTCGCCTTTCTGGTTGCTGCAGACGGCGTAAAATGTCCAGCCCCACTCCCCTGTGCCCCCATCCCCCTTCTCACCGTTAACACCCAGTAAGTAATACAACTGGCTGGAGCTCAGGGTGGCGCTTGTGAGCCCGTGGGAAGGGCTAAAGTGGAGGTGGAGGGTGTGTGTGTGTGTGTGTGTGTGTGAAAACTCAGCCCAGCCAGCAACTCCCCGGCAGAAGTAACGAGCAGACCCCTTTTGGGACACATGCCTGGTTTGTGTGCAGATCTCAGAGGGAGTCTCGGTTGGTGCTAAGACATGTTGAAGTTCAGGGCGCAGGCTGTGGGGGAGGTGACCAGAGCAGGGTCACCCGGAGCTCCGCACACAGGGATGGGGCTGGACGTAGGAGCAGGGCCCAGCCCCGAGGGAACGAGCTGTAACAAGTAGCAGGAATTCCCTTGGCCACAAACTGCAGAGGTGAGCAGGCCAGTCAACCCTGGGAACCAGACACCCGGAGGGAAAAAGGAGGCTTCTCCGAGGGATGGGCGCCTGCCTCTGTCCAGCACCGCCAGCTCCGGGGTGGGACAGCCAGACAGTTCCTAGGATGCCTTTGCGTGGTCATACCTCCACGGCCGTTCCCGACGCCAGCACGCGTGCCGGTTAGCTGGGCATGGGCGCCTGCCAGAGGGAAGGGACGCCGCGAGGGTCAGGTGAGGGCAGGGACTGGGCTGCAGTCTGAGATCAGACATCCTCATCAGATTTGTGCCGGTTCCCACCTGGTTCCAGTCGTATTTGGAAATGTTTCCCTTAGAGGAGCTGCCCCTCCTTCTGGAAGGCGCTGCCCTTTTTTATCCTGCTCACGTTTGGAAAGCCCCAGCTTTCAGCTGCTGCTCACCCATCACTGCCCGCAGAGTTCCTGACCCGCTGCACTTGTGTTCTGTCTAAAATGGGTATTGAGGGGTGTCTGGGGGGCTCAGTTGGTTAAGCATCTGACTTTGGCTCAGGACACGATCTTGCAATTTGTGGGTTCAGGCCACGCGTCGGGTTCTGTACTGATGGCTCAGAGCCTGGAGCCTGCTTTGGATTCTGTGTGTGTCTCTCTCTCTCTGCCCCTCCCCTACTCCCACACTCTGTCTCTCTTAAAAATTAAATAAACATTAAAATTTTTTTTAAAAGGGGGGTATTGAAACTTACTATCTTTAGGGGTGGCAGAATGCTTTTTAAATTTTTTTTTTTTTTTTAAGTAATCAAAGAGTGCGTGTGGTGTAAGCCAAAACATATGCTCTGCTGTAGATCAAGGCATAAGCGACCCTCCAGTCCGGGCTCCCTTCCCCTTTCCAGCTTACCTGTTCCCCCCCTAGATAGGATGCAGAGTGGAAACCGAGCCTGGAAGAGCAGGCTTTCTGTAGGTGAGTCAGAGTTCTGATCTAACTCGTGGTTTGTGGGAATTTTCATTCTCTGAATCAGAACATGCGGACAAGGAGGAAAGGCTGTTAGGGGTCTCCTGGCGTCAGATCTGCGGGCCACGGCAGGTCAATCAGAGTGGAGGCCTGTTCGCATCCTTTGGAATCACAAAAAGAACAAGAATCTGTCTAGGATTCTAGATGACGTGGGCCAGCAGTTTCCACGGCGGAAAGACCTAGGAGACATTTCGCTTTGATCAGGGCCTCGGAGGAGTGTTGAACAGATGTGGGGAAGTTTCTGGCGAAAGCAAAGCCCCAAATGAAGCATCATAATTACCTAAGCAGTGAAGGGAAGGTCCCTAAACCAGCCTCATTTTCTGGATTTTTGGAACTGGGGATTTTCATTAGTTTATTATTATTATTATTTTTAGAATTTATTTGTTTATTTTTGAGAGACAGAGACAGAGCACAAGCAGGGGAAGGGCAGAGAAAGAGGGAGACACAGAATCCCAAGCAGGCTCCAGGCTCTGAGTTGTCAGCACAGAGCCCGACGCAGGGCTCGAACCCATGAACCGTGTGAGGTCATGTCGTGAGCCGAAGTCAGACGCTTAACTGACCAAGTCACCCAGGCGCCCCTCTTTCTTTCTTTCTTTCTTTTTTTTAAATGTTTATTTTTGAGAGAGAGAGTGTGAGCGCATGCATGAACCCACAGTCAGGGGAGGGGCAGAAAGAGTGGGATGGAGGATCCGAAGTGGGCTGCATGCTGCCAACAGCTTCTGTGTAGCAAGCCCGATGTGGGGCTTGAACTCATGACCCACGAGATCATGACCTGAGCCAAAGTCGGACTCTCACCCAACTGAGCCACCCAGGTACCCCAAGAACTGGGGATTTTCAGACGTTGGCCAGATGTTCTCTCCCAGGGCTGTGTCTTGCAGACAAGTTCCTTTTGGGGGCACCACCTTTTGGACCTAAAGAACTCAGCCAGATCTGGATAATTGTCTGGAAAAAAATGGTTGCATCCTGAGCGCGGGCAGGGGGATGGTTTTGATGAAATAGAAAGCTAGAGGGCAGCCCTTGAGAAGGCGGAAGAGGCTTTTCTTTTTTAAAAAAATTTTAAAAGCATTTATTCATTCTTGAGAGACAGAGCACAAGCAGGGGAGGGGCAGAGACAGAGGGAGACACGGACTCCGAAGCAGGTTCCAGGCTCTGAGCTGTCAGCACCGAGCCTGACTTGGGGCTTCAGCTCACGAACCGGGAGATCATGACCTGAGCCAAAGTAGGGCAATTTACTGACCGAACCGCCCAGGCACCCCTGGAAGAGGCTTTTCTGAGCGTGTTCTTGTCTGTTTCTTGGCAGGTTTTGGCTGGTGATTAAGGAAGACGGGCACATGGTCACCGCCCGGCAGGAGCCTCGCCTGGTGCTGGTGTCCATCGCCTGCGAGGGGGACCGCCTGACCCTCAGGGCCCCGGGCATGGGCCCGCTGGCTTTGCCCAGCAAGCTGCCTTCTTCGAACAAGCTGCATGATTGCAGGTGCGCTGCCTGGGGGCCCCGGGGGCCCGCAGCCGACCTGATGCTCCGTAGGCTCCTCTGGGCACCCTGTCTATTTACTACAATTTGTATAGTAGGTGATGAGTTTCGTAAAGGAAATATTTGTTTAAATGTTGAGTTATTTATTTTGAGAGCAAGAGCAAGAGAGAGAGAGAGGATCCCAAGCCACGTCCGCGCTGTCAGCATGGAGCCCAGCGCGGGGCTCAGTCCCACGAACCCTGAGATGGTGACTGAGCCAAAATCAAGAGTTTGAGGCTTCCGCAGCTGAGCGCCCCAGGCAGGCGCCCCAGTAAAGGAAGTACTTAACAGGTGTGTCCCGGGCTGGGAACAGTCCCATGGTCAGGTGTGAGGGAGGGAGGCAGGGTGCTGTCTTCAGGGTCCCTGGGATTTGCCAGGTACGCCTGGACAGGCAGATGTGGGCATGACCATGATGGATAAGGACACACTCACAGATCCCTGGAAACAGGAGGCTCGGCATGTCATAGGGGGCCACAGGTCAGGAGGTGGGCTGGGGGAGGGTGGGAGCTCGAGGGGAATGCGAGCAAGGGCCTTTAACATGGTTTCCGCAGGAAGGACCAGGTGCAGCAGGATCATCAGCTTTAGGACTGGCTAGTTTGAGTCATTTCAGTGGGCCCTGGGGTCCTGGGGCATTGCCTGGCCCAGGTTGTCCTGGCCCTGAGTGACTCTGGCCGGGTGACGGGCCTGGAGTGTAAAAGCAGATGGGGCAGGAGGCCGGGGGTGGGGCTCCGGATTGACCGATATGCGCACAGAAGGTGCCCTTGCAGGTGAGCTGTTTACAGCCTGTAGGAACTGACTGCACCTGAACGGGCAGTTCCTTCCACACCGGCAAGGTCCCAGGGTATCAGAGCATCAGAAATACAAAAGCAGAATTAATCTAACTGGGGGGCGGGGGTGGAGGTGAGGTGGACACAGGGCCAGTCTCGAGAGTTGGTCTCTGTTCGTTCATGTCGGATGGACTTGGTTCTGCAGTGGCAGCCCCCTGGCCAGGCGGACAGGCTGTGAGTGGAGGCTACACCAGCCAGACCTCAGGGCTGGGTGATAAGTGGGGGCTGGAGCTTTTCAGGGTGACTGCAGCCTCTCAGGTCTGGGACTGAGACTAGGGCACCTGCTGCGCGAGTCATATGCGGGGGATTTCGGCCTCGCCCCTGGGCTTCCTTCCCGTCTGTAGGACCCCATCAGAGCTTCAGATGCCCCGGCTCCTGAGGTCTTGTCCAGCGCTGCCCACAAGTCCCAGAGGCTTCGGCGCTTGTCGTTTTTAGCATGTGCAGTCGGGGTTGTCCAAAGGTCCCAGGGCTCAGGGGACAGCCACAGATTGTCCCCTGGGCCCTGATTGTATACTTTTTCAAGCAAAGTGTCTGAGCTTAAAACCATCAGTCAGGGCGCCTGGGTGGCTCAGTCAGTTAAGTGTCGAACTTCAGCTCAGGTCATGATCTGTGGTTTCCAAGCCCCACCTCGGGCTCCGGCTCGGAGCCTGGAGCTGCTTCGGATCCTATGTCTCCCTCTCTCTCTGCCCCTTCTCTGCTTGTGCTCTGTCTCTCAAAAATGAATAAACATTAAAAACATTTAAGAAGGTGATGGACTATTTTGTGTCCAAATGTGGAAGAAAGTGAGTTTTGCATAACATTCTGGAAGAATGGGAGAAGCTGGAATGGCCTCGGGGTAGGTACCGCCTGCCTCAGGAACAGGGGAGCAGGGACAAGTGGAGGGGAGCAGGGACAGGGACGAGTGGAGGGGAGCAGTGGGGGAGCAGGGACAGATGGGGAGCAGGGACGAGTGGAGGGAGCAGGGAGGAGTAGGGGAGAGCAGGGGACAGTGGAGGAGCAGGGACAGTGGAGGCAGGGATGAGTGGGGGAGCAGGGATGAGTGGGGGGAGCAGGGAGGAGTGGAGGGGAGCAGGGACGGTGCAGGGGAGCAGGGACAGTGGAGGGGAGCAGAGACAGTGGAGGGGAGCAGGGACAGTGGAGGGGAGCAGGGACGAGTGGAGGGGAGCAGGGATGAGTGGAGGGGAGCAGGGACGAGTGGAAGGGAGCAGGGACAGGAGGGGAGCAGGGACGGTGCAGGGGAGCGTTCAGGAGTGGGGGAGACTGCGCTGTTAGCATCGCCTCACCCATGGGCTGCTTTCTACTCCTCACAGTGCCCACACCAGGCTCACTGGGGGATGGACGCTGGGGGTGGAAGCGCCTGCCTGTCCGCAGGGGTTGCCGTGATGGGTTGAGGAATGTCCTGGATCCAGGAGCAGGTGCTCCGGGAACCATGGGGTTGAGTCTGTTCAAAGTAGTTGGAGACTTAGGGGCATGGCTGGAGCCCAGCAGGGGACCTTGAGAAGCTTTGGGACGGAGTTAAGAGTTAATCAGAAGTCAAGTGGTGGCTCCACGAAGAGGGTTTAGACAGAGAGAGATGGCAGGAGAGGCCATCTGAAAAGAAAGTGAGTCTAAGGGTCAGAGTGGGACTGGGGGCATTGGGGAGCACAGAGCTTAACAAATTTTTTTTAAATGTTTATTTACTTTTGAGAGAGACAGACTGAGACCTGGGGGTGGGGGGAAGGGCAGTCAGGGAGAGAGATGCAGGATCCGAAGAGGCTCCAGGCTCCGAGCTGTAGGCACAGAGCCTGACTCGGGCTCGAACCCAAGAACGGTGAGATCATGACCTGAGCCAAAGTCTGACGCTCAAGGGACTGAGCCCCCCGGCGCCCCCAGCTGTTCAGTCTTCTCTCAGGGTGTTGAGGCAGGAGAGTAACCCTGGTGCTCTCTTGTGACCCTTCAGGCTGTTTGGGATGGACATCAAGGGCAGGGACTGTGGCGATCAAGCAGCTCAGTGGTTCACCAGCTTCTTGAAAACAGAAACTTTCAGGCTGGTTCAGTTTGAGGATCACATGCAGGGAAGGTCATCGAAGAAAATTTTCTCTACTTTCGTACCGAATTACCAGGTGAGTTTCCAGAGAGCTGCCCTTCGCTTCTGCCAGTCACCCCTTCTTGGCCCATAAAGGGCCTTTCCTGGGACCCCAGTTAGGAGAGGGTAGACATGGCCCAGGGGAGTGGGATGGAGGGTGTGTCCTGGGCAGGCGTTGGGGACGGAGGGGGAAGGGCCTCTGGGCAGAGCGTGGAGGATGGACTGCGGCAGGTACCATCCCATCGAGGGAGAAGCCAGGGGTGACCCCCAGCGAGATGGGGGCTCAGGAGGAAACCGGTCGGGAAGGTGAAATAAGAGGTTGCTTTGGGACTGAACCAGATTTCCTAAAATTACAGAAGCGGGCTTTCTCCTGGGGCTCAGTGCCCATCAGTATGGTGTGGTTATTTCGGTCCTTGAAAGGTTACCTTCTGGAAAGGGCTGCCTCTGCACCAGCTTAGCCCAGAGACCAAGGCTTTTGATTCTGCAGTGAGAGAAGATTTAAGGTGCAAGCCCCTCAGGCAGCCCTCTCCTTCCTCCCTGAATTACAGTACAAGCTCTTTGAGCGCATAGTTCATTGCCGTTTCCCCACCTAGAACAGTGCTCAGTACAGAGCAGGTGCTTAATAAATGCACACCTAGTGAATGGGTGCCCCTGAAGAAATTATGGGTAGAGTACGGCTGGTTGGCAGCTTCTTTGATGGCGATGCTGTGGGAAGGGGGTGGTCACTGCTGGGCGCTGGAGTGAGGAGCAGAGGGAGCCCTGGAAAGTGACGCTGGCCCTGAGCCCTGGCTGCTGCCTCGTGTGTGGTGGGGGAGCCCCTGCGAGGCCCAGCAGCAGGAACCGGCCTGGCACTGGCTTGGCCGTTTCCAAGGCCGCAGTGTCTTCCCTCCTCGCTGAACCCCGCTGTCCCTCTCTGCACTGCGCACCCTCTACACACCACTTCTGGACTTTGCTTAGCTTTCCTTTGGGCTGAGGCATTTCGCGGGGCAGCGGGGCCTGATGGCGCCATGTTCTTGGCTCAGGTGGCCTACCCAGACTGCAGCCCCATCATGCTCCTCTCTGAGGCCTCCTTGGTGGACCTCAATACCAGGCTGGAGAAGAAACTGAAAATGGACCAGTTCAGACCCAGCATTGTGGTGACAGGCTGCGATGCCTACGAGGAGGTAAGAGGCTCATCGCTTTTGTGCATTAAGCTCAAATGTGCTGGTCAAGACGCTAACAGAACTGCTGTTCCCTTTGCCCAGCGCCGGCTCAGACCCTCCACGGGGTCTCTTCTCCCCCTAGACGGGCCTCAATTAACCCTGTGGAGTTCTGCACTCATTGCTGCCCCCATCACCTTGCTGGCCTCAGGGGGGCGCTGCTCACCCTTTCTTGCTTGGGCCCCAAAGCAAGCAATCAGATCTCCAAATTGCATTAAGTGTGGAATGAAGCTAGACTGAATTATTATAGCTCAGAGGTCACTAAAAGGAGATGAAATGAAGAGAACAGCCAGGAGTGCCTGGAAGACCCAGGCCCCAGAGCGGAGGCTGAGACGATACAGGAGATCTGCCTTGAGAACAGGGCCCTGGAGACATTGCACACCATGGCCGGAGTTCTCTCCCAGAGGACCCGCATGCTTTCCTGTGTGGCTGATGGCAGAAATGTCCATCCTCTCCAATTACAGCCCCTCGTAGCCCTAAAGGGACAAGCACATCAGAGCACAGCTGTCCTGCACTCTGTATGGATATATATAACTGGGTTTTGCTCTGTGCTAAAAAACATCAGCAGTCCTATTAAACATTGGGGGTGGGCTAATGTTAGGGGTCCTCGAAGTAATGACAAGTCCATTTATTGGGTGTTTGCTGGTTATCAGGCACAAAACTAATGTATTACTTCATACAAATTACTCACTTGATCCGGATGACAACCCTGTGAGGTCTGTAGTATTGTCTCCTTTCTATAAGGAAATCAAAGCTGGGAGGCATCACACTTGTTGAACATGTAACCGATGGTTCTGGCATTTGCACCTCAGACTTGCAACTCCAGTTTCTGAGGCATTGAAGTCGTTGTTGCAATTTAGAAATCTCAGGTAGCTGACACTGAGGGGAGAGGCTCTCCATCTATTGCTCCCTTGGGTGGCCACATTTCCTTCTGTATGAGTAAAATGTGTCCCTATTTGCTGATAAGTGTTGTCCCTTAGAATAAACCTTTGTATTGAAGAGTGCTTGGGTGGTTCAGTCAGTTGATTTCAGCTCAAGTCATGATCCCAGGGTTTTGGGATCAAGCCTGTGTTGAGCTCACTGCTGAGTGTGGAGCCTGCTTAAGATTCTCTCTCTCTCTCTCTCTCTCTCTCTCTGCTTCTCTTTTTGGCTTGTGTGTGCTCTCTCTTTAAGAAAGAAAGAGAGAGAGACAGAGAAAGGAAGGAAGGAAGGAAGGAAGGAAGGAAGGAAGGAAGGAAGGAAGGAAGGAGAATTCTCTGCATTGAGCCAAGTATAAATTCTTGCATATGTAGGCACTTTATTGTTTGGTAATTTAAAAAATAGTATACACAGAAGTTGTCTACTTGTTGATGTTATCCTGTCATATGTTATCTATTTCCTATAATTTCTCTTTTCATTCATTAAAAATGTTTTAATTTTTAAGTTTATTTTTTTGAGAGAGAGAGAGAGTATAAGCAGGTGATGGGCAGGGAGAGACAGAATCCCAAGGAGAATCCCATACAGAATCCAAAGCAGGCTCCGGGCTCTGAGCTGATAGTGCAGAGCCCGATGTGGGACTTGAACTCATGAACTATGACACCATGACCTGAGCCAAGATCAAGACTCAGATGTTTGGGGCACCTGGGTGGCTCAGTTGGTTAAGCATCTGACTTCAGCACAGGTCATCATCTCACAATTCATGGGTTTGAGCCCCATGTTGGGCTCTGTGCTGACAGCTCAGAGCCTGGATCCTGCTTTGGATTCTGTGTCTCCCTCTCTCTCTCTCTCTGCCCCTTTCCTGCTTGTGCTCACCCTCTCTCTCAAAAATAAGTAAACATTAAAAAAAGAGTCGGATGCTTAATCGAATGAGACATCCAGGTGCTCCCCAAATGCTTTTTAAAAAATGTTTATTTATTTTCAAGAGATAGACAGCGTGTGAGTGGGTGAGGGGCAGAAAGAGAGAGACACACACACACAGAATCCGAGGCAGGCTCCAGGCTCTGCACTGTCAGCACAGAGCCCAACGTGAGGCTCAAACCCATGAACTGTGAGATGATGACCTGAGCTGAAGTCGGATGCTTAACCGACTGAGCTACCCAGGCGCCCCAAAATGCTTTTATTTAAATCAACAATCTATAATGGGCCAGGCACAGTGTCTGGGAGCCCTGGATACAGAGGAGAAAAGATACAGACCCTGCCCCTCAGAATTCCGGGTATGAGCGGAAGACTGGTGAGGCAGTGACAGCCTGGTGTGAGAAGAGAGAGCTGTAACACACACACTTAGCAGGTGCTTATGATGCTGAGAAGTAGAACCGCCTAAATCACCTGGCGAAGGGAGGTGTGGGGGTGGAGTGGGGTCAGATCAAGCCACCTAGAAGCCATGCTGTGTGTGTGTGTGTGTGTGTGTGTGTGTGTAGCTGTGTGTGCCAGCGAGGGTGAGCGAGGGTTGTTGTGGGAATTGGAGGCAGCCCATTGAAGACCTAAAAGCACGAGAGGCCATGACCTTGAGGGGTGCCCAGGAGCATTTCAGAATCACAGGAACTCTGAGGGCAGAAGAGAATCCGCCAGGCCAAGGGGTTTGCACTTTATGTTGTGGATATTGACGAGCAGGTCATGACTTTGAACAAGGAAGCGGCTGGCATTGCATTCCTGCAGCACATGTTACTGGGGCGCACAGCGAGCCGGGCCTCGGTGACTGCACAGCTCTCCGGAATCCCCCGGGCCTGCTGTTACTTGAGCAGCTCTCTAAACGTGCACTGGAAGGAGGGGGACCCAAGACTGGAATGCCAGCGAGGCGCTTAGTCACCAGAGGGGTCTCTTTGCGAAGCTGCAGCGTGGTGAGACTTCCCCGGGGCCTGCGTGAAACTCGCGTCGAGGCCTGTGGCCGACCTGGAAGCATCTCCCGAGTGAGTCTTGCGCCGGTGCCTGCAGAGGGGGCAGGACAGGAAGCGGCCCTGACATGCCCGGGCTATCGGCACCTCGAGGGAAGAGTCTCGATTTTTCTGCCCGGGAATAAATCCGGATATGGTGGGACTTAAAGTTGACACAATCTGGGGGGCTTCCTTCAGGAAAGAAAATAACAGTCAGGTGCAGGACTCGGAAGGGTCTGGAGCAAGAGCTGGGGATAGACTGCCTGTGTCTCCCCCGTGCGTGGGGGCGGAGCCCTTAGACACGGGTGCTCGGTGTTAAGGCAAGTGGCTGAGAATGGGATTAGAAATTAGTCCTTGGGGGGGCGCCTGGGTGGCTTAGTCGGTTGAGCGTCCGACTTTCACTTAGGTCATGATCTCGCGGTTCGTGGATTCGAGCCGCGTCGGGCTCTGTGCTGACAGCTCAGAGCCTGGAGCCTGTTTCAGTCTGTGACTCCCTCTCTCTCTGACCCTCCTCTGCTCATGCTGTCTCTCTCTCTCCTAGAAATAAATTTAAAAAAAATAAAAAGAAATTAGTCCTTGGGGTTGCCTGGGTGGCTCAGTTGGTTAAGTGTTCGACTTAGGACATAGTCTCATGGATCGGAAGTCCGAGCCCTATGTCAGGCTCTGCGCTGTCTGTGCAGAGCCTGCTTTGGATCCTCTGTCCCTACCCCCTGCCCCCCCACCCCCTGCATGTGGGCTCTCTCTCTCTGTCTTTCTCAAAAAATGATTAAAAAAAAAAAAAAAAAAAGAAATTAGTCCACAAAGCAAAACTTCTTTCACAGGAATCCTATAATTCTCCATTATTTTTTGATAAATTTTCTTGTTTTTTTAAAAAAGTTTTTTAATGTTTTTATTTATTTCTGAGAGAGAGAGAGAGAGAGACAGCGTGAGCAGGGGAGGGTCAGAGAGAGAGGGGACACAGAATCTGTAACAGGCTCCAGGCTCTGAACTGTCAGCACAGAGCCCGACGCAGGGCTGGAAGTCACTAGCCGTGAGATCATGACCTGAGCTGAAGTTGGACGCTTAACCGACTGAGCCACCCAGGCGCCCTGAAAAGATACTCTTTAGCCAGAATCCTGGCTAAAGAGTTTTGCTTTCCTGGAATTTGCCGCCAAAGAATTTTTGTTCTCCTATAAAACTTGTCGAAATGAACCTAAGGCTAATGTGAGGGTAATCACATCCTCTTAGGCAATTTGAGTGGGTGGAGTTTTAGTTTTTTTTAATTAAAAAAAAAATGTTATGTGACCTTGCACTCTCTGTTTTATTCCTGCATTGTGACGGGCTTACTGACATAATAACGTAAGTAAGGCAGAACACTCTTATTCTTCTAGAAAACTGCTCTGATGGTCCACATTTTAAAAAATCATTGGTATAATATGATGCTAATGTTGTCACTTTATTCTCCCTGAAATCTGGAAGCCCAGTAATGAAGGGCCTGATGCATTAACCTGTCTACCTGGTGTACTTCTACAACCGTGACCTTTTCAATTAGGGGACTCAATGAAATAGTAATGATAATATTAGTAAATATGTAATAGAGCAACTAATAAAAAAATAGCAAATCTAAGCATGGTGCAAAAAAGTCAGGCCATTATTTATTGCAAAAATCTAGAGCAATAGTAGACCGCGTTGTGCAGCGTTTACTTTTTGTGACCCAAAGTACTTTGTACTTTTTTCTACATAATTCTGAATAGTAAGCACGTTTTCAAAGGTGGCGTTCCTTAGGCCAGTGCAGTGATTGAGAGTTTTGGAAAGGCAGAGCAGTGGAGTTTAAAAAGAATACAATTGACTAATGCTTCTTATCTGTGTGGTTGGCCATTGCAGGGGTTGGTGTTTCCGAACTTTGTTCACGATTCTGGTGAGCAGGACTTGGCTTTTTTTTTTTTTTTTTAAATATGCTAGCATCATTTCTCACTCTACAGTATGAAAGAGCTGCGGAGAAGCCTGCCAAAGATTTGGTGTGCTTTCTGGCACTCAGGAAGTGATTCTTTGAGAAGCTTCTAAAGGGGTGGTAGGTCTTGAAGCCAGGCGGCTCTGGTTGGAGTCCTGGCCCTCATCATTCCCTGGCGGTGTGGACAGGGGGCTCTCAGTACCCTCCTTTGCAACTGCTGAAAAACAAAGTTTTTGTGTACCATCATCCCCACATTTTCAGTCCCCAAATCTGGTTTGGGACAAGTTAGGATTTTATTTGGGTGCTTAGATTAGAAGTCTCCGTTCCTGGAATAAGACCATCCTCTCTGCCTGGTTTCTGGGATTCCTGAAGTAGCAATGATACGAACACCGTATAAAATAGTAACAAAACGACAGTAACAACTACACTCACAATTGTCAAGTGTGCCTTAAGTCACAGGCACTGTGTTGGGCGGTTCACATGTGGGATCTGTTTTTTTTGTTTGTTTAAAGTTTATTTTGAGAGAGAGAGAGACATGCACACACATGAGCGAGGTAGGGAGGACACAGAGAGAGAGGGAGAGAGGGACACCCAAGCAGGCTTGGAGGTGTCAGTCCAGAGCCCGGCCATGCAGTATTGGATTAATCCTACTTACCCTCTCCAAACTGCAGACCATACATAACCCATTATTGGGTTATAATATCAGTTCTGTGGGTCCGGGCCAGCATTTAAAAAAATACTAGACTAAAATTGGGGCGCCTGGGTGGCTTAGTCGGTTAAGCGTCTGACTTTCGCTTAGGTCATGATCTCGCGGTTTCGTGGGTTCGAGCCCGCGTCGGGCTCTGTGCTGACTGCCAGCTCCAGAGCCTGGAGCCTCTTTCGGTCTGTGACTCCCTCTCTCTCTGACCCTCCCCTGCTCGCTGTCTCTCTCTCTCCAAGAAATAAATAAAACATAAAAAAAAAAAAATACTAGACTAAAATAAAAAAGATACCAGAGTAAACTATATGTAGTAAGATGAAGAATTGTTTTTAAAAAAATTTTTTTTTTAATGTTTTTATTTATTTTTAGAGAGAGAGAGACAGTGTGGAGCGAGAGGGTCAGAGAGAGAGAGTCACAGGCTGAAACAGGCTCGAGGCTCTGAGCTGGCAGTCAGCACAGAGCCCGACGCGGCTCTCAGCCGCGAGATCATGACCTAAGCGAAAGTCGGACTTAACCGACAAACCACTTTTAAAAAAATTTTTTTAATGTTTTTATTTATTTTTAGGAGAGAGAGAGACAGTGTGAGCAGGAGAGGGTCAGAGAGAGAGGGGAAGAATTGTTTTTTAGGTACCTGGCTGGCTTAGTCCTAAGCTAGAGCACATGACTCTCTCACTCTTTTTTTTAACGTTTATTCAGTTTTTAGAGACCGAGCTTGAGTGGGGGAGGGGCAGAGAGGGGGAGGGTAGGGAGACACAGAATTGAAAACAGGCTCCAGGCTCTGAGCTGTCAGCACAGAGTCCAACGCAGGGCTCGAACTCATGAACAGTGAGATCATGACCTGAGCCAAAGTCAGCTGCTCACCCCACTGAGCCAGCCAGGTGCCCCAAGAGCATAAGACTCTTGATCTCAGGGTTGTGAGTTCACATTGGGTGTGAGGCCTACTTAAAAAAAATTGTTTTGCAAAAATTGTGTTTAAGTCATATCCGGGAATGCGTGCATGTGTGTGTGTGTGTGTGTGTGTGTGTGTGTGTGTGTGTGTGTGTGAAAAACATTAAGAAACAGTGCAAAATGTAATTTTTATTTTATATTTTAATGTAATTTTTTAAAAATTATTTTTATTTTTTAAATATTTGTTTATTTTGAAAGAGAGTGCACACATGCACTAGTTGGGGGGGGCGTGCAGAGAGAGAGAGAGAGAAAAATCTCATCCAGGCTCTGTGATGCCAGCACAGAGCCCCGCGTGAGGCTCCATCTCACGAACTGGGAGATCACGATCTGAGCTGAAATCAGGAGTTGGATGCTTATCCAACTGAGCCACCCAGGCGTTCCCAAGACTTTATATTTTTTAGAGCAGTTAAAATCGAGGGGAAGTTCTAGAGATTTCCCATAAACTCTGTCCCCACCTATGCACAGCCTCCTTCATTAGCAACCTTGTTCACCAGAATGATACATTTTTTTACTGAGGAAGGATCTGCACTGACACATCGTGATCACCCGAGTCCACTGCACCCGAAGGTTCACTCTGGCTGTTGTACATCCTGTGGGTTGGGACAAATGTATAATGACCCTGCCCCACCCCCACCCCAACACTGTAAAACGTGCCAAGTGTTTGCACTGCCCTAAATATCCTCTGTGTTCTGTCTGTTCGCCTTCTCCCCGCCCCACCCCCACGCCGCTGGCACCCACGGAGCTTTTTAGAGTCTCTATAGTTTTGCCTTTTCTAGAATGTCACATGTTTGGAATCATACAGTATGTAGATTTCTCATATTGGCTTGTTTCGCTTGGTAATACGCATTTAAGATTCCTCCATGTCTTTTCACGGTTCAATAGCTCATTTCTTTTTAGCGCTGAATAATTTTCTGTCGTCGGGATGTACCACAGTTTAATTTATCCACTCACCTACTGAAGGATATCTCGCTTGCTTCCCAGTTTGGGCAATTATAAAATGTCATGTTTTACGTCGGTCCAGGGTGAAAAATGTTTGGTCGCTGTCGAAGGAAGTAGTAGTGTGTTCACCTCTAGTTTGTAGCAGTGGAAACTGAGACTCCGAGAAGTTGAGTTACTTGCCTCACGTCACCTAACTGGCATGTGGCCGGGGGACGATTTGTGCTCTGGCATAATGCGCTTCGCCAGAACGACGTTGAACCCAAATCTCATGTTCACTGACTTTGCTGGAGCCAAGGGGAAAGCACCAAACAGTCATCTTTCTGAATGAATGAATGAATGAATGAATGAATGAATGAATGAATGAAAAGCACCAGGAAGACCCCCCGGGGAAGGCGCCCCACTTGGCCCTACTTTGGGCGATTCCTGCTTGCCTTTCAAGGAAGGTGCCCCATGCCCTCGTCTGGGACACTTTCCTGACCTGCCCATTTTGTTAGGAGCCTCAAGCAAGGCCCTCGCACAAGCCTGTCCTTATTTACAAAAGCCAAAGTGACGGCAACAAGGGAGACAGGACTCCTGGGTAGGGGGAAGAGGAACACACGTCTCTAAAGGATTTGCCAGTGGAGTCGGTGCCTTCCCTTAAGGGGAGCCCCGTATACATTTGCCTTTTGGTTTACATCTCAGTAACTTGAAACGTTTGCTATGGAGACATTTAGGGTGTGGAAAAGGGGCAGCTGCACTTTAACTCCTTCTAGGGCACTTAACTCCTTTCCCATCAAGAAGAAGCGAGGAGGACACTTCTGTGGCATTTCGCACGGGCCCCTACCGCTTCGCCCTCCACTGGGCGGAGGACCCCCCCTTGGAACCAAGCCCACGGCCGGGAAGACAGGTGCGCGTTGGCTAAGAAGGAAGGCGTTGGGTCTGCCTGGGCTGCTCTTTCCAAACTGGCTGCACGCACACACTGGGTGCCTGGAGCCCACTGGGCAGAGGAGCCTCTGAAGCCCCCCTGGTGATGCAGTGTGAGGATTGCAGAACCTCTGGCCGGGGCCCTCCTGGGAGCAAGGTAATCCAGGCGCTGCATGGGGACCCGGAGACGAGGAGGGCCCCTTTGCGAGCTTGACCTTACTCCTCTCAGAGCACTGTTTTCTGATTTTAATTTTTTAATGTTTGTTTATTTTTGAGAGAGAGACAGAGTGTCAGCGGGAGAGGGGCAGAGAGAGAGGGAGACACAGAATCCGAAGCAGCTCCAGGCTCCAAGCTGTCAGCACAGAGCCCGACACGGGGCTTGAACCCACAAACCGTGAGATCATGACCTGAGCCGAAGTCGGATACTTAACCGACTGAGCCACCCGGGCGCCCTTGTTTTCTGATTTTAAAAGTGGACAGTTAAAAAAAAATTTTTTTTTAATGTTTTATTTATGTCTGATAGAGAATAGCCCCCAAATACAGACGTTGAGGTAAGGATGGAAGGATAGCGGAGGTGGGAGTCGTCCGGGGGAACCCCCACCCCTCATCCCTCTCTCTTGTCTTCTGGAGGATTCTGGCTCTCAGTGTGGGCTGTGGGCGCCGAAGAGCCGTTCAGAGCTCCCCGGGCTGCTGCCTTTGGGAACCGAATTGGTGGCCTCCTCTCCCAGACTCCGTTGTTGCTGGGGTGTGGGGCCCCTGAGCATCCGTTGGGAGCTGAGCCCCAGGGGAGGCTGGGATCTCTCGTGTTCACGGGGGTCGTCAGAGGCCGGCTCCGGCTGGATCCAGGGGTCCCTGAAGGACGGGACGGTGTCGGCGAGGGACGGATGAGAGAGGCCACGAGAAATTCTTTCTGGTCACCAGCCAGGCATCTCTGCTCTGACTGGGGCTCAACTTTATTTTATAATTGTTTGGGAGACGGCACAGACGTGGCATTTGCATTAGACAGTGATTTCGGATGACAAACTTCTTTGATATGTAAGAATTTCCTGGAACATAGATTTGTAGAAGACTCCTGCATATCCTTTATCAATAGTGACTGAGGTAGGTGATTTAGATGCTTATCCTATGGGGAAGGAAGGTATCTTTAGCCTATAAGACAATGATTTTAGCATAAAAAGGGTGAAGTTAGTTGTTTGTGAGCAGGGGTCAGTAGCTTGTTTAAGGAGAAGATTTAAGAAAAACAGGTCTTTCAGGAAACACAAATATTTGCTCCCATAATCACAAGAGAAGTTCTTAACAATAGGTTCCTTCACAGGGTGCAGTCAGCATATTCAGGCCAGAATAAACCACTCCAAATACTGATCACAGGATGCCGTGGGCGTCTGTGCTCCAAGCAGCAACAGTTGGGTGGGAGTGGATATCGCCCACCATCTGACCAGTAAGAGTCTGTGCAACTCACCTTAACCTTATAGGGAGTTCTTTCTCAAGCTATGAGCTCAGAAAAGGCTCCCAACACACGAGGCCCCGGAAACCTCGGGGTTCTAACCTCCCTGGAGCAGCATCCGCCCCAGAGAGTATCCCATTCAGGGCGCGCACATCCGAGACGGACAGACGGCCACAATTCAAGGTCTCTCCTTTGCCTTTTGGTAGCCTGTCCCCGGTGTTCCTTAGAGTAGGCGGCCTCCGGGGAATGGAAGCGAGCTTGGCAGGAGGCTTTCGTCCTGCCCTTCTGCCTGGATTTCCCCAAACCACAGATTCCTGCTGGCACATTAATTATGCACTTAGGTTTACAGAAGTCTGTCTCCTGCGATTCCGTAGGAACATACAGGAGTTCCTCATGCTCTGTCTCTCTCTCAAAAATAAATAAACATTAAAAAAATTTCAAAAAAATGTACCACTTCCTCTGTGGTTCTGTATCAGTCCATCTTTGAACTATGCAATGACTTCCTTAGCCATTCCTTTGTAATTGAGCATGTAGGCGGTTTTCCATTTTCCCTTACATAATTAATAAGCAGCTTTGTAAAACAGTTTTTGTATTTCTCAACCGATTCTTAAGAAATGCTAGGTCTTAAAAAATTTTTAATTTAAAAAAATTTAAAAAATAAAAAAATAAAAACTGAAAACTAAAAATAAAAAATAAAATAAAATTTAAAAAGTAATATAAAATTAAAAAAATAAAAATAAATAAAAAATAAGTGCTAGGTCAGAATTTTATTATTTAGTTATTAAATATATTCTTTATTTTTTACAAAGAGAGAGACAGAGCACAGAGAGAGAGAAAGAAAGAGAGAGCGCAAGTAGAGGAGGGGCAGAGAGAGAGGAAGACACAGAATCTGAAGCAGGCTCCAGGCTCCGAGCTGTCAGCACAGAGCCCGACATGAGGCTTGAACTCACAAACCATGAGATTATGACCTGAGCTGAAGTCGGGCAGTTAACCAACTGAGCCATCCAGACACCCCTAAGTCAGAATTTTAAAGGCTTTCTATTTACATTGGCAGATTGCTTTCCAAAAGCCCCATACCAATTTATGTTCCCAGAAGCTGAGCAGAAGTGTGCCTTTTTTCTTATACCCCTGCCAGTATTGATGCCTATAATCCTTACTAAATCTGATACGTGAAAAGTCACGTCTCCTGAAAATGGCTGTTTCCTAGTGTACAGCATCTTGTGTTAGTCAGTCGTGAAGGAAGTTTGGCTGTGAGGTAGAGTTTGCCTTCGGCTAAGGAAACCTGTTTCCTGCAAGCTTACACATTGGCCTAGATTCTGGAACACTCATGCTTGCAACAGACGTTTATGGAGAGTTGACTGGATGCTCATCTCCAAAATAGATGCTAAAATTACAGAAATGAACTCCCTGCATCTGATTGCAAGGGTCTCAGGATGAAGCAAGATCAAGGGCTCAGTAGCTGGATAGTTGAGGTACTGATAAGGGTTGAGACGTGTAACCACACTCAGAGCCCAGCAAAAGGAACGCTCCACTAGTGTGTGTGTGTGTGTGTGTGTGTGTGTGTGTGTGTGTGTGTGTGTGTGTGTGTGTGTGTGTGTAGGAAGAATACCACAGAGTTTCTTAAAAAAAATTTTTTTAATGGTTATTTATTTTTGAGAGATAGAAAGACACAGTGTGAGCAGGGGAGGGGCAGAGAGAGACGGAGACACAGAATCTGAACCAGGCTTCAGGCTCTGAACTGTCAGCACAGAGCCCGACGCGGGGCTCAAACCCAAGAACCGTGAGATCATGACCTGAGCCGAAGTTGGACCCTTAACCGACTGAGTCACCCAGGCGCCCCTAATTTCAAGCATTCTCAATTCAAAATAATTTTAATAACTTAACGTGTTGTATTATTTTCATCTAATAAGTGAATTACTAATTATATTTAAACTTGCTTAGTGTTTTTGACTGTAAGTAACACTCTACATCAAAATATCAACCGTGCTCAGATTAGGAAGAGAATGACGTTATTATATAAAGTGATTAATATTTTCCTAGATGATTAGAACTGGGGAACTTCAGACAATTTCTATGAATGCAGACAATATGTTATTCTAGACTGGGGAACCGCAGTTCTGTAAGAGTGAAAGAGCAGATTGAATCGGTTTTATTAAGCTAGGAAACCATACTGAACTTTCAGACTTTTCTGCTTCATTTCATAGGCATGAGGTAGAGTTTCCACAGATCTGTGGCTTTATTTAATTTTTAAAAATGTTTTTATTTTTGAGAGAGAGAAAGAGAGAGGCAGAGAAAGCCAGAATCTGAAGCAGGCTCTAGACTCAGCTGTCAGCACAGAGTGCAACGTGGGGCTCAAACCCATGGAGTGTGAGATCATGACCTGAGCCGAAGTCGGACGCTTAACCGACTGAGCCACTCAGGTGCCCCGATATGTGACTTTAAATATGAAATTCACCATCCCTTGTACAAAGGCATTGAAAGGAAGGTACTTGAGGGCGGTCAGCCCTCCAGGGACTGATGGGCTCACATTCTTGGGGCCGCAGTGCCCTCGTGTGGCCAAGTGCGTCCAGCCTTTCTGGCTGCCCTCAGGCTAGGGCAGCACACCACCCAGGGACCTATTCCTGGTCACTCTGCTGGGGCGCGGCGGGGTCGCATTCCCCGAGGTGAGCCACACGCTCTGGTTGTCTTACAGTTTTGCTGTTTGCAGAGGGTGTGTCATAAATAGGGAATAGGGATTCTGTTTGTTCCGCGCTGATCCTTGCCTGTTGTGAGGGCTGTGTCGTTCATCCCTCAACTGGTCGTTGGGAACCCAGATTTCATTTCCTCACAGCCCTGCCTTCATAGATGGTGGTTGGGAACCCGGGGCATCCTCAGAGGCCCCTTTATGTGAGCTGTGCTCCTCTTCTGTAGGAGATTTGTGTGCCGGGAAGACCCCATTAGGTACTCAGTACCTTTCCTGTGTTTGCTCCATCACCCCTGCAGCACCGGAGCATGACCGGAGCCTGGTGATCAGGGGTGGAAATGGAAACATTACAGGCTAGTCCCTCCCCACTGCTCTGCCCTGCCTCCGGCACAAACTCTCAAGTCCCCTGAGAGAGGGAGAGGGAGGGACCAGAGGAGAGGAAATGATGCCTCATTTCCTTACCTGGGAACTGACTTCTCACCAAAGCCCTTGGACCTGTGGCTTCCACACCTCACTTGAATTGAGATCAGGAAACACATTTTCAGGGGCGTTTTTATAGCATCTAATGAGAGCTACTGCTGTTGGTTTATGGAGCCGGTCGTGAGCTCCGTCTCCTATCGCCTTTCACCTGCCCCTCCTGAGGCCTGGACAGACGGTTGTCCTGTGAACTTGAGACTCCACAGATGGCTTCCATATTAGTGAGAGATCCTATAACATACCCTTGTTGTATGTGTGTGCTGGTGTGTGTGTGTGTATGAGTAGGTATGTCTGTGTATACATAATCTGTATAATCTCCATATGCGTGTATATACATGTACGTGTACGCATATGTGTATGTGTGGACGGGGAATAGAGACAGAGACTGATTTAAAAGCTGGGTGGTAAGAAGCCCGGCCTTCGGAATCTGAAGTTTTCAAACCTAGCTGCTGTGACCCCGAGAACATTTTGTAATCTCTGCAGGTCTTCGTTTCTTTATGCAAAATGGGGATCATTATAGTCCCTTTTTCAAAGTGGTGAGGATTTAGTACAGCCCTGATGCAGATGTCAGTGCTGCCCACTGTTCAAGGTTGGGAGAGCAAGGCAGGGCCTGTGGCTGTGGACCCCCTGGGGGCAGGCTGCCTCCCCGTGGACGTGGAAGCATTGATTTAATGTGTGAATCTTATAACTGACTTCCCTTGGGTGATGTCCCATTCATCAAAGAACCATCAGATTTCTTTTTTTTTTAATGTTTGATTTTTATTTATTTGAGAGAGAGAGAGAGAGAGAGAAGGGAGAGAATGAGCATGAGCATAAACAGGGAAGGGGCAGAGACAGAGGGAGACACAGAATCCGAAGCAGGCTCCAGGCTCTGAGCTGGAGCACAGAACCCGATGCAGGGCTTGAACTCATGAACCGCGAAATCCATGACCTGAGCTGAAGTCGGATGCCCAACCTATTGAACCACTCAGGTGCCTCCAGAGAACCATCAGATTTTTAATTTGGCTTCCACCCTAGCTTAGCTATTAAGGACAAAGTGGGCTTGTCTTGCAAGCTATACATTTCTCATTATATATCAATAAATTGCCCTCCTAGTTCATTTATGATTTTCATGTCCAGAAAAAGTCTGTTTTTGCTGTTCTGTCAGAGTTTGGTTCCTGAGACCGTGAGTGAAGAGGTAGAGAGGTGCTGGACTCACCAACATGCTGTCTCCCGTTGAGTCCCTTTCAGAGATATTTCTTGGTGTCTTGCTTTGCTTTCTTCTTCTAGCTTCGTAGTTAGTAGCAGTCAAAGAATAAACTGTTTTAAAGACTAACGAAGCCACAAGATGACTTTTCCTTTCCCCTTAGGATACCTGGGGTGAACTCCTCATCGGCAGTGTGGAGATGAAAAAGGTGTTGGCCTGCCCCAGGTAAGCGTTCTCTTGAGAGTCAGCGTCTGGAGTGTGGCACGCTCATTGGCTTGTAGCTCTACCTAACTCTTGTTTTTTGCCTGACAGGTGCATTTTGACCACTGTAGACCCAGACACCGGAGTGATAGACAGGAAGGAGCCCCTGGAAACCCTGAAGAGGTAAACAGCAGTGGGTCCGATGTAGTTTTAGTATTTATTACCTCCACCTTGGAATTACCCGTGCCCTGTCCGAGCACCTTTCACTCCACCTTCTGGTTGGAGTGTCTGTTGGTTAGTGGAAGTTGCTTCCTCCTTTTTTATGGACGAATCTTCTAATACTTTTGACAGATTTTGTTTTTTAAGTTTATTTATTTTGAGAGAGAAGGCACAAGCAGGGAAGGGGCAGAGAGAGAGGGAGAGAGAGAATCCCAAGCAGGTTCCATGCTGCCAGCGTAGAGCCTGACACGGGGCTTGAACTCACGAAACCGCGAGATCATGACCTGAGCTGAAACCAAGAGTCAGACACTTAACCGACTGAGCCACTCAGGCACCCCTTTCACATCAACTTTTAATAAGGATCACACGTGTATTTCCAAATTAAGACCTTGAATGCTGTAATTATTTTTATTCCAACTCAGATTTCTTTATTAGACTCAACATGAAGGAGTGTGAGACTTCTTGAAATTGAATAATGAAATATTAGAAATACTGGAACATAGTGAGTTGTCATTTTGTTTACTCAGGAGCTTCTTTCATGGGGGAGTGTTTTGTTTTGCTATTGAAGACACTTTGGCAGACTTTGGTTATCAATACGGAATGTGTTTTTTAAACTAAGTTAACAGGGGCGCCTGGGTGGCTCAGTCGGTTAAGTGTGCGACTTCAGCTCAGGTCATGATCTCATGGTTTGTGGGTTCGAGCCCCACGTCGGGCTCTGTGCTGACAACTAGCTCAGAGCCTGGAGCCTGTTTCATATTCTGTATCTCCCTTTCTCTCTGACCCTCCCCTGCTCACGCTGTCTCTCTCTCTCTCTTAGTAATAAATAAAACATTAAAAAAAAAAAAACCTAAGTAAACATTTTTTGGAGAGGTGTATTCTATTGTGTTTCTCTTTTCTCTGTTTTCTTATTTGTTTCCAATGGGTTTAAGTTAGAAGAAGAGGGTAATCATAGACTCCCACTTTTTGGGGTCTGTGATTCAAATATACAATTCTGGTTTGTTTTTTGATTTTTGAGATGCAGTTAGTTTTCTTTAGACAATCTTTAAAAAAAAAAATAGCTTCACTAGTAGTCCAGCCCCATGCCAGTTTTTTTTTAATGTTTTATTTTTGAGAGAGAGAGACAGAGAGTGAATGGGGAAGGGGCAGAGAGAGGGACACACAGAATCTGAAGCAGGCTTCAGGTTTCGAGCTGTGCGTATAGAGCCCAACATGGAGCTCGAACCCACAAACTGTGAGATGATGACCTGATCTGAAGACAGATTCTTTATCCGCCTGAGCCACCCAGATGCCCCAGGCCCCATGCCATTTGTATCTGTGTCTTCATTTTTATTCACTGAAGAAGCTCAGCTTTAGGCTTGTAGACCTGGGTGTGGGAAGCATAGTACTAAAAACTGAAATGCACCAAACAGAATATTTGGAGAGTTCAGGGCAGTTCCTTTTCAAGGCTGGGGGAGCATTTGTTTCAGGGCATTGTGAAGTTAGTTGGAGCTATACGTGCAAATACACCACTTTATTTATTTATTTTTAATGTACCACTTATTTTGAGTAACACATATAACGTTTTTCCTTTTGGCCTCAAGCTGAAGCCATGGACAAATTGTTTAGATGCTCAGGATGCTTCTAGAAAAACCAGGATTATGTGCAATTTGACTAATTGCCTCCAGAATTCTCTGTCCACGGAGTAGAAAAGGCCTGCTATTTATTTCTAGGTCACATGAGGATAAGAACCCGAATCCTGTTGAGAACACTTAGATTCTTAATTCCTTCTTCTGCCTGAAGGTGAATTTTTGATTCTTTCAGCTACCGCCTGTGTGATCCTTCTGAGAAGCAGATCTACAAGTCATCCCCACTTTTTGGGGTCTATTACTCGGTGGAGAGAGTCGGCACCTTAAACGTTGGGGACCCCGTGTATCGGATGGTACCATGACATGGTATGACCAAGGGTCGGCTTTGCTGCCGGAACGCAACACCTCGAAGCCATGGCCACGTTTTCCAGTGTTGAGATGTTTTTATGTTTTGCTGTTTTAACTCTTAGCAGAATGACAGTTTGTGGTCTGCTCTCTAGAGTTGGAAAAATGCCTTTTCTTTGTCTTCCCTCAGCAATCTGACTTATTCCACCTAGGCTTCTCTCTCACTTCCCACTTGGTGATAAAATGCTGATGCAAGAGCCCCAGCAAAAGACAGGTAGATGTTCTCAGTTCATTAAGGAATAAGGAAATGAAGGTGAGCAAGTCATAAGAGGTCTATGTTGTTGTTTTTTCTGTATCTGATAGAGAAATAAAGGGAAATGTTCAGTGATTCAACATCAACTTGGAGAAAAACAATTGAATACTTTTTGTAAAATTTATTTAAAATTTTTTTGGTTTATTTTTGAGAGAGAGGGAGAGAGAGGAAGAGCACAAGCATGGGAGGGGCAGAGAGAGAGAGAGGGAGACACAGAATCTGAAGCAGGCTCCAGTCTCTGCGCTGTCAGGACAGAGCCCGATGTAGGGCTCGAACCCACGAACTGTGAGATCATGACCTGAGCTGAAGTTGGACACTTAACCAACTGAGCCACCCAGATGCCCCTATAAAATTTATTTTTAAAACATGATTTAACGTTTGAAAAGTATTAGTGTATCAAGATGCCTGGATTCTGAGTCATCAGGTAGAAAATAATGCCTTCATACTGATTTCATCAGGCCAAATAAAACCTTAATGTCTGGAGCATAATGCCTGAGCCCCAAATTATAGAAATAAAGTCATTTGGAAGACTTTAAAGTGAAGTTTTTAAGCAACTCTTCTCAAAAAAACCAAACTTAGTTCTGAAAGTCACCTCATATCTGAAACTCTTGGCCAGCCTTCTGTATAATTCTGGCCTGACCCTTCTCACCTTCTCACTTGACCATGCTTGATGACAACGTGGGGTAACGATTCAGACAGTTTAGAT
Organism: Proteles cristata cristata; assembly: GCA_017311185.1. Classification (NCBI taxonomy): domain Eukaryota; kingdom Metazoa; phylum Chordata; class Mammalia; order Carnivora; family Hyaenidae; genus Proteles; species Proteles cristata. The sequence continues at coordinate 219,670 of JAESUZ010003433.1, read as the reverse complement.
CCAGCAGCGGGTGGACTTGGGTTCATGATCGTAGCAGCTCCATTCCCTGCCTTGGTTGAGCTATTTAGCCTCTCAGCCTTAGTACCCTTATCAGCAAAGTGGGAATATAGATAGTCCTCTCTAAACAAAGTTATTTTGAGGATTCATTTATATAAAGTTGCAGCATTGCAACAGAAATGTGGGGGCATGGGCCAGGAAGGAATTTACCCAGGGCAGAACAAAGGAGGTAGAAGTTTATTGAGTACATAGCAAGGGAGCAGGTGCGAGATCACGAAGAAGAGACTGTGTGCCACAAGGTGGTGGTGGTGGTGGGGCTATACCTATAGAGCAGAGTGAGGGACTGTGGAGACATGTGAGATCTCCCTTTTTTTGGCAATCTTTGGAACTGTGCCCAGTTTTAATATCAAAAGTAGGTTGTTGGAAAACTAGAATTTGGGGTTCTCTCTGTTAAAAAGACAAAGTGTTTCTTTTTTCCCTCTGGACTTTTGGTCTGCTTAAGTCTTTTGGAGCTGGAACATTCGTAACAGATTTGCTAATTAACTAATTGGACTTATTCGATATGTCACATTACATGAGAAGTGCTGTCAAATAAGTAGTAATACTAAGCCTTCTTTATGTCACGTTGTAAAATCGTGGCAAGTCATTGAGGCCCACTGTTCTTTTGGGGGGAAAAAAGGCCCCCTCATTGCCAGGTTTTTGTCACCTTGATGTCCTTACAACATGGCAGCAGTCTGCTCCTGACGTAGGAAAATGGAGGTGGGCAGACCATGGCTGTAGGTGAAATGAATGGTCGGGATTATGGGAAACCCCAGGAGGCCACTTGGTCCTCCCTGACTCCCGGACAAGCACCATTTTTCAGCTTTTGTGTTCTTTCACCCACGGCAGTACATTTAAGATGACTCCAATCACATGCAGACATTGGCGGAGACACATCTGTGAAACTGCAAAGTGTGCCAGCAGCGCCTGACCTGTCAGGTCCAGAATCCTGAAATAAAACAAAACAAAATAAAACCATTTTCATTCCCAGGGGCCCCAGACCTCCCTATCTCTAGACCTTTTGCGCACCTGTACCTAAAATTATTCAACGGCCAGTCAGTAGGGGTTATCAGTATGTTATTTTACGTATGTCTTCCGGGTGGGCTGAAGCCTTTCCCTGCTACAAGGCTGATGCCCCAACCATAGCAAAGAAACCATTAAAATGCGCGGTTCCCACTTGAGGTTGACCGTCCATGATTTCCAGTGATGAGAGCACCTGCATCGCTAGGCAGATCATCCGAGCCTTAACACAACCTTGCAAAATTCTTTGAATTCGAGCAGTATACAGCCTTCTGCTGATCATGCGGTTAAAGCACCTTCTCAGATCCCAGTTCAAAGGATCCTGTCAGTCACAGTTTAGAGCCTGATGACTAAGTATTCTGGAAAAGTCATCAGAGGAAGACAGTCCTCCAGCCGTGTTAAGACAGACCATCCCTTGTGCCCCTGACCGCTGACACTGTTGTAGAGCTAGAAGGGAATAAGTCATGGATTGACGTCACAAAGCAAAAGAAGGCTTCCTCTGATCTCTGGTCCCCTACCGACCCTGAAAACCTGTAAATGAAATTAACGACAAAGAGAAATCGTTGACATCACGTAGACTGCCTCCACCCAAGACACGGATCAAGACTTCATACTCTGAACCTGAAGCTCTTCTCATCCTTTCCTTCCCTCTGGCCTTAGCTTGGAAGGATAACATCCCCATTATTGTTTTTATAATTAATAATTTATTTACTTTTACATTCACATCCACGTTAGCATATGGTGCAGCAATGATTTTAGGAGTAGATTCCTTAATGCCCCTCACTCATTTGGTCCATCCCCCCTCCCCCAACCCCTCCAACCGCCCTCTGTCTGTTCTCCATATTTAAGAGTCTCTTGTGTTTTGTCCTCCTCCCTGTTTTTATATTATTTTTGCTTCCCTTCCCTTATGTTCATCCGTCTTGTATCTTAAAGTCCTCATATGAGTGAAGTCATATGATATTGTCTTTCTCCAACTGACTAATTTCACTTAGCATAATACTCTCTAGCCGCATCCACGTAGTTGCAAATGGAAAGATTTCATTCTTTTTGATTGCCAAGTAGTACTCCATTTATGTACCACATCTTCTTTATCCCCTCATCTGTTGATGGACGTTTGGGCTCTTTCCATACTTTGACTCTTGTCGATAACACTGCTATAAACATTCGGGTGCCTGTGCCCCTTCGAAACAGCACACCTGTATCCCTTGGGTAAACACCTAATAGTGCAGTTGCTGGGTTGTAGGGTAGGTCTATTTTATTTTTTTGAGGAACCTCCACACTGTTTTCCAGAGTGGCTGCACCAGTTTGCATTCCCACCAGCGGTGCCAAAGAGATCCTCTCACTCTGCATCCTGATAACATCCTCGTTATTATCTTGCAGGCCATCGCTAAGGCTAAATTTACATTGTCGAGTGAAAAAGGATGACGAGCAGCGTTCCATAATTCAGGATTCACTCCTTTTGGCAGGTCCCTGTCTCCCCAGTGAGGAATAAGTGTCAATGAGGCTAACTTCATAATTCTTACAAATACTACTGAAGGTGCTGCTGAAGCAATAGCTGCCCAGCGAAGATCCTTGGACCATCTGTCAAAGTAGTTCTTGATAATAGGATAGCTCTTCGTTATCGTTTAGCTGAGCGAGGAGGTGTCAGTGCTGTGGCTGCTGTACCTGGACTAACACTTCTGGGGAAACGAAAACTCAGCTACGTAAGATCGCTGAGCCAGCCGCTCGGCTTAAAGGGATGAGTCCTTAGGAGGGGTCTTTCTTTGACTTACTTGATTTTGGTTGGTGTGGGTCCTGGGGACCAAGGCTTCAAAGTGCACACCAAACACTGGGGATTATCCTGCTTACAGAGATTATAATAAACTTTCTGGTGCATTGAGTCCTCCCAAAACATGTAATTGCCTGATCGCAAGCGCGAGGCACCAAGCAAATGATCTTCCTAAGACTACAACAGCCAGAAAACGACCAAAGAGGATGATAGACTTACAGAATGTAAACCTTGAGTGTGTGACTATCACAGAGATAAAGCAAAAACAGCGGACCTGTGAATGCCACACAGAGGGTCAACAGAAGGTTCGAGGACCACAGAGCACAGCTGACAATAGCGCCGAAGCCTTAAATTTTGAACACAACTCTGTTAAACTGATACTCTGATCGAGAGGGGAAACTGTTAACAAGAAAACCAGTCCCACAATGGCTTCACTTAGGTTAAGGTTTCAAGTCAGTAAACCAAGACTTAATACCTAACCTGACTGCAGTTTCTACGCTGCAGGAATGTAATTTTTAACCAGGCAATGGGGACTTTCCTGGTCGATAGTAGCAAATTGCCGGATAGACCCCTCCACTCTCCCGAGAAAGGTGCCCTTGCCTCAACAGGACATCCCTTGCTAATAAAGTGCATCCGGCTGGCCGGCCTTCCTTCCTTCCTTCCTTCCTTCCTTCCTTCCTTCCTTCCTTCCCTTCTTTCTTTCCTTCCTTTTTCTTTCTTTCTCACTTCCTTCCTTCCTAAATATTATTCTTCTGCCTTTAAAAACCTTTCTTTGTTTAGCACAGTGGAGGTCCCCTCTGCATGCTAGAGGGGATGCTGCCCGATTCATGAATCATTTAAGAAAGTCACTTAGATCTCAGTTAAATTTTGTCCTTTAACACATGCGAGGTGGACTGGGGCCGAGAGGGGATGTGAAAGGCAGGGGTGATGGTATAAGACGTATGCAGGGGACAAGCTGTGAGCGTAGACACGTGAGCACCCAGATCCTTCACATGACAGAGATGCTGTTGGCCACTGGGCCCGAGCTCCCTTTCAGCTTTATTATCCAGCATTCCACCCCGCCCCCGACCCGGCCACTTGTCCTGCCATCCATGCCCCGGAAGCATGGAGAACTTTCCTCTCTGGTAGGCATTTGTGTTTGACTTTAAAAATAACGGTGATGTTACTTATCTACTTTGTGAGCCCACTATGCTTTCTGCATTCTGGATCCTTTATATAAATTTTTTTTTAATGTTTTATTTATTTCTAGGAGAGAGACAGTGTGAGCAGGGGAGGGTCAGAGAGAGAGTCACAGACTGAAGCAGGCTCCAGGCTCTGAGCTGGCAGTCAGCACAGAGCCCGACGGGGCTCGAACCCACGAACCGCGAGATCATGACCTAAGTGAAAGTCGGACGCTTAACCGACTAAGCCACCCAGGCGCCCCTGGATCCTTTATATAACAGGTTGATTAAAGCCTTATGAAAATAGCAGTTAATACTTGCACTGGAGACTTATCCATTTAAAATTTAAAACTTAATTATATGAGTTTATTTGTTCCATTATAGATGCAACACATGTTCCTCATGGTGAATTTGGAAAATACCAGCAAAGTTGAGGAAAGAAATCACCTGTTGTCACTGTTTAAGAATTTTATTCTGGAGGTGCCCGGGGGTTCAGTTGGTTAGCGTCCGACTCTTGATTTTGGCTCAGGTGATGATTTCATGGTGCTTGGGATCAAGCCCCATGTTAGGCTCTGTGCTGACAGTGTGGAGCCTGCTTGGGATTCTCTCTCTCTCTCTCTCTCTCTCTCTCTCCACTCTCTCTAAAAAAATTTTTTATTCTGGTTGTTTTTGCTTAATGTAGCCATGATTTGTGTGTGTGTATACATACAAATATATAGATAAAATATGTACAAATATATATAATATATATGTGTAATATGTATCATACAGGTATATGTTGTATATCATGTAATATATATGCAGATATATAGTATACATATATATGATAAATATATGCAGACGTATGTATCATACACATTTCCACAGACCTCCAGTCTTTTCAAAGGTCATTTCTGATGGCTTCATAGCATTACATTGTAGAAATATATGACTTTCGTTCTTTTTTTATGACACATTCTAAACAGCATTTTAGACCATTGTTATAAATAATTTATTATATATATCTTTGTATGCAGGGCCACTTTCAAATTACATGTTTTTTGTGAGATAGATTGCTAAAGTGGAATTATTGACTTGAGGGATACAGGCATATTTTTTAACATCTTGATTAATGGCTTTCCTTTTAAAATTTTTTTTTTTTTTTTTATTTCTAGGAGAGAGAGAGAGACAGCGTGAGCAGGGAGGGTGAGAGAGGGAGTCACAGACTGAAACAGGCTCCAGGCTCTGAGCTGGCAGTCAGCACAGAGCCCGGCCGAGGCTCGAACCCACGAACCGCGAGATCATGACCTAAGCGAAAGTCGGACGCTTAACCAACTAAGCCACCCAGGCACCCCTAAAATTTTTTTAAAACAATTTTTTAATGTTGAGTTTTGAGAGAGAGACAGAGTGTGAGCAGGGGGGGGCAGAAAGAGGGAAGACACAGAACCCAAAGCGGGCTCCAGGCTCTGAACTGTCAGCACAGAGCCTGATGCAGGCTCAAACCCATGAACTATGAGATCATGACCTGAGCTTAAGTCAGACACTTAATTGACTGACACTTAATTGCCGCCCAGGCACCCCTTGACTAATGGCTCTCAAGCGTTCTTCCCTTGTGTGCCACCTCATGTCATGTGAGAGGGATCTGGCTCCGGGCCCTTGCCAGAACCGGGTGGGCCACTCCAGTCTTAACCAGCTAGTCTTTTCCATTAAGGTAATTTGGCGCAGGACATGGTTCATGTTTCCTGCATTTTAACTATATTTAGTGACTGTTTTGTGAGTGTGTGAGTTATTTATGACCTGTAGGAGGAAAAAAACCAAATAATCAGAGGGCCTTGTCATTTATTCAGGTTTCTGTGTCCAGGAGGCTTCGATTAGGACTTTACCGATAGCCGCGACACCGCCTCGGCGCATCCTTCGCTACCCAGCCTGACCATCTTCACCCTGGAAGTGAATCTCGTTTTAACTTTTGAAGTTACACATGCCCCAAGTTAATGCAGGAAAAGCAGTAGAGGTGATTCAGCAATAAGAAGGTATATAGATTTGACGTAATTAGGGCTCTTTAAATAAAATTGTCTATGAAATTCTTTTGAATGTTCCTCTAGCGATTACACTTCTCAGTTCCTGCGTTAATACTGATGAGTGAAGAAAGTCTAAAGAATCAGTTAAAAAGCTGCAATTTTTTTCTAAGTGTTTACATGTTATCACCTGTCATTCGTGTTTTGGGAGAAACGGGAAACAAGATCATTGTTTTCTGACGTGCCTTGTACATGTTACCACAGACCCTCGCTTTGGTCTTTACATGGCTGTTGAATCCTGTCACCATTTTGCTGATGTGTTCTGAACCCCAAATTAGGGAATCAGGTTGTACTTGAGCATGGAAGTTTTTTTATAGCTTCCGTTTTCATATTCGATTAAGCCGTATAAAAGTAATCTGCATGTAACCACCAGATTCACCGCCTGGAATTCCAAGTATGACAAAGAAAACATGGGATTTTAAAACACATGGAAATTTGAGAACAGGAGTGAGGAGGAGGGAAAGTACGAGCACGTTGTTTTAGGTGCAGATAATTTCTAGGTACAAATAATTTGGTGCAGAAATAAGAGAAATGAACTATTTTGATATGACTAAACAAAAACCTTCACTGAAGTAATATGTGGATAGATTCACTTGTAATTTTGTGGTTTCTTTATTATTAATAAATGAGTCTCAGTTGTACTTTCTGCTTCAGGGCTTCTTGCATTTTATATTAGAGCCCGGGTCACTGTCATTCCTTTTTCTTGACCCTTTTCCAGGTAGCTTAGCAGAGCTCCCCTCCAGGGAAAGTGGACTCCACAGACATGACCTCCTGTGGTTAGTGGGGATGGGGGCATCATGAATGACACAGACAGCCCACCCGAGCGTGATGGCCAGTGACTGAGGAAACTGGCCAGTGACCAGTGAAGAGCAGCTGTTCTTTGCTGGGTTCTGTGACTGAAATGAGCCTCCATCCCCAGCACCCTGTGGAGGAAGGGTTAAGTTAGCTCCATCCCTGGCCAAGTTTCGGAAACAATGACACTGAAAAATCATGCTGACTGTAAAGTCAGCTGTTAAAATAGAGAAGCAAGATTTTTTGTTTTAAATTTCTGGAAGAAGACAAAAATTTCTGAAGAGAGGCACTTGTCTGGCTCAGTCAGAAGAGCATGTGACTCTTGATCTTGCGGTTGTGAGTTCAAGCTCCACATGGGATGTGGAGATTGCTTAAATGAAGAAATAAATACAGATTAAAAAAATAAATTTCTGAATAGGGAGGTAAACAGAAATACACAAAATTTAGTGTCCGTGAGGTAGCTCTTCTGTGGAAACACGGAGGATATGGATGAGCCCTGTGTTACTCGGAGGTGTGTTGCCCTTCACTCTATTCTCATGGCGCGTTTCACCGTCAATCAACGTTTCTTCATAGGAAGCTAGATTTGCCGAGTTCTCCCCCAGCTCATCCCTAGGAGTGTGGTTGTTGATGTACCTTTAACAGTTGAAGCAGTTCTGACCTCTGTACTCTGAACTCAGTTCCTGGCTTTCACAGGAGTTGGGGAGGGAGTGGGTGACTTGGGATCAGAAGAGAGTAGGACACATGTAATCTGTTTAGGCCTAAATAACTATGGTGAAGATCAACATTCAAGGACAGATCTTCCCAGAGCACTAAGGAGCCCTGGTGTGTATTGTCAGCTGGGGAAAAAGGATTCACTCTGCTTTGGGGTCTGTCCCTTTACTGATTTAAGATATTCTCCATTTGTGTGGGCAATTCTCTCTCTCTCTTCTTCTTTTTCTTTTTTAGTTTATTTATTTTTGAGAGAGCACAGGCTGGGGAGGGCAGAGAGAAGGGGACAGAGGATCCGAAGCAGGCTCTGCATTGTCAGCACAGAGCCCGACTCGGGGCTCAAACTCATGACTGTGAGATCATGACCTGAACTGAAGTCAGACGCTTAACCGATTGAGCCATTCAGGTGCGTCTTTTCTTTGCTCTTCATTTCTCTTCTTTTCTTTTTTCTTTTCCCCTAATGTTTGACAATTCTGGCTGGCTTAAAAAATTTTTTTAAATGTTTATTTACTTTTGAGAGAGAGACAGAGAGACAGAGTGTGAGTGGGGGAGAGGCAGAGAGAGAGAGACACAGATCGAAGCAGGCTCCAGTCTTTGAACTGTCAGCACAGAGTCCGATGGGGTCCTTTTTTTTTTTTTTAATTTTTAAATGTTTTATTTATTTCTGAGAGAGAGACAGCATGAGCAGGGGAGGTCAGAGAAAGAGGGAGATACAGAATCAAAACAGGCTCCAGGCTCTGAGCTAGCTGTTAGCACAGAGTCCGATGCGGGCCACAAACCCACAAACTGTGAGATCATGATCTGAGCCCAAGCCCGACGCTTAACCGACTAAGCCACCCAGGCGCCCCTGACAGGGCTCTTGAACCCACAAGCTGCGAGATCATGGCCTGAGCCGAGTCGGATGCCCAACCTACTGAGTCACCCAAGCGCCCCATGACTGAGTCTTGAAGTGTACTATCCTAACCTGACAGTGCCTCTCTCCTTGACCAAACTAGTCAGTCTCCTCTGAAGCCCCCTCTCTACTAGGCTGCAACCTTGACTCTGGCCAGGGCTGCATAGCCCAGTTTATCAAGAATCCTGCTAAATCAGTTGAGAGAGCATCCTCACCCTTGATACCTGATTACTCTTATGATTGGATTGAATCCCTCATCCACCTGTGACATGAAGACCTTGACCTGCCTTCAGCAAGAATCCTGCTAAGTGGTCAGCAAAAATCCTCCTACCCTTGATGATTCCGTTAAGTAATTTTCCATCCACTGATCCCTTCTCTGAATCTTGGTGGTAGATCCCCACTTGTCTGGGCTGTGTTCAGAGTTGAGCCCCATTGTAATATCTCTATTGAAATTGCCTTAATTTTTCCTTGATGTACAACACTGTATTAGCTTCAGGTGTGCAGCGTAACGGTGTGGTGTGTGTGTGTATTATGAAACGATCACAGTTTAAGTCTAGGTAGTACCCGTTACCTCACACAGTTACAAGTTGTTTTCTTGTGTTGAGAACTCTTAAGATTTAATCTCTTTTTAAATTATTTTTAATTTATTATTTCTAGGACAGAGAGAGAGAGAGCAGTGTGAGCAGGGGAGGGTCAGAGGGGAGTCACAGACTCTGAAACAGGCTCCAGGCTCTGAGCTGGCAGTCAGCACAGAGCCCAACGCAGACTCGAACCCACAAACTGCGAGATCATGACTTAGCGAAAGTCGGACGGCAACCGACTAAGCCACCCAGGCGCCCTTAAGATTTAATCTCTTAACAGCTTTTACATTCACAACACAGCATTGTTACCTATAGTCAGCAGACTGTACATCACATCCCCAGAGCCCATTTGTGTTACCACATTTTCATCATCCCGTAAATCAACAGATAAAGGTCATTCTTGTGTTGTTTCCATGTCTTGGCTATTGGAAGTAACACAACAATGAACATTGGGGGTGTGTGTGCATAAATCTTTTCAAGTTAGTGTTTTTTTTTTGTTTTTTTAAATGTTTTATTTATTTCTAGGATAGAGAGACAGCGTGAGCAGGGAGGGTCAGAGAGAGAGAGTCACAGAATCTGAAACAGGCTCCAGACTCTGAGCTGGCAGTCAGCACAGAGCCCGGCGCGGGCTCGAACCCACGAACCGAGATCATGACCTAAGCGAAAGTCGGACGCTTAACCAACTAAGCCACCCAGGCGCCCCTCAAGTTAGTGTTTTCACTTTCTTTGGATAAATACCCAGAAGTGGAATTGCTGGATTTTGTGACAGTTCTGTTTTTATTTATTATTATTATTTAGTTAATTCTTTTTTAATGTTTATTTTATTTTTGAGTGAGAGAGACAGAGTGTGAGAGAGGGAGGGGCAAAGAGAGGGGACCCAGAATCCAAAGAAGGCTCCAGGCTTTGACACAGAGACCAAAGTAGGGCTTGAACTCATGAACTGTGAGATCAAGACCTGAGCTGAAGTCGGTAGTTTAACCAATTGAGTCACCCATGCGCCCCTTTATGGTTTTATTTTTAAGTAATCTCTACACCTAATGTGGGACTTGAACCCAAGATTGAGTTGCATGCTGTACTAACCGAGCCAGCCAAAGAGCCCAATGCTGCTCATTTTTAAATTGGATTTTTGTTTTGTGATTTAATTATAGTTCTTCATAATTTTAGGCAATAACCCCTTATCAGATACATGATTTGCAAATAATTTTTCCCATTCTGTAGGTTTGCCTTTTCATTTTGTTGATGGTTTCTTTTGCCACATAGCGTTTTAGGTTGACTAGTCCCACTTGTTTATTTTTCCTTTTGCTTTTGGTGTCTTATCAGAAAATACTAAGACTGATACCAAGGAGCTTATCCGTATATTTTCTAGGAGTTGATAGTTTCAGGTCTTAGGTTTAATTCTTTAAATCATTTCGAGTGTCTGATGTAAGGTTCAGTTTCATTCTTTTTCAAGTGTCAGGATAATTTAAAAAATTTTTTAATATTTATTTTTGAGAGAGGCAGAGTGCAGTGGGGGAGGGCAGAGAGAGACACAGAGAGAGGAGAGAGAGAGAATTCCAAGCAGGCTAATTTTTTATTTAACAGTCCCGCACATCAAACAGGAGCCTAATACTCTTAAGCCACCTTGACCTGATGGTTGACCTTGTTGTTTGAAGCATGACGTGATTTGAAAGAGACAAGTGACTGAGGTCAGTGCCTGAGGCGCCAGTTGGACCTTCCCTTCTGCCAGGAAAAAGCGTCCGGATCTTGGGCCAGTACCAACCTTCCGGCCAGGACCCGGGGACCGCTGCCGGGAGGAGCGCGCCAGGCCCTGCGCCCTGCAGAGGGCGCTCTCCGTCACCCCGCGCTGCGCCGACCTGCGGCGGGGAGAGCCCGCGCGACCGCGGACCCCCTCGCCAGCCTCCGTTCTCGGGCCCTGCGTGTCTGGTCGCACCCGTCGCCCTGACTGCCTGCTCCCCCAGGCTCCCTGGTCGTGTGTGGCAGGCGAGGGTGGTGGCGGTCCGCGGGACGCGCCGTGCAGGTTCCCCATTATCCCCAGGCCCGATCTCCCCGCTGCCTGCTTTCTAATTAGAAATCACGCTTTGTCCTGCAAATTTGGGATCTGACCATTTTAGGCTTAATGAAAACTCACAAATACGTAGATACAGTATCCGTAGATACGTAGATACCGCCACTTGCAGCGGTAGCGGTCGTGGCCAGGCGGAAGGCGGAGGGAGCGGTGGGGCCAGGACCCTGCCGCGGCAGGCCGCCGCCTGCCACCGCTGCGCCCCCAGGGCCAACCCCGGGAGGAGGTCGTGCGGTACCGCGAGCGGCCCGGAAGGGGTTCGGGAGCGGCCCTTCCTTTGGGCTCCGGGCCAAGGGCCGCACCTCCCCGGCAGCCCCGGCAGCGGCCGCGCTCCGGACCTGGGCGGCGGCTGGGCGTCCGCGGAGGGCCCGCCGGAGCTGCCGCCGCCCGGGCCGCCCCCGCTCGGCCATGGGCGCCGCCGGCTCGTCGGCCCTGGGCCGCCTCGGCCTCCCCGCGCCGCGCCTCCCGCGCCGCCCCGGCCCGGCTGGCTCGGGGTGGCCGCGCTGGGACTGGCCGCCGTGGCGCTGGGGACGGTCGCCTGGCGCCGCGCGCGGTCCAGGCGGCGCCGGCGGCGGCTGCAGCGGGTGGGTACCGTGGCGCAGCTCTGGATCTACCCGGTCAAGTCCTGCAAGGGTGGCGGTGAGCACCGCGGCGTGCACGGCCCTGGGGCTGCGCTGCGGCCACCTGCGGGACAGGTAAAGCCGAGCCGGGCCCGGGCTGCGCCAGGAGGGCTTCGGGCGGGGGCGGTCTGCAGAGTCCGCCAGCGGGTCCTTCCTACCCTTTCAAGGGGCAAGGACAAAGAGAACGAGCGGCAATTAACGTCCCAACAGCCGACCCCAGGGACCCGAGACCCAGGGCCCAAGTGTCCCGACCCGCTTCCCCGAGCCAGCTGCATTTCCGTCTCCCGCGGGCGCACTTCACCTCTGCGCTCCTGCCCAGGAGCGGTTTGCGCCCCAGGTGCGTCCATGTGCCCGCGGACTTGTTCCACTCCATCTAGCGGAGGGCGGCGACCTTCCAGGGACTGGTCCCCGCCACAGTGGTTTCATGCAACTGTCTCTGGAGAACTTGGGGGAAACCTGGGGCCGCGGAGCGCAGCCCTCAAAGGGCGCACCAAGGTGCCGCGCTCGTAAGGACAGCTGTTGAAGCTACAGTTTCCTGCTGCCGAGGACGCGCTCTTGCCTCTGTTTCCCTAATGCGCGCAAGCACTCTTTTCTGAACAAAGAAACTGGGGTTCCGCGCCACCCAGCGGTGGAGCCAGGACTCTGGTTTTCTTTCGCACTTGGGTGCTTCGTGAAGAGGCGTTTTGTTAATAATGGCCTATCTGGGTAGTCCCGATCCGCGAGAATTCCTGGGGTTCAGCGAAGGTTGCAAAGGCCCAGAGCGCGCGGCTTTGTTCTCTTCTGGGTCTGGCATCAGGCCAGCCCAGGGCCTCACTTGTAGGGCTCTGCTTCAATCTCTTTCCTTCCAGACCAGCCCTCAGCTCCTGCAAATGACCCAGAACTGGGGAGGGGGCGGGCTATAGCTTCCCCCCCTTGCAGCAGAGAGGCAGAAGCCCCTTCACGACGTATTTGAGAGGTGAGTTCTGCATCTTTGCTTCAGGAAGGAAGGCAAGAATCCTAGATATTTCATGGTTTCTGCAGCGTTCACCAACTCTGAAAGATGGTACAACATATTGAATTTGTTTTGTAGGCCCCAGAGGCGAAGGTATTTTAATTGTCCTGTACTAACTAAGAATATTTACTGAGCTTATACAGTGATCAATAATAAGAGCTGGCATTTGTGGCAGGCACTGTTTTTGTCATCATGTTACCAGCAACCCTGAAGGAGAAGCACACAGGTGTTCAGAGGACTTCGTGTGATCAGTGCCAGGGAGCACAGAGAAGAGCCCCAGAAACTGTCTGGGGTGGTCAGGAATGACGTCATAGCTTGAACTGAAAATCTAAAAATAATTATGAGCTTTCCCGGCAAGTAAATTGGGAAAGGAACATGAGAGAGACAGACAGACAGAGACAGAGAGACAGAGAGAGAATAAGCTGGGTAAAGACCCTGGAATTGGGGGGTAAGGTATGCTGGGGGAAAGGCTAGTGCACTCTGGAGGAATTACTGAAAGGGAGATACGCGAACACCAGCGTTCACTGGGGTATTATTACTCACAGTAGTCCAAGGGTGAAATCCACCCAAATACCTATCAACACATGACTGGATAAACAACATGTGGTATAGACACACCACCGAGTAGTGTTTAGCCACAAAAAGGAATGAAGGTCTGCTACGCACTACAGCATAGGTCGATCTTACAAGCATTCAGTTAGGTGAAATAAGCCAGACACAAGAGGGCCAATATTATATATGAGTCTAATGACATGAAACATCTGCAGGAGGCAAATCCCTAGAGACACGATGTGGACTGGCTTTTACCAGGCGCTCGGGGGAGAGGAGAGAGAATGGAGAGTAATTGCTTCACGGGTTCAAAGTTTCTGTTTGGGGTGACAGAAAAGTTTTGGCAATAGATAGTGGTGATAGTTGCATAACATTGTGAAGAGACTCAATGCCATTAAATTGTGCGCCTATGATCGTTAAAACCATGTTTAAAAACATGTTTTCTGTGGACGGACACTTGGGTTGTTTCCTCCACCTTTCGGCATTGGGAACAATGCTTCTGTGAACGTCACTGTTTCTATGTGAGGCCCTGTTTTCAGCCCTTTTGGATGAACCTAGGAGCATGCCAGGTGTTTTATGTTGTACATATTTTACGACAATAAAAATGATTAGAAAGAAGAAGGGCTGGTTGCGAATGGCTGGGTGCAGCTGGCTTAGGACGCGGGCCTTGCCTGCCTTGCTGAAGAGTCAGGGTTTTATCCTGAAAGCAGGAACGGCCGGGCTGTGGGGGTAGGGAGAATCTGATTAGATTTGTAGTTTAGAAAGATCAGACTGTCACCGTCACCTGATGGAATTATTACACAAAGAAGACTATGCATGTGCTGGTACCAAGGGCCTGGGACAGAGCAGAGCTCTGTCTGGGTCGATAAACAGACAGTTCAAGAAAAGGCTTCATTAACCTTATTTTTCTCGTGTGGCTGAAACATCTCAGCCACAATGTCCTGCTGGAGGTGGCGCATGGGAGCTCTTTAACAACCTCACGCATCTGCCATCTTTTTATCTTGTGTCTGCCGATTCCAAGAGCACGGGCTCACTTCTAGAACTGTATTCATTTGATCCAGTGAGAAATGCAGTGATCAGAACGTCAGTATATTTAGCTTCCTCGGTAGCTGAGAAATAACCTATACCAGTGGCTCCCCTCCCCACCCCGCCCCGCACCCCCAGATAGTTTCCTGTTATTCGCATTTTTCCATGTACCTCTTTTTTCCTGGAAGTACCTCTAGATCAGGAGTATTGGGTTAGAAGAAACGTTGTCCATGGTGACAATAGCCCTTTGAGCAACTTGTAGCATTCGCAGCCCCGAATATTGAAACATGAATTTTTTCAAAGGTGGGCGTGGCCTCGGCAAGGTGGAGGTGGCACTGGCGCTTCTCCGCTGAAATCCACGCCCTGAGATCCACAGGGACGTAATCTCCTTACTGTGCTTCGTTCCTCGTACCCTTCAAGTCTTTCTGGGAAACAATTTCCCATCATCTCTTGGGGCATGTTTAATGACAGTGGTCAGACCTTCAGACAGTCGAGATGAAAATATAATAACGTCTTTGATTTCTGTGCCGGCAAGGAGCTCAACACGTTCTGAAGAGATTATATACACTGGATGCTTGGGTGGTTACTAAACCCTTTGAAATTCACTGACAGACTCAGTCTTGCTGTGCTGTTAAGTGGATGTTTAGGACAGACAGATACACAGACACACACTCACAGACACACACTCACAGACACACACACACAGACACACACTCACACACACCAGGCTGACAGGGAGGAAATGAAAGAGGGGTGTCCACGCCGGGATGCCTCTCACGGGAGGGCCACCCATCACCTGTGTTTTGAATGTGGCAGGTTTTGGCTTGTGGTCAATGAGAAGGGGCACATGGTTACTGCTCGGCAGGAACCCCGTCTGGTCCTGATCTCCCTGACCTGTGAGGGCGAGGCCCTGACCCTCAGCGCAGCCTACACCAAGGACCTGCTGCTGCCCATCAAGGCGCCCACCACAAACGCCGTGTACAAGTGCAGGTAAGGGAAAGGTGGACCGGACTCCTCGTGTGAGCATTTGTTCACGCAGCGTGAGGGAGTGTGAGTTGTGGAGGCACCCTGAGAAACACTGGGGTTGATTAGCCATTGACTGCGAGCGTAGTAGGGCCAAGTCCTCAATGTCATGATGATCGAAAAGAAAGAGGAACAAGGAAGCAGCTTTAGAAGAAGGAAGGAAGGAAGGAAGGAAGGAAGGGAGGGAGGGAGGGAGGGAGGAAGGGAGGAAGGGAGGAAGGGAGGAAGGAAAGAAAAAAGGGGCAGCTGGGTAGCTCAGTCTGTTAAATGTCTGACTCTTGATTTTGGCTCAGGTCATGATCTCACAGTTCTTGGGATTGAGCCCCACATCAGGCTCTGCTTTGCTCAGCACGGAATGTGCTTGGGATTCTCTCTTTCTCTCTCTCTCTCTCTCTCCCCTGCTTGTGTGTGCACATTCTCTCTCTCTCTTTCTCTCTCTCTGTCTCAAAATAAATAAATTAACAAACAAACAAAAAAAAACACGAAGCCGCTTCAGAAATGTATGTTAATGTGGGGTTGAGAGACAGAAAAGTCCTATGTAGAAAACCATGGGAAAAAAGCATATTCACACGTCAGCGAGAGAGAAATAACACCACCAAAGGATAAAGGACAAAAATGAGGTGTCCAAGAAGAGGGGAGATTAGACCTACAATTTCCATAGGACTTGCCCTATTTTGCCTGGCAGGACTGGGACAGAAGTCGCAAACGTTTTCGTGGACTATTTAATGAAAGGAAATTCTAAGATGGGAAAGACACCTGCGACCAGAAGCGTGATCTGACATCCGGATGCCCAGGGGTCTGCGCATAGGGGGGCGGGAAACTCAACCAGGAGACTAGTCTGTGCAGCCTCTCTTTCCCCAACATTAGAAGGGCTGCCCAGAAGCAGCTAGTGTGGGAAAACTGGCTTTGCTTCTGAGAGCTCGTGTCTAGAATTGACTTTTTATCCCGGGATGAGAAAGGTAGAATTCAGTCTAATTCTGCTCTTGTCAGTTTCTGCGTTTTGAATTAAAATGCATTGAGTGCTGAATGTAGTCCATGGCCTATTGTAGAAGATAACGTTACATCAATACATGTAGATCCAAGTTAGCCGAAAAATATCTAAAGACCCCAAGAAGTTTGTAAGATGCAACACCAATATAGTTTCTACACTATCTTAGAGTTTTAGACATAATATGTTCTTATTTTAATTTTGATGACTTTTTGATTGCAAACATAATACATATTCATAGTTGAAAAATTGGAAAATACTAAATTAGAAAACGTAAACAAAAACCCGTGAGATAACTGTAAGTCATATTCTGATGTTTTCTTTCTGTCTTTATAGCTAATCCTTGAAAAGAAGCAATATAAAATAATATAAAAATATAAAAAATACATGATTACGTTCTTTTTTTTTTTTTAATATTTTTTATTTATTTCTAGGAGAGAGAGAGAGACAGCGTGAGCAGGGGAGGGTCAGAGAGAGAGGGAGTCACAGACTGGAACAGGCTCCAGGCTCTGAGCTGGCAGTCAGCACAGAGCCCGACGCGGGGCTCGAACCCACGAACCGCGAGATCATGACCCAAGCGAAAGTCGGTCGCTTAACCAACTAAGCCACCCAGGTGCCCCGATGATTACGTTCTTATACTTAAGTTGATACATTGAGTACTTTTCATATTATTAAAAATCTTTAAAATAATGGTTTTTCGGTTAGTGTACCATTTCATCCTGAAGGTGCCCTATAATGCATTTTAATGTGCTCCCACAATTAAATATTTGGATTGTTTTCCATTTTCTCCAGGTTTGAAGAAGAATGTGGCAAGTAGCTTGGTATAAATCTTTTTTCAAATTGCTTATTATTTTCTTAGAGAAAAATTTTTAGCAATGGTTTTGCTAGAAACAAGACTTTTGATATATATTGCTAAATAGTTTTGCAGAATGGTTATACTAAATATAGCCACCAGGGTTTTATGGGCAAGTCTGTCGAACTGCATTCTGACCACTATGTTCACAAATATTTGGTCATTTTTATAGGAAAAAGATGGAAGTTTCCTGTTGTTTTTATTTGCATTTAATTTATTGTTTGAGGCAAACTTTTTATTTTTATAAAATATATATTTATTGTTTAAAAAAATTTTTATTGATTAAAAACATTTTTTAATGTCTTATTTATTTCTGAGAGAGAGAGAGAGAGAGAGCTTGAGCAGGGGAGGGTCAGAGAGAGAGGGAGATACAGAATTTGAAGCAGGCTCCTGGCTCTGAGCTAGCTGTCAGCACAGAGCCCGATGTGGGGCTCGAACCCACGAACCGTGAGATCATGACCTGAGCCGAAGTTGGACGTTTAACTGACAGAGCCACCCAGGTGCCTCTATTTATATTTATATTTATTTTTATTTATTAAGTAGGTTCTTTGCCCAACATAGGGCTTGAACTTATGAGCTCAATAGTTGTGGGCTCTACATAAGAAGGCAAACTTTTTAATATGTCTATTGCAATTTGTATTTTATGTTTGCTTACCTCCTGGTTCCTGTTTGTCTGCCATGACTAGGTATCTACTCAGACTTCCTTGTGGCTAATTTTTCCCCACTTAATTATTAATTCATTTGAAATCATGTGGAAACTTTTTTCATGGTCCCATACAGGCTCTTTGGTCCATGCTCATTGACTAAACAAGATCATGTTTGGAAATTGCAAAATGAGAAGGTTTAGACATGTTACAATAGTTCACGGACTCTTAGAGCAAAGATGTCAAGGGCCTTTTGGACCCCGGTTTCCTTTGGTGGCTCAGGCCCTTCTCTTGGGCAGGAGTTGTAACTGCAGCCCACAGTCTCCTAAAGTTTCTGATGAGTCTTGGGTCTGGGGATCACTTTCAGAAGGTCATGATCATAGCCAGTACACCTGTTTCTACTGTTGAGATTGTTACTCGATTTTCTCACAAGCCGTGCCAGCCGCTAATGGGATACAGAGAATTAGGGTCCTTATATGGATTATTCTGGCAAGCAGCCTCAAACCATGGCTGTGTTATCTTTGTCAGAGGTTTTAGGAACATCTTTTTTTCTTTTGCTTCGATTCTTTAAAAAAGACTTTTTAAAAATGTTTATTTATTTTTGAGAGAGAGAGACAGAGTGTGAGCCAGGAAGGGGCAAAGAGAGAGGGAGACACAGAATCCAAATCAGGCTCCAGGCTCTGAGCTGTCAGCACAGACCCCGATGCGGGGCTCGAACCCACAAATTTCAAGATCATGACCTGAGCTAAAGTCGGATGCGCAACTGACTGAGCCATCAGGTGCTCCTCTTTGGCTTGGATTCTCTGGGACAGTGTGTCAGTGGAATGCTAGACCTAATGACGCAGATGAGGCTGCTCAGAACACAGGAGAAATGTGCGAAGAGAAAGGAAGGAAGAAGGCAGAAAGCAAAATTGTGCTAATTTATAGGCCTTATATTGTGGGTATTTATTTATTTTAAAAATGCTTATTTATTTATTTTGAGAGAGATAGAGTACAAGTGGGGGAGGAGCAGAGAGAGAGGGAGACAGAGAATCCCAAGCAGGTTCCTCACTGTCAGTCCAGAGCCTGATGCGGGGCTTGATCTCACAAACCAAGAGATCATGGCCTGAGCCTAAATCAAGAGGTGGATACTTAACCAACTGAGCCACCCAGGTACTCCTATTGTGGATATTTATGAACATTCTTTCCTGAAGGCAGTTAGTAAGGCTGGAGGAGGTGACTGCTGCCTATGATATGAAGATAGCAACATGAAACTCCAAGGAACATGAAAAGTCAATGAAACATGTCATCATTAAGAGAGCATAATTTTGATTTTTTTTTTTTTTTAGTTTATATTTGAAAGAGAGAGATACACACAGGGTGTAAGCAGGGGAGGGGCAGAGAGAGAGAGGGAGACAGAGAATCCGGAGCAGGTTCCAGGCTCTGAGCTGTCAGCACAGAGCCTGACATGGGGCTCAAACTCACAAATTGTGAGATCATGACCTGAGCTGAAGCTTAACTGACTGAGCCACCCAGGCATCCCTCACCACAAGAACATAATTATCTAGTAACCTATTTCAAAAACATGAAGGTCTGGGATTTACCCAATAAGGCATTCAAATAGTTATTTTAAAATATATATAAGATGTTTTAATTCAACCTTATGGTAATCGCAAAGCCAAATACCTACAGAGGTTTCATAGAAGATAAAGAGAAGGGAATAAAAGCATTCCAGGGGCGCCTGGGTGGCTTAGTCGGTTAAGCGTCTGACTTTCGCTTAGGTCATGATCTCGCAGTTCGCGGGTTCGAGCCCCACGTCGGGCTCTGTGCTGGCTGCCAGCTCAGAGCCTGGAGCCTGTTTCAGTCTGTGACTCCCACTCTCTCTGACCCTCCCCTGCTCACGCTGTCTCTCTCTCTCTCTCTCTCCAAAGAAATAAATAAAACATTAAAAAAAATAAATAAATAAAAGCATTCCACTGTGGCGAATCATCAATTTACAAAGGAAAATAGAAAAAGAGGAAGAAAGGAACATGGGAACTACAAACCAGCTTAAAAAATAATAAGATGGCATTAATCAGTCCTTATCCATCAATGCTTTATTTATTTATTTATTTTGAGAGAGAGATAGAGAGACGAGAGAGAGAGAGACAGAGAGAGAGAGAGAGAGAATTCCCCAATTCAGGGCTCGATCTCACAACCTGTGAGATCATGACCTGAGCCTAAACCAAGAGTCAGATGCTTAACTAACTGATCTACCCAGGCGCCCCTATCTATCAATGCTTTAATGGAAATTAATTAAATTATCCAATCAAAGAGCATAGAAGCTGGCTGGATAAGCAAACAAGACCCATATATAAGCTGCCTCTAAGAGACTCACTTCAACTTTAGGGACACACCCTCAGGGTGAAGGGTTGAAAAAAAATATTCTGTACAAGTGGAAACCAAAAGAGAGGAAGGGTTGCTATATTTAATCGAACAAATAGATTTTCAACCAAAGATTGTCATAAGAGACAAAGAAGGTCATTATGTAATGAAAAGGGATGAATTAATCAAGAACATATACCAATTGTAAAGATATATGCCCCCAACATTGGAGTTCCTAAATACATTAAGCAAACACTAACAGAAATGGACAATGCAGCAGTAGTCGAGGACTTCAATATCCCACTTTCAACTATGGATAGATCATGTAGAGAGAAAATCAGTCATGAAATGTTGGCCTTGAACCATACTTTAGGCCAAATGGACCTAATAGACATTTACAGAACGTTCTCCCCAACAGAATACATGTTCTGCTCAAGCACACAAGGAGCATTCTCCGGAGTGAGTCACGTGATGGATCACGAAACAAATCAGCAAATCTAAGAAAACCGAAGTCACATCAAGCATTTTTACAATCACAATGGCACAAAACTGGAAAGCAAAATAGGAAAGCTGAAAAGTTTACAAGCGTGTAGAAATAGAACAATACACTTCTGAACAACCAGTGAGTCAAAGAAGAAATGGAAAGGGAAATTCTTTAGAAATATTGAAACAGGGACGCCTGGGTGGCTTAGTCGGTTAAGCGTCCGACTTTCGCTTAGGTCATGATCTCGCGGTTCGTGGGTTCGAGCCCCGCGTCGGGCTCTGTGCTGACTGCCAGCTCAGAGCCTGGAGCCTGTTTCAGTCTGTGACTCCCTCTCTCTCTGACCCTCCCCTGCTCACGCTGTCTCTCTCTCCTGGAAATAAATAAAACATTAAAAAAATTAAAAAAAATATTGAAACAAACAAAAATGGAAACACAACTTACTAAAAACTATGGGATGCAGCAAAAACAGTTCTAAGATGTTTATAGTCATAAATGCTGACATTAAAAAAAAAAAAGATCTCAAACAGCCTAATGTGATACCTGAAGGAATTAGAGAAAGAACAGACCAAGCCCCAAGTTAACATAAGGAAGGAAATAACAAAGATCAGAGCAGAAGTAAATGAAACAGAGGCCAGAACAACAATACAAAAGATAACAAAATGAAGAGCTGGCTTATTTATTTTCATTTTTTTAAAAAATTGAGTATAGTTAGCACTCCTAAGAGCTGGGTTTTTTGAAAAGATAAAGTTGACCAACTTTTAGCTAGATTAATTAAGAAAAATGAGAACAGACTCAGATAATATCAGTGATGAAAGAGGAGACATTACAACTGATACCACAGAAATAGGAAAGATGGTAAGAGACTGCTATGAAGGAAGCTACCTTGAAATAACTGGGCAAAACAAAACAATAAAACAACACTAGAGTAATTACTACCATCTGCTGAGCATTTCTGAAACCTGAAAATTGTTTTGGGGACTTTGTATAGATTATCCCTGACCCTCATGAGAAGGTTGTGATTTTATCCCCATTGTATAGATGAAGAAACTAAAGCACAAAGTAAGAAATATCCTCCAAGATCACTACGCTAGTCGTTTGTGGGAACAGGATTCACACCCACCGAAGTCTACCTGGCTCCTTTTTCCCACACTTCAGGCATTTGCACAACACAACCATGATTTATGTTGGTCACAGTCCACCTCTCTCATGGTTGAACCTTGGACAATACAGGTTTGAACTCTGTGAGTCCACTTACATGCAGGTTTTTTTTCAACACATACAGTCCAGTACTGTAAACGTATTTCCTGTTTAAGATTTTCTTAGTAACATTTTCTTTTCTCTAGCTTACTGTATTGTAAGAATATGATGTGTAATACACAGAGCACGCAAAATATGTGTTCATCAACTGTATATGTTACTGTCAAACTTCTGGTCAACGGTTGGCTATTCGTAATTACATTTTGGAGGAGTCAACAGTTGTAGGTGGATTTTCGTCGGCATGGGGGGTTGGTACCCCTAACCTCCATGTTGTTCAAGGGTCAACTGTATTTACTTAATGTTTTTCTTCAAACTGATTCAGGTTTAAAAAACAAACAAACCTTAGATGCATTTATTTAAATAGGGAACCTTATATGGATACCCACACTTTTCCAGGTGGAGGGATTAACTGAAATAATAAATATGTTACAAATGGAATGTTACCTAATTCTAGCTAGAATTTATTGCTTGTAGAGGTTTCTGGACCTGAGGTCTGTTTTTTTCCTTTTTAGAAAGAGATTATTATCACGTATTGCTAGACATTAAGGACTTCCTATCGTGAAACTGAATGGAGTCTTTCTCTCTGTGCAACTGTTCACCATTCTTTCCTGTTGGACCCAAGTACCACCGTTATCTTGAATTCCCACAGTACCAATGGTCCCACACTTGGGAAACACTGGCCTGTTCTAAGTGTTCCTTTCTTCTCTGCAGCTGTGAGATACATATGACTCCCGTACAGTCCTGCATACTATGTACATTGGCACGGGTGGGGGGTGGAGACTTCAAATCCTATGCTTATTACTAGCAATCCAATTAAATTAGGTTATTATTATTATTTTTATTTATTTACATTAACTTATTTTTGAGAGACAGAAACAGAATGCAAGCGGGGGAGGGGCAGAGAGAGAGGGAGACGCAGAATCCGAAGCTGACTCCAGGCTCTGAGCTGTCAGCACAGAGCCCGATGTGGGGCTTAAGCTCACAAACCTTGAGACCATGACCTGAGCTGAAACCAAGATGCTTAACCAACTGAGCCACCCAGGTGCCCCCCCAATTAGATTATTATTATTATTATCTATACTGTCTTAGATTTTATAGAACATTTGCACATACATTGCTGAATCTAGTGGTATTATTATCATGCTGGTAAAATATAGCTGGGCTCTATCCAACTGCGTGAACCAGATTTTGCAGTAATTTTGAGTTTATACTGATGGGTTAGTTTTCAGCTGGAGAACTCTTTTCAAACATCTGATCTTATTTTATTCTCCTGTGCATTCCTTCCAGATAGGGAGGCACAGGCATGTATCACTCGATTGTAAATCTGAGTAAAGCAAGGCTGGAAATTGTGACTTGAGGAAGGACCAGGCTAAAATCATGTTTCCTGATAAAGAATTACAGTGACATCACAGTTTTTCTTTCTTTCTTTCTTTCTTTCTTTCTTTCTTTCTTTCTTTCTTTCTTTCTTTCTTTCTTTCTTTGTTTCTTTCTTTCTTTGTTTCTTTCTTTCTTTGTTTGTTTGTTTCTTTCTTTCTTTCTTTCTTTCTTTCTTTCTTTCTTCCTTCCTTCCTTCCTTCCTTCCTTCCTTCCTATTTCTTTCTCTCTCTCTCTCTTTCTTTTTAATTTAGAGAAAGAGAGAGAACACAAGTAGGTGAAGGGCAGAGGGAGAGGGAGAAAAAGAGAAAGACTCTTAAGCAGGCTCCATTTTCAGCATGGAGTCCATCATGGGGCTTGATTCCACCACCTTGACATCATGACCTGAGCTGAAATCAAGAGTCAGATGCTCAACTGACTGAGCCACCCAGGTGCCCCAAGACATCACAACTTTTTGATATGTGTAAGGCGTGGTGAGGTGTCCACATTTTCAAAACCACGGCCAATCTTTCCTCCTGCCACTCCCTGCAGAGTGCACGGCCTGGAGATCGAGGGCCGAGACTGTGGGGAGGCTGCTGCCCAGTGGATTACGAGCTTCCTGAAGACACAGCCCTACCGCCTGGTGTACTATGAGCCTCACATGCGACTGAGAAATTCTCACCAAATCAAGGACATGTTCCAGCCCACAGACCAGGTCAGAAGAGCATCCCTTGGCTTTGGTCCTCGGTGTGTCCTGCAGAAGGCAGGCTTCCTCAGGAGTGCACAGCCATCATGTGCAGCCTCTGAGGCAGGGCAGTGTGTCTGCTGCGCTCTGCTCTGTCATTTTGCCAGGCAGCTCCCAGGCAGCTTGGTCTGAACAGCAGCTGGGGATTCAAAAGAATAGACAAAATTAAAGCCCTTCCTCTCGGAGCTTCATCTGTGTTTCTTGATTTGGGGGACTCTTGCATTTTTCCCAGGGCCATCTACTTTCCTATTTATGTAAGCTTTCCAGTGCCAGCAGGGGTTCAAAACTTTTCCATTCTATTCTGTAATTGTACATGGAGCTTGACCTTTTTAAGGTGTGGTTGCAATGGTCAGATCACAGTTGGGCAAGTGAGAGTGGGCATGGAGATCCACAGACTTAAAGTGACTACATTGGCCCTTATAGGAATATGGCTGTAAGGATTCATGGTAAAAGGAGGGGTTGGTAGCACAGTTCCAATGGCCATTAAAAAAATATATATGGTGGGTAAAAGTACTTGATGTTGATTTGCAGGCTGCATCAAAAATAGCTATTCACAGAATCAGTGAATATTTTTATCATCCATAGTGAGGCCATCAAACCCATCATCATTGGAGAAGTTGAGGCTTAGAAAGGTGGAGTGGCTTCCTCAAGGGCACTTGGCCAGTGGCAGCTTTAGGATCCCAAGGCCACATTTTTGTTGTTGTTGTTGTTGTTCTATCATATATTTCCTGTTATCTGCAAGGCTCTTTAACACTTCTGAACCACTGTGACTTTTCTATATAAAGAGCTAAAGAAGTACTTGAAAATTGTGTGTGTGTGTGTGTGTGTGTGTGTGTGTGTGTGTGTGTGTGTACGTGAGTGCACTGGGGGCATGGGAAGGGAGGGTTCCAGGAACTAACCACATATGACCATGTTCTAACCATTTCTATTTCATTTCCTTACCAGATTGTGTACTCAGATGCCAGCCCATTCTTGATCCTCTCTGAGGCATCTTTGGCAGATCTCAACTCCAGGCTGGAAAAGAAAGTTAAAGTGGCTAACTTCAGGCCCAATATCGTCATTTCAGGGTGTGGTGTCTATGCAGAGGTATCAGGATGCCTTCCTTTCCCCTTTCCTTGGATTTAACTTTTTTTAAAGTATAAGTATTTGATATTGCATTAGATTATTCTGAAGGATTCATTCATTATTGGTTGTATGCTGGTCTGTTCAGTATTTTGAGTTCTTGAGCACCTGATCAGGTCAGACATTAGCATGGAGAACACAAATATAGATGAAATGGAAGTGCTGGTGTCAGGGAGCAGTTCAGGGTCTGAGACTTCTAAGAATAGTTCCCAGTAGGTAGATTAGTTTTTTGTTTTTTGTGTTTTTTTTTTTAAATTTTTAATGTTTTATTTATTTCTGAGAGAGAGAGAGAGAGAGAGCTGGGGAGGGTCAGAGAGAGAGGGAGACACAGAATCTGAAACAGGCTCCAGGCTCTGAGCTAGCTGTCAGCACAGAGCCTGATGCAGGGCTCGAACCCACGAACGGTGAGATCATGACCTGAGCCGAAGTCAGATGCTTAACCGACTGAGCCACCCAGGAGCCCCGGTAGATTAGTTTTTGAGCCAAGTTTATGTAGCATAAAATACATGATGTGTGTGGGCCATGGAACAAAGGCAGGGTATTTTCATGTCTTATTGAAGTTAGCTTTCCTGTTCGATTGATGGTTGCCGAGGGAAGATAGGCATTTACAGTATGGCTGCTGGTGCATGGGGGTGGAGTCCCCCAGCTGGATGGCACTACCCTAAAATTTTTCCAGTGCCATCTTCAGTCTGCCCTCAGATGCCTGTACTGCGGGTTAGCATGAAGGGCTTCCACGGTGCCACATGATTCTGGCAACAGATTTACTTTCGTCATTGTCTTTGGATACTTCATTGGTCCTCTCGTTCGTTGACCATGAAGGCAGATGTCGGTGGCCTAGAGACTTGGTGAGTGGCAACTATACAGCTGTGGGTACTTAACAGAGACACCTGCTCTCAGATGGGAATTCCAGAGTTCTGGTGGTGGGTGTTTGTACATGGAAAGTGGAGGTTAAGCTCAGGGGAAGACCTGAGTCCAAGTGACTGAGTTTTAACCCTTATACTCAGGGAGACGGATTCTGCCTTTGCATCTTACTGTGAGAAGGGAGCTATGTGTGCTGGAAGAAGCAGTCTAGGAAACTGAAGCCCACACTCAAACCTGAGGCTCTGACGTCTGCCTCCAGCGTCTTTGCTAGCCTCTGCACAACTCTGCGCAGGCTTGTTTACCTGCCTGGAGGATGGGGTGATCCTTTCTGCCTAGAATTTACCTTACAAGTTTGTCAAAGGATCAGTTTGGCTAAGGTGACTTATAAAAAGTATAAAAGCAGTGTCAGTCAGTGACAGGCAATAAAAGTACCTCCAAATCCACTTCTTACATTTTACGTGAAGTGTTCTAAGCATTCCATGCTTTCTAAAGATGGCAGGTCAACTTCTAGTGTAACGTGGGAGGCATGTGCTGTCCCCGAGAGCCTGCCCTGGGCTGTCCCCCCATATGCTACTGTGACAGGGAGCGCATCTGTCCTTGCTCACATCCAGCACAGTTCAGCTGGCCTCAGACAAGAGGCAAAAATCAGTGTTGGCTGCTTTTGATGGTCTCCTTGATATTTGTCTCATACCAGTTGTGGCCAGGAAAACAATTTCTCCTGAGGGTTTTCCTTCTCAGGAAAAGGGAAAGAGGGTGCGTTCCATTTAATGCTCACATTGTGCTTTGTAGCCTGGGGAGGTGAAAGTCATTATTCCCTTTTTATAAGGGGGAAGAGAGAGGCCTGGGGATGTGGCCTGGCTTGCCCGAGGCTACCCCATGGCAGGACGTGGGGGAGCTGGGTCTTGAACCCAGACTGTACCATGTGCCAAAGGACTTCTGGGCATTCTAAGGGGCATGCATGAGGTTGGAACACCTGGGTTTGAATCCACCTGCTTCAATAAGTGGCTGTATGACCTTGGACAAGTCCTTGAACCCCTCAGAGTCTCTGCTTCTTTGCACTATAAAATGCAGATGATTTCAGCTCTCCTGACAGCAGCTGTAAGAATCAAGGTCTATCCCAATCTGTGGAAAAGCCCTTAGACACAGAAAGTGTCATGGGGAGGTGGAGGATGGTCTCTTTCCTATAATCAGAGTAAAGGAGCCTGGCTCAGGCATTCCCCCAACTGTGACCACCTTTAAGCTTCCTTCCCCCTTGTAATCTTTGTGCCCTGGGTCATGTTGATGACGAATCCTACCCCAAAGGTCTGAGATGGTCAGATGTAGATGAAATGAGTGGAGACAGTCCTCTCAAAGTAGGACCTCAGATTTAGATTTGTTTGAACTGAATCTTGTTCTAGAAGCCTTCGTTTCTCTATAACTCTCAGTGTTTCCTAACTGGGAACATTTCACATTTTAAATTGGATGTTAATACAACACTGTGGCTGAGCTCATTTTTGTAATAGCATGTCACTCTTTTTTTTTTTTTAAGTTTATTTATCTATTTTGAGAGAGACAGAGACAGCAGAGTGGGAGAGGGGCAGAGAGAGAGGGAGACAGAGAGTCCCAAGCTCCACAGTGTGGAGACCCATGCGGGGCTCGATCTCATGAAACCATGAGATCGTGACCTGAACTGAAACCAAGAAGTTGGACACTTAACTGCCCGAGGCACCCAAGCGCCCCTGCAATAGCATGTCACTCATTGCACGGTGAGTTGATCCCAGTGTGTCCCATGCACTGTGGATGGACACATGGAAAACAGGATTGAAGAAGCATGGTTGTTTCTAAGGAGATCACAGTCCAGGGTGATCAGATTGTGAACAGGCCAGCAAGACAGGCAGGGAAGGTGGTGAATGCAGGGGGTTAGGTGACCACAGGGATGCTATTAACACAGGCCTGCTGGGAGATGACAGAGCAGCCAGGGATCTGCTCAAAGCCAGAGTATCGCAGGGCTCAGGGCTTGGACCCCCTTACATCTCTGGCTTTCCTTATTATGAATTTTTTACGTTATTTATCTGTGACTCAATCCCCAACAGTTTCTAGTGTACATAAATTAATTAATAATTAATTTCCTATCCACATTTCTCTTCTTCTGGATCTTTTTTTATGACCATGGTGCCCCCTGGTGGACAAACACATACAGAACAGGCTGGGGCTGCTCTAACCCCGGAGGTTCAGCTTTTTTGGACCTGCAGTTAAGAGACAAATATCATATGTGTGCACGTATAGGAGGATTAGGAGGAGCTTAACAGAGGACCAAGGGGGAGACGAAGGGCGGAAGTGGTGGGGGAAAGGGAGAGAGGCAAACCATGAGAGACTCTTGAATGCTGACAAAAACTGAGGACTGATGGACGTGGGGGGGAGGAGGGATGGGCATGGAGGAGGACACTTGTGGGGATGAGCACTGGGTGTTATGTGGAAACTAATTTGACAATAAACTATTTGTATAAAAAAAAAAAAGAGACCCATTTATGATTAGAAGCTGCAGTACCTCCCCCTCTCTCTGTCCCTCCCCCGGTCGTACGCTGTCTCTCTGTCAAAAATGAATAAAAACATTAAAAAACCAGCTGCAATACATATAGCAAAAACGGTACACACTCCCAGAGTGAAAATTCTGAGTCTCCAGGTCTCTGGCTGGTGATCACACTGGACTGGACAGGTTGGTTTTAAGTCATGAATTTTTATCTTCATCCCTGAGGCAGCTGGCACTTCTCTCAGGGTAAGAAGTTTAGGACTATGATTCGATGTCCTTTGTCTCCTCATGTCTTCCTTATAATTATTTCCTCAGTCTCCTCACCCCTCTTTTGTTTCTTCTAAAGTCTCTGTTCCGGAAAATGCCATTCAAATCCTATCTCTTCCCTAAAACCTCCACTGACCAGAGCAGCCCGAGGGTTTGTGCTTCTAAAACCTCCAGAACAATTCTTGCCTGTGTAGTTAAACCCACGCACAGTGTACTATCTTGTATTGCTTTTTCTCGAATTTTCTGGAGCCCTGAAAAATATATTGATCTTTAACTTTTCCTGTGTGTATGCCCTGTCTCCCCTGCTGGATTTGAGGGGGCACCAAGTCCATTGATTTGATTTGTCCTGAAAAGTAGTGACCTTGGCTGTGGGCAAATACCAGAGAAGCTCCCGGGGCTGGAGCGCATACGGGTGTGGGGAGCACTCTCGATTTGTTCGTATCCGCCAGGGGAGATACAAGGTGAACGTACCAGTGCCCTAAGGACCAAGGTCCAGCAGAGACATACACAGTTTAGAGTGACCCCTGTCCCTACCCTTTCGCTCTGTCACCCACACCTTCTGTCAGCCCCAACCTCTCCATTCCCCCACTCCTGGAGTCCAGAGAGATCAGTCAGAGAGGTGAGTTTCTTTCTTTCTTTTTTGTTTTTAAAGTGTATTTATTTATTTTTGAGATAGAGCACAAGTGGAGGAGGGACAGAAAGAGAGAGGGAGACACAGAATCTGAAGCAGGAGCCAGGCTCTGAGCTGTCAGCCCAGAGCCTGACGTGGGGCTCAAACTCATGAACTGTGAGATCCTGCCCTGAGCTGCAGTCGGACGCTTAATTGACTGAGCCACCCAGGCGCCCCAGGAAGTGAATTTCAGTGAGAGCAGAGGGAGCATTTCACTGTAGGGGAATGAACTGACCTGTCACAAGCAGAGAGAGGACAGGAGGGTGTGTGGCTTCTCAGGGCCGAGGTAAAAGCCTGCCATCTATGGTGTAAATGGCTTTATTAGGTGTCCGCTTGTGCTACGTCCCTACACAGGTGTGTCATGGCCAGGGCTCGTAAGTGCTCCTATGAATTTTGTGCTTTGTGCCCTAGGATTCTTGGGATGAGCTTCTTATTGGCGACGTCATACTGAAAAGAGTAATGGCTTGTTCCAGGTAAGGCACTTCCTTCCGCCCCTGGAGGGGAGAGGGTGGGAGGGCCAAGGTCACTCTGCTTTGTCCCTCATATGATGCTGTGTGTGTGCGTGTGTCCAGGTGCGTTTTGACCACGGTGGACCCAGACACTGGCGTCATGAGCAGGAAGGAGCCGCTGGAGACTCTGAAGAGGTAGGACGAGGCAACTTGATGCCTCTAGGAACCCATGAAAATACCAGGAACACACAGTCTTAAAGCCGAGGGGGGAGGGTCCTTGTGTCTGGGTAACTGGGGAGACATTCTTGGGTGCTAGGTTCCCAGAATGCCTCCTTGCATACATAATTTTATTTCTCACTTAGAATTCATGATTCAAAGGAACCGATTTCAGAAATGCATTGTTTAGATATTTT
This sequence comes from Proteles cristata cristata, assembly GCA_017311185.1. Classification (NCBI taxonomy): domain Eukaryota; kingdom Metazoa; phylum Chordata; class Mammalia; order Carnivora; family Hyaenidae; genus Proteles; species Proteles cristata. The sequence continues at coordinate 189,430 of JAESUZ010003433.1, read as the reverse complement.
GGCGAGTTTTGAGTTGAGTATTTGATGATACCAAATGTTTATTAGGCGTGATAGTGGCATTGTGATATAAGATATACCATATATTTTGAAGAAGGGTGTGGAAGTAATTAGGGGAAACGACATGATGTCTGGCCTGTGCTGTATGTTACTATAGCAAAAAAAAAAAAGGTCACATGGAAAATTGCGTCAAAACCTTGATAAATAGAATCTGGGTGATAATTATGTGGGCATTCATTGCAGCATTTCTATTTTTTTTTTAAATGTTTATTTATTTTTGAGAGAGAAAGCAAGAGAGAGTGGGGGAGGGAGAGTCAGGGACAGAGGATCCAAAACAGGTCCTGTGCTGACAGCACCGAGCCTGACATGGGGCTCAAACTCACGAACCGTGAGATCATGACCTGAGCCAAAGTCAGATGCTCAACCCACTGAGCCCCCCAGGTGCCCCATCACCATTTCTTTCTTTTTTTTTTTAATGTTTTATTTATTTCTGAGAGAGAAAAAGAGAGTGAGACAGCGTGAGCAGGGGAGGGTCAGAGAGAGAGGGAGACACAGAATTTGAAACAGGCTCTAGGCTCTGAGCTGGTTGTCAGCACAGAGCCTGACACAGGTCTCAGACCCATGAAGCCGAAGACTTGAGCCGAAGTCGGATGCTTATCCGAATGAGCCACCCAGGAACCCCAGCATTTCTACTTTTATGAAATGATTCATAATGTTAATTATGACTTGAGCCGAAGTCGGATGCTTATCCGAATGAGCCACCCAGGAACCCCAGCATTTCTACTTTTATGAAATGATTCATAATGTTAATTATAACTTCATAATTCAATATGAATATGTTAAATATTCACAATACAAAATTTTAAGTGAAAGATACAGTTACAGAGAATTTGTTTAAATGGCATAGAAAGATAGTAAAATAACATTGAGTTTTAAAAGCTGATTACAAAATAGCATTTATATTCATTTTTTTGTTTATTTGATTTTACTTTTTAAAATATATAAATGCACAGGAGTAAAAGCTGGAAGCTCTGTGTGTGTGTGTGTGTGTGTGTGTGTGTGTGTGTGTGTCTTTTAGAGAGAGAGTGGGGGAGAGGGGCAGAGGGAGAGAGAGACAGAGAATCCCAAGCAGGGGCCATGCTCAGCCCAGAGCCTGACATGGGGCTTAATCCTGTGACCCTGAGATCATGACCTGAGCTGACACCTAGAGTTGGACTCACAACCAACCGAGCCACCCAGGTGCCCCCAGGACTGGAAGTTTATAAATGAAAACGTTAATGGGGGTTCTCTTGTGGTAGTGGAATTATTAGAAAAGATATATATATTCTTATATGCAGTCTTTAAAATTCTTTTCAGTGTTTATTTATTTTTGAGAGAGAGAGAGACATAGACTCTGAAACAGGCTTCAGGCTCTGAGCTGGCAGCACAGAGCCCGACGCGGGGCTCGAACTCATGAACCACGAGATCATGACCTGAGCTGAAGTGGACACGTAACCAACTGAGCCAGACACCCCAATGTAGTTTTTAAACTTTCCTTGATCCACCCGCGTTACCATTGTCTGCCCAATGCGGGGTCACAGGTGGGCTGTCAGGTCCCATCTCTGCAGCCCCTGAGCCCCTCAGCTTTGACCCTGACTTCTGTCCCCAGGTGTCGAGGGAAGGCATGGAGGGCGGGGACAGCTGCTTTGGGCAAAGCCAGGAATGTGGCTGCAGCCACGTGGCACCCAAGCCGTGGCAGAAGAGTCCAGCAAGCGGTTAGTGTGGTCAGACTCACCACCCCGGGGGGTGAGCCCCACTGCCTCCCTCCTTTCCATCTCTCACAGACCTTGGGGCCTTTTCTTGGGCCAACAGTGTAGTTTCCTTTGATCAACACCGGCTTCCTATGCTGATCTTGCTATCGCAGAAGCTACTCTCTGGCCCCTCTCGGGCAAGCTAGGGTGGGGGACTGTCATCCCAGCCAGTGGATCACCCTCGATGTGGGGCTCTGGACCTGCCCTCCGTGGCCAGCACCTGTACTCCGAGGGACAGGTGTCCTTCGTGAGGGCCAGGCCACACGGCAGGGACAAGGGTCAGGAGCGAAGTCAGACAGGGTGGGTGGAGGGCAGTTAAGGAGAGGCACTCTTTTTTTAATTATATTTTTTTTAGTATTTATTTATTTTCGAGAGAGAGCACACATGTGGGGAAGGGCAGAGAGAGAGAGAGAGAGGATCCTAAGCAGGCTCCCATCAGCGAGGCTGATGCTGGGCTCGAACTCACCAACTGAGAGATCATGACCTGAGCTGAAGTCTGATGCCCAACTGACTGAGCCCCCAAGGCGCCCCAGGCACCCCAGGCAAGGTATTCTTGAAGTGTCAAATATCCGCTTTCTGCCTGGGCTCCCACTGCTGGCTGTGGGGTTGCGGGAACATTCCAAGAGCGGGTGCAGATGGCCCAAGGCACGTCTCATCATTTTGAGGGGCACTGTGTATTTCTCAATGCTCAAAACAACATTAATTAACTTTCTCATTTTAACTTAATATTTATTACTTAATATTAAGAACTTAATATGATAGGGGCATATGGGTGGTTCAGTCGGTTGAGTCTGACTCTTGATTTTGGCTCAGGTCATGACTTCAGGGTACCTGAGATCGAACCCCACAGAGACTGGGGGAGGGCTTCTCACCGTGAGCTCTGAACATGCTTGGGATCCTCTCTCTCTGCCCCTCCCTGCACTCTCTCTGTCTCTCAAAAATAAAATCAAGAAACTTAAAAAAAGAACTTAATATGATAGAATACATGAGATTTGTATATTTCACCCCATGTACATTCCCCTCCGCCCAGAAAAAGGAAAGAAAACTTTGACTCCAGGACATGATATGCCAGCTGAACTGTGTAGAGGTGAAGTCCACTGATGTCTGTGAATTATTTGGAAATGCAAATAAATATATAATGAATTGAAGGATGGATAAAAACGTGATAAAGGAAGTATGGTAAAGTGTTATGCATCACGTTTGGGTGGTTGGTAAGTGGGTGTTTGCTGTAAAATTCTTTTAATTAGTGTGCATGTTTGGGAGCTGTAATAATAAACACTATGTGTGTTCAAACATTAGCAAGGGGAGTGGGGTTTTGAGAAGCAGCAATGAGAGACTAGCTGTACCTCCAAACGCACTCACTCAGTCACCGGCAGAACAAGGCAGAATTTGGTTTTCCTACTTCCTGTGGCCGTCGAGGAGCTGCCAGGAGAAGGGGGCAGGTGGGCCAAGGAAAGAGCCCTGTCATGGGAGCCGGGAACCCTGGCTTTGAGGCCAGCTGTCCTGTGCGTCAGCTGGTCCCCCTCTCGTGCTGGCCACGGGTGTTCTTTCCTCTGAAATAAGGCCGGTAAGACAGACCTGGATGATTCTGTGTGCAAACCAGCTGATTGTAGGCATTGACCATCACCCCTTTTAAAGAAAATTTTTTTTAATGTTTATTTATTTTTGAGACAGAGAGAAACAGAGCATGAGCAGGGGAGGGTCAGAGAGAGAGGGAGATGCAGAATCTGAAGCAGGCTCCAGGCTCTGAGCTGTCAGCACAGAGCCCGACGCAGGGCTTGAACCCATGAACTGTGAGATCATGACCTTAGCCAAAGTAGGGCGCTTTACTGACTGAGCCGCCCAGGTGCCCCAACCATCACCCTTTTTTTGTGCATTTTGTTCTTTCTCTCCCTCCAACATGTGACTTGGCATCTGCCGCCCCTTCTGTCTGGATTTAGGAAAAGTCTCTGATGGTGGGACTAGCTTCCCGCATCTTTGGTGCCTGCGCTCAATGGGGATTTGTGTTTACAGCACAGGATAGTTGACCCCCACGCGGGGTAAGGACAAGCAGGTGGGGGTCGCGGAGAACCTGCTAGCTCCCCAATCCTCTGCAGGCTTCCTGCAGCCCAGCAATCCCCGCGATGTCTCCTAAGCCCTGAGAGACGGAGCGGCCAGCCTGGGTGTCTTCCCATTTCTTAAGGAGATTGGAGTTGCCACAGAGCTAGTGGTTTATGCTCTGCCCGGGACAGGTGACCTAGATCCAGAGAGAGAGAGGTCAGGCCTCGGGCCATAAATCACGGGAGGTGAAGCGACGCAGACAGCGGTGTCCAGAACACCTTTCCTGCTCTCGGGCAGCTTGCTCAGAGGCCAGACTGCCTTCCATTTTGCCATGTCCTCAGGTGGCCCTGGGGGTGTGGTGCCCCCCGGGTCCCAGCAGGGACACCTGTCTGCCAGGCTCACTCATGGAGACCCGCCGTCTGCAGTCGGAGTGCAGGTGGCAGAGCAACGAGAGAGAAGAAATAGGTTCAGGCTCTGCTGACCATCCGCCGGCGGGAAGCCCAGGGAGCCTCTGTCTGTAAATGTTCAGAGCAGGCGGCCCAGAGGAGGCCTGCGGGCTAGTGGGAAAATATGAAGATGGAATTATTCTTTTCTTTTAAAAATTTCTTAATGTTTATTTACTATTGAGAGAAAGAGAGAGAGCACAAGTGGGGAGGGGCAGAGAGAGGGAGACACAGAATCTGAAGCAGGCTCTAGGCTCCAAGCTGTCAGCACAGAGTCCGACCCAGGGCTCGAACCCATGAACTGTGAGATCATGACTTGAGCCGGAGTCTGACACTTAACCAACTGAGCCACCCAGGCACCCCTGTTCTTTTCTTGCTTAAGGGAGAGTGACTTCCACACTGACCTGACGCCTGAAAGAGCGGCCGGAGGCTATCACTGCTGCTTCCACAACACTTTGCTCCAAATAGAAAGAGAAAGCACATTTGCCTGGTAGATGCCAACGTTTGGCAGGACATTTGCCGCTTGTGTTAGGCTGTGCTGAGCTCAAGACAGAAAGGTATAGTCGTAACACTTTGGGAGGGAACAGACACCCCAGCCCCATCTGGCTCTGTCACCAGCCGATTGTGAGACCTTGGGCAGAGTCCCTCAGATTCTCTGCTTCAGTTTCTTTCTTGGTAGAAACCAGACTAATGATACCTCTCCTGGTTGATCAGAATAAGGCAATAAATGTGATTTTAAAGAATAGAGGATAAAGTATTGTACATAAGGACCAGGTAGGCTCTGGTTGTTGATAGTCTCAGTTTATGAACTTGACACCTTCTGAGAGAATGAGAAGCCTGAAGACACTTCTCTCTATTCTCTGAAGCCGCATTAGATAAAACCCAACCGAAATCAGCTCAGCCTCTAGGGTTCCTCCGAGCTGCCTTCACAGTGCTGCTTACTTCTTTTTATAAAAAAATATTTATTTATTTCATTTTGAGAGAGAGAGCTCGGGCGGGACAGGAAGACAGAGAGAGACGGAGAGAGAGAGAGATTCCCAAGTAGGCTCTGTGCTGACGGCACCAATGCGGGGCTTGAACTCAAGAACCGTGAGATCATGACCTGACCTGAGCTGAAGCTGGAGGCTTAACTGACTGAGCCCCCAAGGTGCCCCCCCAGTGCTGTTTAATTCTTAACTTGGCCATCAAGATAGTGGATTGTGAGGCTTCAGAAGTGGACTGTTCCCCAAGGTGGAGACCCAGAGGTGACCAGAGACCATGTTTGTAGCCATGGCCTGGGCACTGAGCGGTAAACGAGTAGATCAGGCCGAGTAAATAATAAGTAACCCGCACCGGTGCGCAGCACGTTACAGGTCACAGTGTGTCCGCTCACACCGTCCCCTGCAGTTTGGAGAAGTTAAACACAGGGGCTTGGAATTCCTGCTCATTAGAGGAGTTGTAGATTTCCTACTCATTAAAAAAGAAAATGCATTAAGAAAGGAACTTTTAAATGAGTTTGTAACTTGTTAATCCCAACAAAAAAGTGCATATTTGAAAAAAAATCATAGGTGATTCCCATAAGACACAGTACTGTGTTTGTGGTCTGTTGACCAAAGCTGTGTGCACATCAATTTGCAGACCGCTCGCAGTACCAGCCGTCACCACCAGGGGTCGCCCGTGAACTCATTTATGGAGTCTTCCCAAGTCCCTGCAGGGGCGGTGTTAGGGGGACCTGAGGGCGGGAGTTAGAGGGGGCGTTGTAGGGGAGCCCTCGGGGGGCTCAACCCGCAGTGAGCCAGCTCTCCACTGCCACAGGCTTCCTGTTTCTATTCCTAGGCGCCGAAATAGACAGCCATCTGCGATCTAGGTGACCGAAACTGCACTTGTACAAACCAACTCTCTTGCCCCATTTTGCACTGTTTGGGGGGCTGGGCTGCAAGGGGCCCTTCACTCTAAGTTACCTGGTGGGGGGAGTGAGTGTATGTGGCAGTGGTTGATGGCAGGAGGCAGGAGACACCCATGAGTGGCCAAACCTTTGCGTCGAAGAATTAATATTAACCTGCTCAGTCTTTCCAGGCCTGTGCCTGCACTCGCAAGGTATACAGAGGACCAGGGATCAGTCGCATCCTGGGTAGGAGGCCGGGTGACTGTGGGTGGAGGGGCCAGAACTGAGGTCTGGCCCCGCCTGACCCCTTAGGTCAGTGAACTTGGGAACGTTGGTTACTCCTCTGAGACCCACCTGGAGAGTGGAGATAATTCAAAAGTCCCGCATAGGTGTGTAAGGATGAAGAGACTATCGCGTGAGACGGTCTTTAGGAAGCATCAATGCGTGATGCACAGGACTGGGACTTTCAACACCCGCTGTGAGATCATTAGAGCCGAGGACCCAGGCCACAGAACTTGGCAGAAAGGAGAAATCGCAAGCCATATAAGTAGCCGATGGCTACTGGCAGACACAGATTCTAAATTGTCGCTGCTATTGCATGTTGATGGGAGAGCGAGGTGAGGAGAGGTGCCTGGGTGCCCAGGGTCCAAGGTCATTGTGCAGACCTGATGGCTGAGCCTGGGCTACTCGGAGCCAGGCAGGGCGGCTGGAGCATCAGCTCATGGCTTTCATCCACGAATGTTGATCGTTCAGTGGTTTCTTCAAATAACCTTTCTGCAGTGACTGCCGCGTGCCAGGCACCGCACCAGGCTGTGGCACAGGGCAGTGAGCGCGACGGGCAGGCTGCCTGCAGTCTGGCCTCTGGCTTTCATCCCCTCCAGCAGCTCATCTGCCGCTTCTGATCTGAAAAGCAAAGTTAGGACCGGGTTGCCACAAGCATTTTTTTGTTTGTTTTTAAAGCACTGTAGCATGAAATCAAGGCTTTCTATAGAAGTGTTTTGGGGCACCTGGGTGGCTCAGTGAGTTGTTGACAGTCCAACTCTTGATTTCGGTTCAGCTCATGATCCCGGGGTCTGCGCCGAGCGTGGAGTCTGCTTGAGATTCTCTCTCTCTCTCTCTCTCTCTCTTTCCCTCTCTCTCCCTCTCTGCCCCTCTGCCCTGCTCGCATGCTCTCTCTCTCTCTGAAAGAATGTTTTAAATAAAAAGATGATGTAAAATTGGAGTTAGCTTAAGTGAGACACTGGAGAAAGCTTTCTCCCGGGTTGGGGGAAGGTGGAGAATCTCAGCGTGTTATTCCCACACATCTGCTCCCGGGCCCGTTTCCTGGGGCTGCTCCTGTTTTCTGCCCGACCAAGATGTTCGTTCTGATTCTACTAGAGGGTTTTGCCCACCAACGCACTCGTCCATTTCACCAAATGATTGTGGGTCACTGGTGACCAGTGGGGGCCCAGCGCTGGGCGTGAGCAGCACAAGGGAGTTAGCTGCTGTCGGGGAGGATCAAGGGTGGGGAAAAATGCTCCCGGCTGGCACGTCCTGGGCTTCCTTCCTCGGAGATGTGGCATTTGAGTTAGGCCTTGAGTAAAAGGTAAAATGATAACATACAGGGAAGTGGACGAGGGGGTCCCACAGGAGTCTCTCTGAGCCAGTAAAATGCAAAGCAAGATCAGAGGACATTGAGGAAGGACACCTGACAGGCTCAGTCGCTTAAGCCTCAGACTTGATTTCAGCTCCCGGTCGTGATCCCAGGGTCGTGGGATCGAGCCCCACCGTCTGAGTCAGATTCCGTGCTGAGCATGGATTCTGCTTATGGTTCTCTCTCTCCTTCTCTCTCTGCCCCTCCCCCATAAAAAATAAAAGGGACATTGAGTAACCCAGTGGAGAGCGACACAGGTTCATGTAAGGGGCAGAGAGTGACAGGCTTGCCAAAGCTGCCGTGGCCCGGTGGGGAGCCTTGCACACCCTGTGAAGAGTTGGAATGCTGCTATTTGGGCACTGGGGCAATAGCACTGCCACTGACAGTTTTTGAGCCTAGGAATGACAAGACCAGAGCAAAATGAAGGAAGTAATATAGTGTCATCCCAACCATGACTTGGAAGCCGGGGGGTGGGGGCTGGAGAACGAGGAAAAGAGACTGGGTAAGAAGGTGTCACAGGGGTCCGAGCCTGCTGGAAGCGAGTGGGAGAAACAGCGAGCAAACGCAAGGCTGTGGGTGCAGGAAGACACTCAGGACTTGGCAACGACGGACAGGCGGTGGGAAGTGAGGGGAAAGGTGGAGGAGAAGCCCGGGCCCCAAGCCTGAGGGACCGATAGGATGTGGTTCTAGTGACAGCCCTTGGGGAGCCGGGAGGAGAGACGCCTGAGGAAGAGGAAGGTGGTGAAGTATGGATGTCTGAACATCCCAAGTTCCTCATTGCTGGGTGCTGACAGAGGGAACATTCCATGGAGAAAAGATGTGGGGGTTGGGTGCAGTCTGTAGTTTGTGCCCTGGGCGGGCTGCTCACAGCACAACTCCAGGAGGCGCTGATCTGTCACACTTTGACGGGGACGGTGGTGTCTGGAGCCGGGCCCCCGGTAGTGTGGGCCAGGTGTGTGTGTGTGTGTGTGGAGGGGGGGGTGGACATTTACTTTAGCTGAGAAGAAACAGGGTGCTATTTGAGCTCTTCTGTTTGGCCGAGACTCATTCTGCTCTTTCTCCTGCTACAGCTATCGCCTGTGTGACCCGTCCAAACAAAAGCTATACGGAAAATCACCTCTCTTTGGGCAGTATTTTGTTCTGGAAAACCCAGGGACAATCAACGTGGGAGATCCTGTGTACTTGCTGGGCCAGTAAGAGGACTCCTGTCCCGGAATGTCAGATACCTTAAAAAATATCCTCAAAAATGCAAATGCTGAGAAGCACACTTTTGGAACAGATACCTTAGCATTTTCTTTAGGTCTGGGACTTCTAGGTGTTTCATCTGTTGGACTTCCTTGTGCCTCAGTGCATCCCAGTGTCCCAGTGCACAAGGCAAAGAAATACGGTCTTGGTAATTTACTAGGACATCTGTAAGTCTCTTAAATGACAGAACAGAACACTGAAAATCCCATGTTTAACTGTGATTATGGAATTTGTGCTCCTTTTCCATTTACTTATCCAGAGGGCTAACCTTCATCGTCTCATTACCACTCCGTTAGGGAAAGAGAAGAGAAAGAGGAAGAGTGGGCCAGTGTGAAGAATGTTCTGGAAGAGTGCAATGGAAATGACACCGCTCTCCAGATAAGGCTGGAATGTCACATCCCTTTTCGCCTCAAGTCCTGGACTACCTTTTCAGAAGACATGGAGACCCTGATCTTCAGGAAACACTTAAGACATGAAGTGGTGATCCCATGGATCATTTTGGATCTGGCACTGTTGCTTCTCAGACAGCGTCCACAGGATTTGATGGATCCTTCAGGAGCATGCAGTGCCTCTGGGCTACAGAACAGCAGACATGTCGTGGTGGAAAGTCAACTCATGAGAACAGCCATTGCTGTCGGACTCTGACACGCAACACGTGGAAAGCAAGGCAAACAAAAACTTCCTTGTCTTGAAACGAATATCAAATATATCTCGTTAGTGATCCAAACGTTTTCCCAGCATAGAGGGTGGGCAGTAGCACTAGAGAGGGGAAGACCGCTGGTTTTATGTCTTAGATGCCGTTATAATGTTGCCCAGTGAAATAGTGGCGCCCCTCTGCGCAGAAGAGCGAAAAATGGAAAGGAGAGGACGTCACCTAGTGGTGGTGAATGAGAGTTCAGCCCATGCTGTCGAAAAGATTGAAAAAAAATTCCGTGAGTGGGTTTTCATTTTCTATCCCTGAATTTTTTTTTTTTTAATAAAGGAAGTGGGAGCACCTTCAGGTACTCTCTACTTCTCAGCTATAGGTATCTGATTTCCGAAAAGCTCTCAAGAGGGTGGCGCTGCTGCTCCAAAGTCCCCCGGGATCCTTGCTGGTATCAACTCATGGCTGGGTGCTCCTTCTCAAATCCAAGGAGAGAGAGTTCTGGAATCCATGGATAAGACGAAATGTGATTTTATGATTGGAAATAGGCTGCTGAAAACCTTTAGAAGGAAACGAAATCATGTCAGTTCATTAAAAACCAATATCTAATATTTCTACTTTCTAATGATTTAACTCTAACATGTGATGAACCATATCTTTCACTGCTATTTTGTCCTTAGGAAGTTGACTAAATCCTGAAAAAAAATGTTCCCAAACTGTAAATAAATGGAAGCTACTTTGACTCGTTTCAGATCTTACTAACTTCTTGGCACAAAAACCGGACTTTGAAGCTGACGGATGTGAACGGGCCAAGCTAATAATTGTGCGGCCTGACCAGAGCTGGGCCTCTCACAAATGCACCTGCTCGCACACAGCTTCCCTAAGCAAACACCCATCTTGATGGGTGTCAAGCAAATATGCTTCTCACCAGAAGCTGTCCGTTTTCCATGTCAGTTGTATGAAAGAGGTTAGTAATCATTGGAATCTAGCCAAGCTCGGAGGTAACCTTAGAAGTTTACAGGTGCACATGTATATGTTTTCTGGTCGGTGACTCACTGCAATCTGTTTTCTGCACCCTTGGCGTGAAGAGGAGAATGAAAACAATTAGGTGACCTGGCCCATCACCTTCCCCTTACAAATCCACTTTATGCCAAAACTGCAGATAGATTGAGGCAAAAATAAGAGTTCGTCAGGTAACAATCGCTGATAGGCCCTTGGGAGCCAGTAATGGAATGCACACAGGAGTTAAGTAACCATGTGAAGACTGACTCTGAGACTAGCCAATAGTTAGGCACCAGTGATAAACTCAAGGTTGATTTGGCGGCTGCTCCTAGGGATTTATAATCAGCGGCAAGCTGAATGCCTTCGCCTGAATTTCTAGCCCTTTGTAAATAGTAACATCCACTTCCTCCAGTGACCCGTTCTGTGGTGCAGGGCAGTCCTTGAATGGAGGGGGGTGTCCGGACACCATCATTTGTCGGGGGTCCCCTTCTGCCCCTTAGAGTGTGAGGAAGATTCCTGTCTGGAGAGAGAAGTTCCAATGACCCTCAGAATCTCAGAGGAGTTGCCAAGCTTTCTGTCAGTGAGATTTAAAAGCCATTTACTTGTGTTTATTTTATATTTAATGAGTTGGTTCATGCCAAAGGCCGGGCTGATGTCTCGTTTATTTTGGATACTGAACGTTTGCACACAATTCCACTTGAAATATAGGATCGAGAATAGAGACCATCGCAGACCCTCAGAAAGGTCTTACAGCTGTGGGTGACGGGCCCTCGAGGTCAGGCCAAAGTGTCCACTCTTGATGGGTATTGTGTTTCATTCTGGGTGGCAACTTTATGCTGTCATCACAGCACAGAGTTACCAGCCCAGAACTAGAGATCCTGAAAAGGAGAGTGTGGGAAAGGCTCCAGGCGGGCTGCTCAGAGGCTCACGTTCACGGCTGTTCCACGGAAGAAGCGGGAGCTTCACACCCGGGGGACAGAAGCAGCAGCCTGTACACACAAGGGCAGGAAGAAATCACGTTGGGCCTGCTGGAAATCGGGCAGCTGTCAGGCACCGAGATGTCCTCCTCTCTGCCCTTAGGGATGCAGCGGGGGGTGAGGAGGTGACCTTGAGGGGTGCTGCCCATTTGCTAAGACCGCGTTGAGGCCGGGCCAGCTTGTGACTTTGGGAAACTGTCTGTGAGGCTGTGACCAACGGTGATGGTGGGCTGGAGCGCCTGGCAAGTGACCCCAGGACTCTGATAGTGTGACAGATTGGAGGGGTCCAAGATGGCGGAGAGCAGATGGTGGGGAGTCCCTCAGATGCGCTGGAGAGGCTCTCATGCTGGGCTTCGACTGTAGGTCTGGCCAGGCCGTTGGGGCCCCACCTGAACACGACGCTGCCTGAGGCTTTGTTGGTCTGTGACCTCCTGAAAAGACTTTCAGGGATGCTCCTAAAAAGGAATTTCGTGGACCAGTAACTCTGGGGAGTCCTGCCTGCCTCACCTCGGGCTTTCTTCACAGGCCCAGCAGCTCAGTGGAGGCTCGGGACCTCAAGTGAAGAATTCTGTTCAACACTGCCCTCCCCCACACTCTAACCCCCTTCAAGAAAGCTGCTCTGATCTCTAGCTCTCTCGAGGGAGCATCAGCCAGGGGCAAGGAAGGAATCATGATTAGCAGGAATGGTCCTCCCATGAGAAGGCCCAGCCACATGGAGGAGGCATCTCTTCGGACGCACCCTCTTGTCTTCTCCCTCGTCCTTCTGACTGGGGCTGAAGGGTGGGACTGAGGCTTAAAGGTTAAAGGAGGCGTGGAGAGAGGGTCTTGGGCTAGCTTGCCTATTATGGACCTTGGGGAGAAGCCTTCCTTTCCTTTGGGCTTGTTTTCCAAACCTGCATTTATGGATGGATAGGGTGGATCAGGGTTGAGGGGGTGGACACAGACTCTAGCGTCCTTACAACAGCACCACACAGGTGCTCCACACACCAGGGAGCTGCGCCATCTTTCCGTCTGTTAGCTTTCCCTTTCCCTCACAACTTCTCAGCTAGCGTTGTCTCCCACTACCTGAAGCAGAACTACCCTAGGGCCCTCTTGCTTCTGACCATACCTATATACTCCCTTTATACCATGATCTTTGAAAAATTTTTAAAAATCTTTATTTATTTTTGAGAGGTAGACAGAGCATGAGCAGGGGAGGGGCAAAGCGAGAGGGAGACACAGAATGCCAGGCAGGCTCCCCAGGCTCCGAGCTGTCAGCACAGAGCCTGATGCGGGGCTCGAACTCACACACCGTGAGATCATGACCTGAGCCGAAATTGGACGCTTAACCGACTGAACCACCCAGGTACCCCCCCTTTACGCCATGATCTTGTATCAGCAAGAGCACCATTTGGTTCTACCATTTTCTTAGAAATGGATAAGTTTGGTTTTTGTTGTTTTTTTTTTTAAAGATTTTTATTTATTTCTAGGAGAGAGAGAGAAAGACAGCATGAGCAGGGGAGGGTCAGAGAGAGAGGGAGTCACAGACTGAAACAGGCTCCAGACTCTGAGCTGGCAGTCAGCACAGAGCCTGACGGGGGCTCGAACCCACGAACCGCGAGATCATGACCTAAGTGAAAGTCGGACGCTTAACCGACTAAGCCACCTAGGCGCCCCAGAAATGGATAAGTTTTGATAGTGTCTGAACTTGCCCAGTTTCAAGCAAGGGGAAGGATCTGGTTGAAGGGTTCAACAAATGCTCTTGGAATTGGGATAATAGAAATGTCCCTGAGGTATCACGTTGTCTGCTTTGACTGCACTGTCTTCAGAGGAGGAGACCCAGGCAACAGCTTTGGCTATGATCCTGGTCTTCCTCGAAACACAGCTGATAGGGGACTGGCGGGGCCATTGGGTCCCATCCTCTTGGGCAGAGCTCAGAAAGAGGAGTTGCCCTAATCACAGTATTAGTCATCCTGGACAGGCTGTAGTAACAAAAGGGGCTGAGAAGTGCCTTCTCATTTAACTTGTTCCAAGGCCGATTTTGATGGGTGGGTCAAGTTCAATCATGTTTGGCTATTGACCGACCTAATCTGTTCACCCTTGGTGGTCTTCAGTCATGCTCCCTTACCTTCACAGGGCATTCTAGACTGCTCTTCCTCTTACCTCCCTCATGAAGCCCACAGACCCTGATTTTTTTCCCTTCATTTCCTTCTCTGTACCTTCTACCAATCCTTGACTTGTATCTTCCATAGTCCAGACTCCAGTCCTGGTGGTGCTCTGTGGGATGTAAGTCAAGGCTAACTTCTATCTCTGTCTTTGGGATTTGCTGGGAGTAAGGGAAAGAAAGTATTGTCATCATTATTTCTGATTAATATTTTTACACCTAATAAAGCCTCAAAGGAATTGTGTTTACTTGGTCTACGGGAGGGGCACCTTCCAGATGACTTGTCCAGCAATTAAATCAGCTTGTTAGTTGGAGGCCCAGGATGGCCGAGGACAGCTGGAGAACTCTTCTTTGCAGGCAGCTCTGGTTAACATCAACCGGGAAAGCTCTCTGTAAACACATGAATAATTGATTGTCCAGCGCTCACATAGCTACCGAGGATCTGAGCCTGTATGACTCATTTGCAAGCCATTCCTGTCGTCTGGATGCCATAACATTGGAGGAATGATGATCGTTTCTTGGAGATTCTTCTGTGTCCAGAGTTGCCAAGACCGAGGCTGTAATGGTTTGTTATGATGACCTTTGTTATTCCATTAGGCTCAATTGCTTTAAAAAATGATGTGTGCATACTTTAGGAACGTTTTTACCCTTTACGTTGACCTGACATCATAGTTTATATTACAAAATGTATTAATGACAGAGGAGTGTTTTCATGTCCCAAGGACAACTTTTAACAACCATAATCTGCCCTTAGTCATCATAAATATAAATGTATTGGTCAAACAGATCTCGTTAATGTGGCCAAGATAAATGCAAGTCTATATTTTAAGGCAGTTGAAGTTCTAGAGAATATTTGGAGCTTTCTGTGGGACTAAGAGATCTTGTGTATGTGCTATCAAAAGGCTGAGAAAATTAACATGTTCCCCTCTCTGGTTTTTTCACTGAACAGACATAACATCTCGGGACGTCAAGTAAGATTGTTCACATAGTTTCTGGACTCCCTTAATGCCTCATGGGGTGAAGCTTAGTTCTTAAAGCCGTATTCTTTTCATTATGCTCACAGTGCCTTTGAAAAGAAACGAAATAAAGATTTCAAGTCTTAGCAATGTGTTGCTCAATGACATTTTCCTGTATTACACTGTGCCTTGACGTTTTAATGATATTAGTGCCCCCAGCCCCACCATCTTGCTTCCTGTAGGAGGAGCCCCTTTTCAACAGATGTGAGGCTGACATTTTGCATCATTTTAGTTGGCAACGTCCACCCACTGGCAGACGATGTTCCGGGCGCGGGCTGTAGGCCCGGCCCAGCGCTTTGTCTTCCTCTCTGTTACGCCATACTCAGAATGTTGGCCTTTGCTGGTGGTGTCCATATTTTAAGCTTCTCAGGCAGAAAATAAATCCTTGTTTAGAATCCTTTTTAATCATGCTCTTATTTTGGACCATGAAAATGTGTTTAACACAGTAATGTCTCAGATGCAACTCTCGGAGAGAGCAGACTGTTTATAGGGCTGAGTTCGTCTCCCCTGGATATGGTAAACACGGTGCCACAATTAAGCTCCGTGTGGGTTATGGTCACCTGGCAATGACCGAGGAGTACTTCATAGAAAACCATTTCCCCTTCTTCACGTAGAAGAATTGTCCCTTCTGAATCTGCTGTGGGCCCTCACAGCACCACACAAAGGGCTTTCGAATCACGATTTGGCCTGGATAACTTCCCTGGGATTGAGGATTGAATTCTTTTCTTTCTTTCTTTCTTTTTTTTAAAGTTTATTTTTATGTGTTGTGAGAGAAAGGGAGATAGAGAACAAGCAGGGGAGGGGCAGGGGGGACAGAAACCCAAGCGGGCTCTGCATTGTCAGCGCAGAGTCCAACGCGGGATTCGAACTCACAAAACCGTGAGACCATGACCTGAGCCAAAGAGTTGAACGCTTAACTGACTGAGCCACCCAGGCGCCCCACGGGATTGAATTATTTTCTAAATTTGATGGTGTGGAGATAATTCTGTGATAACCTCCCCATGTGGCTTAAACCTTTGATTCATTTGGAAAGTGAGGCACATATGCCCATGTCCATAGCAGGGCTATTCACAGTAACCAACAGGTGGAAGACACCCACGTGTCTGCCGATGGCTGAATGGATAAACAAAATGTAGCTATGTGCAGAGTGGAATGTTGCTCAGCCTTAGAAAGGAAGGAAGTTCTAACACGTGCCACAACACAGACGAAGCTGGAAGACATTTCGCTAAGTGAAATAAGCCAGTCACCCAAGGATCAAAACTGCATGATTCCAGTTGTAAGAGGTACCTAGTGTCTCAGAAACACACAGTAGGACAGTGGGTGCCAGGAACTGGGGGAGGGAGGTTGGGGACAGAGATTCGGTTTTGCAGGTTGGAGGAGTTCTGGGGATGGATAGTGGGGATCGTTGTACTTAGTGTGAATGTACTTCATACTACCGAACTGTACACCTCACAGTGGCTAAGAGAGTACATTTTGTGTTATGTGTATTTTGCCACAATAAAAAAAAAAGCATAAAAAATTCAGGCTCATTAGCAACTTGGAGCTGACTTAATCCAAACTTAAAGGCCCCTTTTCTGGAAACAGCCCAACTCTAGCCACTGAGAGACCCCCACCCTCATCCAGAACATCAAGAACTCCGCTTGCGGAGACTAAGGAGAATAAGAAATTGAAACATAATAGCTTAAACCTTAGTCTTGATAGGGAGTGACTTAATTTAACTTTATTTTTTATTTTTTATTAAAAAAAATTTTTTTGGAGGGGGGTGCCTGGGTGGCTCAGGTCATGATCTCACAGTTAGGGGTTCGAGCCCCGCATCGGGCTCTGTGCTGGCAGCTCAGAGCCTGGAGCCTGTTCCAGATTCTGTGACTCCCTCTCTCTCTGACCCTCCCCTGCTCACGCTGTCTCTCTCTCTCTATCTCAGAAATAAATAAAATATTTTTAAAAAATTAAAAAAAGATTTTTTTAACATTTATTTATTTTTGAGAGACAGATTGACAGAGAATGATCGGGGGTGGGGGAGGGGCACAGAGAGAGAGGGAGACCTAGAATCCTAAGCAGGCTCCAGGCTTTGAGCTGTCAGCACAGAGCCCGACACGGGACTGAAATTCACAAACTGTGAGATCATGACTTGAGCTAAAGTCGGACACTTAACCGACTGAGCCACCCAGGCACCCCCATAATTTAACTTTAGGTTTTACTTTTTTGCTTTAATTTCTTTGGACCTTAACTTGTAAGGGGATTTCATTTTTAACTTCAGACTCCCTAGTAATTTTATATACATAAAAATTATGTATATAATTTATTTATATATAATATATTATATATAATATGATAATATAATATATTATAACATACAATATATATTATTTATTTATATATAAAAATTATATATATTTTAAATATATACTTTTTTAAATTTTTTTTTTTTTTGAGAGAGAGAGAGTGCACAAATGAGTAGGGGAGGGGCAGAGAGAGAGGGAGACACAGAATCTGAAGCAGGCTCCAGGCTCTGAGCTGTCAGCACAGAGCCCGACGCGAGGCTTGAACCCACGAGCTGTGAGATCATGACCTGAGCCAAAGTCATACGCCCAACCGACTGAGCCACCCAGGTACCCCGTAGTTTAATATTTTGAGAGGAGTTAAGTTCCAAGGCAGAACATTGTATTGTTGGCATTTTATTGTTGGGGTGCCTTTATGATGTCATTGGGTTTTACTGCGTCATTTCTAATAGTTTATGTTGGTCGATGAGGATGAAAATAAACTGAGATGGAAAGTAGAAGAGAATCTGCATTTTCTGTCTTGGCTACAGAAAGACCTTGAAGAACACAACGTATTGTACTGACACATCTCAGAAACTTATGGGGCAGAAATCCACACTGCCTGACCAGGAAGATCTATAATGGAGCAGCGGCTGGTGTCGGGGTGCTGAAGGGTACTGACCCACTTCTGTTTGACCACAGACATTAATGGGCAACCACAATGGGTTCAAAGAACCAAAAATTGAAGAATTTGGGGACAGAGGTGGTAACTTCCCTGTAATAAACTGCTTCAGTGTCACAATCACACTTATCCTAATGTACTCCAATGAAGGGATATTGATTAGTCTTGGCCCTTCTCTGCCTCCTCACATCCTCCTACTCAGGAGAGATCCGATTGGTAAATCTGGGAGCAGCAGTTGGGCTCTGCCCCTCCTCCTCCACCTTTCTTCTTGGGCTCTGCTCACCTCAAGGTGCAGGGTCCGGTTCCGGCTGTCTTTGAGCCCAGCGGTGAGCTTGACAGAAAATCCCTGCTCTTGTTGGAAGAAGACCTGTAGCTCTGACTAGTGCCTGCTGAGGCTGGCTGGATAAATTCAGTGCTGGGATTCAGTGTGAGAAATTCCATTGGTTCTATAATCCTGAAGCACATCCTCCAAGCTAACTTTTATCAGTAATGAAACAGATCTTTTAATCTCAAACAAAACGATTTTAAAAACTCTCATCCAGTGAAGTCGGGTGGATGTGAAAGCTTTCCGTGAGCTGCTTCAGTGTTATAATCACACATCCCTAACCACCTCAGTCATGTCTGTGAGGTTTGAAGACATTAAGGGACTTGCTTCGGTTGTAGCCAAGTAGAATTAGATTATTAGAATTAGATTATTAGATTAGTAGGAGTAGATTCTTAACTATGATCACTCAATAGTTTCCTTCTGGCTTCTGGAAATGTGCTGCTGAAGGATCAATTAGCAAGAATCCTTTTACAGAGTGGTAGTATCTTCAACTGGAAACCGACTTAATCCTATAATCTTGATTTGAAACATTTACTTATGACTTAATGAAGGGGCCTTTAAGATCGGTGTATGTAAGTCGTGGCATGTCTGTGAGTCACGTGGGAACCTTGGGTCAAGTGGATATTCCTGTACTAACACCTACATGCCCTGGCGTGGGTCTGCAGTGCGATTTAGGAAGTCTCATTTTTATAAGAACTCAACTATTCTAAACTCTTACCTGATTTTCTGTCGACCAAGTTCTTAGAATCCTCACCCTACTTTAATGCTGATGTTTTCCTTAAAGGTGGGTCAGGACACACTGGAGTAATAGGTACTGGCTTTCAGTGAAAAATGAACTCACTAAACACGTATGTTTCAACATGGACGCACACAGTTTGGATGATGGGTTTATACTCATCCAAACACACAGAGGCGCCTCCAGCCCTCAGGGGGCCGCAGTCCTCCTTCTGGATACAGAGAAGGCTCTCTGTGCCCTGACAGAGTGGAGCCCTGAAGGCACCAAACCTACAACCCAAGCCTCTAAGCATCTGAGTTAACCACCATGTCACTAAGTAATCCTGAATGAATTCGCCAGGAAGGGGCAATGCTTGGGGTTTAAGCGTTGTTTACAAGTGGTGTAACAAATGCCTATGTATGCACGTATGTGTGGGAGAAGAAATGAGAAAGTATGTTTTGTAAGGATATTTGCCTTTTGAAATCAATAAATGCCTTTTAGTGAATCATCAAATAAGAAGGACCAAAATTAAAAAATAAATAAATAAATAAAATTTAATGAAGAAGGACCAAAATACAACGTTAATAACGTAAAGAGTATGGGAGCCGATGGTAGGGGTTTACAAAATGTTTAAAGACAAAGTAAGGATGGGGCGCCTGGGTGGCTCAGTCGGTTAAACTTCAGACTTCGACTCAGGTCATGATCTCGTTGTTTGTGAGTTCGAGCCCCACATCGGGTTGCGCTGACAGCTCAGAGTCTGGAGCCTGCTTCAAATTCTGTCTCTCTCTCTGCCCCTCCCTTGCTCATGCTCTGTCTCTCTCTTTCTCTCTCTCAAAAATAAATAAACGTTAAAAAAAAAGACAAGGCAAAGATTAGGAATGCTGATGAGTAATTGCTACATTCTCTAAGGGCGCAGGGAGACTCTGTGTGCCCACTGGTTTTTCTCTTTCTACCTCCCAGTCAAGCTTCAGAGAAAACCCTTTCGATGTGAACTGGAAAAGATGAATTTCAAGCTTCATTGAGAGCTCTAAAACCTTAAATCCTTCTTGAAAATAACCTGCCTCTCAGGAATCTTTGGTTCCCTCAAATTATAAAGCTTTTCCTCGGGCTGTGGATTGGCTGCATTATTAACTGTGATTACTTAAGTCTCTGAAGAGAGGGATGTCATAAATCTGAAAGTATTTGTTCTGGTTTGTGACTAAGCAAAACTGTATAATATTAAATCACATGTTGTTATAAACATATGAAATGGCACATTTTTTTCCCAACTTGGGGCATTGTGGTATGAAGCTTCTGGGAACCTGAACAAAAATTGTTTTTACATTCTCGGATACTGAGACTGATTTCTGCTGGGTGTTCTTTCTGAGCATGAATGCTAAATACAAGTGCTTCTGTTTAGAGCTTTGTGTTTTCCCAGGGAGTTAGCTAGGTTGAGTAGAGGTGTTCTTCCTTCTCTGTGGGCTATTCCCTGGGGTGGAACTGGTGACCCAGACGGTGTATGTGTGTGTGTGCAAGCATGTGTGATGTTGCGTGTCCGCGTGTGCCTGTCAGGGGGATAAATGAATACAGCGGAGTATGCTGGAAAGTTCGGGTTGGAAGGGCTCTTAGACACAGGCCACATCACCAACCTCCTCAATCCCCAGGACATGTTTTCAAACTTAGGTTCCAATGTGTTTGAGAGAGAAAGCCATACGAATCTAGCGGTGGGGAGGAATTTTGAAATTCAAGTCCAGGCTTCTAGGTTAGATCTCTGTGGTCTCTAGCTTTGTTGGGGAACAAGAGGGTTGGCAGCTATATGACAAAACTGCAGCCGTCCTTGGGGGTCACTCTGAACCCTGGGCAATGATAGATAATTGTGACGCTGGGGAAAGCTCCACGTTTGCCTCTGGACAGTGGTTACGCTGGTCTTCACTTTCCACCGCAAAGTGCTGGTGCCTGCGTGTGGTGTAGACACTCATGGGAAAAGAACCACAGAGAACTCAATATATGGAGTGTTAAAAGGTGACTTACAAGGGTACCTGGGTGGCTCAGTCAGTTAAGCACCCAATGTCTGCTCAGGACACGATCTTACAGTTTGTGAGTTCGAGTCCCACATTGGGCTCTCTGCTGTCAGCACGGAGCCCTCTTTCGACCCTCTGTCTCCCTCTCTCTGTCCCTCCCCTGCTCATGCTCTCTCTCAAAAATAAATAAACATTAAAAATTTTAAAAAGTGATTATAGCTTTTCTTGTGTTGGCACTTATGGGTAATTTCTCTATTATTTTTCATAATTAGGAAAATATATATATTAAAAATAAATCTACAGCCTCAGATACTTGTGTAGTTAATAATCAATCACCTTTTAGAAGGTGATGATTTAGGACACTAATAGCATTCTACAAATTATTCAGAGCTGCACTGTCCAGATGGTAGCCATTAAGGGCTACTGACATGTGGTTGGTCCAAATTGAGATACGCTGCACATGTACAGTACATATGGCATTTCAAAGATTTTGCAAAAATGAAAGAGTATAAGGTATCTCAGCAATCATTCTTATGATGATTACATGTTGAAATGATAACAATTTGGATAAACTGGATTAAGTAAATTATTAGAATTCATTTTATCTGTTTCTTTTTTAAATTTTTTATAAATTTATTTAATAAATTAAAATTTTTTTTAAATGTTTATTTATTTTTGAGAGAGACAGAGTGCAAGTGGGGAAGGAGCAGAGAGAGAGAGAGAGAGTCACAGAATCCGAAGCAGGCTCCAGGCTCTGAGCTGTCAGCACAGAGCCCGATGCAGGTCTCGAACTCACAAACCTTGAGATTGTGACCTGAGCCGTGCAGTCGGATGTTTAACCAAATGAACCATCTAGGTACCCCTATATTTTTTTTAATGTTACTTATTTTTGAGAGAGAGAAAGAGAGAGAGTGAGCACAAGTGGGGGAGGGGCAGAGAGAGACAGATACACATACAGAATCCAAAGCAGGCTCTAAGCTCTGAGCTGTCAGCACAGAGCCTGATGTGGGGCTTGAACTCACAGACTGAGAGATCACGACCTGAGCTGAAGTCGGACTCTTAACTGACTGAGCCACCCAGACGCCCCTCATCTGTTTCTTTTTAATGTGGCTACTGGAAAATTTATTTATGTGTTTATTCATTCATCTATCCCTAAGTAATCTCTGTGCCCAATTTGGAGCTTGAACTCACAGCCTTGAGATGGAGAGTTGAATGGCTCTACCACTAGGAAATTCAAAATGACATATGTAGATGTCGCGTGGAGGAGGGAAGCCTAGCACCCCCTTTGACAAGGGTAGAAGAGGCAGCACACATGTAGTTACAACACATTGTCACCTACTTGGTGGCATCTGAACACAGTTTTGAGGAGAGGAGAGTGGCTGCTGTCCCTCTGAGGAGAGGGGGCACAAGCTGTCCCTCTGGGGTAACAAACACGATCAGGACACTCAGTGGTGATGGCTGCATAATACCGTGAAGGTACTAAGTGTTGCTAATGACAAATGTTATGTTACATGTGTATTTGACCAGCATAAAAAATCGCATACGCTTCTGTTTTCAGTGCTTGTTCTGGGTAGAGAGGTGGGGGTGTGGCTTCGCTGAAAACAGCGTCTCTAGAAACAGAGAAGAAGGTGGGCGGAGGCAAGGACGGGCTGGTGTCGGCGGGGGAGGTTGGGACGCTTCTCTCCCGAGGCCTCCATCTCCTCATAACGTCTTCCTCTTATCTCATTCCACGTCCCTCCCCACCTGGCCTTCTGCCCGCTTCTGGGTCTCTCACTGAGACGGCTCTTTCCCTAAAATTCCTCGCAGTTTATGTGGCGTTAAGGACTTAGGGACCTTGATGGTTGGAAATAAAATACAACACCCAGCTCGGGCGCAGCAAGGCCCCTGCCTCCCAGATATTGCTGATTAAGAAAAAAATAGAATCTTTCCTGTGCACCTCTTCAAAGGAAGGCCCAGGAGGCGAACTGATGTGTGGTGTTGGGAGCCAGAGGTGGGTGGAGGGGTGGGGGGTGGGGGTTAGGAGGAGGCAGAGGGTGTGTTGGGGGGGGGATGGCGCATAATAAAGGCCTGTGGGAGATACTGTGTTCTAGGTCTGGTGGTGATCTCAGTGTCTCCATTTTGTGAAACTCTGAGGGGCTTGTGACTGGCGTACTTTTCCCAGAGCCCTTTGCACGTCAAAAAAAGTTAAAAAACAAACAGCAGACCATCCTGTGAGGTGCGGGCTCTTCTGAGTGGAGAGCTAACTCTGAGACGGTGAATGTAGGTTTTGTGACGGTGGCCACCGGGGACACTGTCTCCCCTTCCCTGTGGGGTCTGGCTTGACAAGGGCAGAGGCCACAGAGGCTCAGACGAGGTGGCCTTTGGAGGTCCTTCCCCAGACTGGAGGTCTGTGAGTGATCCCCATCCCCCTTAGAAAATTCGCCATCTGGGGGTCCACGTGCTCAGAGACCAGGGCCGGGGGTGGGGTGTGTGTGGGGCGCCAAGAGTGAGGAGGTGCTGACTAAGCGCCGGTTGAGTCGTCGGTGTAGGCGGGACATCTAAGGACAGTCGCATTCTTGCGGAGACCCGCCAGGACAGGAGAGACGCCCGGGGTGAGGGGCCCCGGCTGCAGCCGACCCCCGCGGAAATCCTGCGTGGTTGTCCCTCCTGCCCTCAGCGAAGCTTCTGGAGAGCAGAGAGGCCTGAGCTCCAGGGCGGGAGCTCATTAGCCAGAGAGGGGCTGGGGGAGGCCGAGGGCCGTGGGTTGGAGGAGAGAAAGCGGAAGCGGAAGCGGGGAAGGAAAAATAAATAAATGAGATAAGCAGCGTCATCTGCTTTCTCCCTTGTTGCCCTTTTATTTTGTGCCGGAACTGCAGTCCCTCCCCCCCTCCCCCCCATCTCTGCTTTGGAAGAAAACGGGAGGCTGATTTTGCAAACTAGGCCTGGCTCCTCCCCCCTTGCCCTGCAGCCAGCCCACACCCCAGTGTGTGACCTTCCACACTCGATGGGCTTCCCAAGGCCACCCCCACGCCGGGGCAGGGGGTGCACAAGCTCAGACCCCGGCCCCCACCCCTGAAGTGCAAAGAACACAAGGCTATACACCCAGCTGAACGCCCTCCCCACGCTCCCCTGCACCAGGGAGATGACACGCGAGGGTCCCTGGAGGTGGCCAGGCCGAGAGAGCTTATGAACGAAGTCGTCGGCCTGTGGAGAGGTTTCTCTCTTATTGGAGCACAGCCGAAAGGGGCCAGACCGGCCCCCGGTGCTGACGCGCTAATGCCCCGGTCCCCTGGCCTGCTGGCAGACAGGGCACCAGGTCCCAACATCATCATCCACCCGTTCCCTCGGAAGAAAGTCTGGACCTCATGTGATGGGCAAGAAGGACCGGGCAAGTGGCCTGGAGAGCACCTGTCCACACTCCAGCTCTGGTTCCACAGACTGTATGACCAGGGCTTTGCCAACCTCCGCTCAGACATCCTAGTGTAGGTGGGATGCTAATAAGTCAGCAGATACCCTAGGAGGATGATACCCCCCCCTCCCCCTCGTAAGTGAAGATCTGAGAACATGCAGGTAAAAAGCACTGTGCGCCCTGCAGGCTGCCTGCATACGGGCTCTCTGGCCGGGTCGCCATTACCATGACCTCAAAGAACTCCAGTTTGCAAATGGTTAACTCTTACTTAAGAGAATCTTTAAGGGAGATTCGTGATTCCGATGAAATCCCTT
Source organism: Proteles cristata cristata (assembly GCA_017311185.1). Lineage (NCBI taxonomy): Eukaryota > Metazoa > Chordata > Mammalia > Carnivora > Hyaenidae > Proteles > Proteles cristata. Next base: position 164,955 of record JAESUZ010003433.1, on the reverse strand, counting down.
AAGCCGGACCACTTGCCAAGAGCTCATGCAGTGACCCAGGAGAGAAAGAAACAGTTCAACAGAAAACCAAGTCATCTAATTCTGAGGAAGTGTCCTTGGGATGGCACTTTGGGGCTCATCTCCGAAATCACTATTTTCTCAGTCCACTCTTGGGGCATTTCTGTCCTGCTTACCTCATGCCCACACCAGGGAGGGGGTCCCTACACTGGACTCACTTTTTTTTTTTTTAATTTTTTAAAAGTATTTATTTTTGAGAGAGAGAGAGAGAGAGAGAGCATGAGCGGGGGAAGGGCAGAGAGAGAGGGAGACACAGAATCCGAAGCGGGCTCCAGGCTCCGAGCTATCAGCACAGAGCCTGGTCTAAGGCTTGAACTCATGCACCATGAGATCATGATGTGAGCTGAAGTCAATGCTTAACCAGCTGAGCCCCCGGATGCCTCCAAACTCACCTCTTCTACGGCAGCTGATGCCTTTGGAGGTTTTTCTAAATTGCTTCTTTAAACCCAGGCCAATGGAGCCCCCCTCTGCTGTTCCCGCCTCCTTAAGCACACTTCTCAGTGTGGAGATGGGATGTGCAGGGTACAATCAGGAGGGAAGGGAGGCCAGGGGCAGCCATGTTGAGTGCCTGTTCCTGGCTTCGCTGCTCTTTGACTATTCTCCATAAAGATTGTGAGGCGCTAGAGGCAAGGATGAGAGCTTAAATCAGTCACTAAATACTTAAGGAGAATCTACTGCAGGCGAGGCACCATTAGTCATGAGCAAGACAGATACGGGCATCGCAGTCATTAATGGAGCTGGCTGTGCTCTAGGGGAGCCTGGCATGAAGCAACTAATGACACAAATAATTCACTGCAACTGCAATGAGTGCTCCGAAGGGGAAGTGCAGGGTGCCAGGGGAGTGTTTTGGTTGAGCCCTGAAGAATAATGGCCTCAGCCCAGTGACGGGTGTCGTGGAGGTTAGGGTCAGAAGTTGGTAAAGGCATTCACAGCAAAAGGAGAGTCCCTATGTCCATATGCCTCCACGAGAAGGGGCGTAATGCCATCTATAGTCTGCCTCTCTCCAGCCAATTCCCAGCCTCTCATCTAGATGCTCTGGAACTTTGTAGTTTCTGAACTGGTCACAGAGAAGCTGTGCTTAATTATATGTCCAACACAGAGCCTGCTTGGGATTCTCTCTACCTCTTCCTCTCCTTCTGCCTCTCTCTCTCTCTCAAAATAAATAAATAAAACATTTTTTTTAAAAGAAAGAAAGAAAGCTCTCGCCTGTTAAATGGAGTTAGGTTTCCCATCCTGAATGAATGAACAACCTTGGTTTTCAGAGATAAGACTTTTATTCTTATTTGTTTCCATGATTTTCCTTCACATCTGGGAGGGACATGGGGGTGATGGGTAAAGGGTAGAAATAAACAATTTGAAACATTCACATTTGACTTTTATTGTTGTTTCACTTTTAAAAGTTTATTTATATTTATTTTGGGGGAAGGGGAGAGGGAGAGGAAGAATGGGAGGGAAAGAGACTCCCAAGCAGGCTCTGCACTGCCCGCTCAGAGCCCCACATGGGGCTGGAACTCACAAACCAATGTGTCCGTTTTTGTATTATCCACATAAAACTCACCTGATCCACGGAGTGCCTGGGTGGCTCAGTCGGTTAAGCATCTGATTTCGACTCAGGTCATGATCTCATGGCTCATGATTTCGAGCCCCGTGTCCAGCTCTGTGCTGACAGCTTGGAGCCTGGAGCCTGCTTCAGATTCTGTGTCTCCCTCTCTTTCTGCCCTTCTCCTGCTCATGCTCTGTCTCTCTCTCTTTCTCTCAAAAGTAAATAATAAAATTAAAAAAAATTAAACTTGCCTGTTCCTTTTCACTGCCCCTTCTCGGCCTCTTACATAAGTGACCAAAAGAGAAACCAGAAGAAAACACACACTCCCGGAGTTTATTATAGTTATTATGACTCAGGCAGATTTGAAGACTAGAATATAATGGAATTTTTTTGCTAACATTCCTTGGGGATTTGAAGGGCTTCCCCTTTCCCCTGCCCCTCGACATTAAAATAAGCAATAAAAACGCATTCCTTTCTTAAAAGAAAAGACCTTCTGAATTCAGAGTTGATTATCATAAAAGCAGAGCACTTGTTCCGTATTTTTGTGTCTCTGTGCACCTGTCTCTTCCCTCACCTCCCCTTTTGCTTAATTTCTTGGGTGGGGTAATAAGCAAAAGAGAGAAGATGTTGGTTTTAGTCTTGGTTCTTAACCTTGCCGTGTGACTTTGATTAACCCACTTACCCTGTCTCAGCCTCAGTTTCTTCAAATGTAAAACATGAGGATTGATCACAGGACTCCGGTTTCTTTGGAACGCTAACGTTCCTCGTTTCTCCTGGGAGAAGCTCAACAGAGAAACAATTCATCCAGTAGCTCCCAGTGCCATATTGAGAAGTCAGCATCAACTGACAACCTCCTGTCTCAGGAGGGAAGCTGGAGGCGCGGCCATCCTTGTCCTCAAAGGCCACTTTCATGGAGCCAATGTAAGTATTAGCAAAGGCTGAGCTGCCCTCTGTTGGGCTGGCTGAGAGGTAGGGCAGAGACACCACAGAATGGCAGACTTCTTGAGATGGCTGACCTTCCCGCCACTTCTTAAGATGGCTGACTTTCCCGCCAATACATCAGTGACCGTTACGACTTCGGCGGGAAACAGAAACTTAGGCAAGAAACAGAAACCTCCCGCCTGGGACTTTCTAGTCAAGAGCCCGCCCCTGTTACCTGGACTTCCCCACCCCCACCAACAGGTTATAAAACCCCTCACCACCCAACCCCGGGCGCGACTTCCCCGACTCCCCTCTCCTGAGTCACAGAACCTCGCCCGAGGGTGCATGCAATAAAACTCCTCCTGTGGAACATTTTGCCTTGGAGTCTTTTTTACTCAATTAAAAAATCTTACATCCCTTCTCCAGCTTGTCTTGTCCCTGCACCCGCCTCTCTGTACTTCCACAGGCCCTTAGAACTCCAGAAATCTTTCCTTAGTTCCCTCAGCTATACCCTACTGTTCTCCACCCACATCTCCACTCTTATGACTGTCCAGGCTGAGACGTAAACACCTCCAGGACGCAACACATGAGAGAAGATGTCTGGGTGAGGTGCACAAGCCACCCAGTATGACAGGTAGGGACACAGTAACCTTTGGGCTTGCGTTCCATTGAAGGGTATCTAAGTTCCACTCAGTTCAGACCAGGTGGCATTATTCTGGAATAAGTATGCAGTGTTGCTAGATATTCTGCTGATTTTTCAAGGGAACCAGTATTTTTGAGTTAAATGTGGCTCAGTTTGAAAAAAAATCACGGTATGGGCTAAAGACAAAAGTTTGCGGATCAGATTTAACCTGTGGCTGCTGGTTTTGCTACCTGTGTGTGAGGACACATATTAGGTCCTTTATACATTCTACTTGGTATTTATGAAACCTGTAATACTTATCTGTGCGCTTAGTCATTTAATAAATAGCTGCCACCTACCATGAGCTGGTCCTACGTAGGAAGCTAGGGAGAGCAGGTAACTAAGATGCAACACACTGAAAATTAGGAATCCCAGTGTGACCTTGAGCTGGGCCTGTGCTAGCTCACTGATTGTATGCCGTTCAGGGCTGTGAGCGAGGGAGGGGTTTCTTGGGGTCTACCTTCATCTCTCTCAATCCCGGCTTTAGAAACACTTTTGACCAGGGGCTGGGTGGCTCGTTCGGTTAAGCATCTGACTTCAACTCGGGTCACAATCTCAGAGTTAGTGACTTCGAGCCCTACATGGGGCTCTGCACTCTGATTGCAGAGCTAGCTGCAGATCTTCTGTCTTCTCTCTCTCTGCCCCTCCCTTGTTCTCTCTCTCTCTCTTTCTCTCAAAACAAACAAACAAACATTAAAAAATAAAAAAAAGAAAGAAACACTTTGGTCCAAAAAAAAATAAAATGCAAAGGCTGCCTGGGTGGCTCAGTCAGTTGAGTCTACTCTTGATTTCAGCTCAGGTCATGATTTCATGATTTGTGAGTTCCAGCCCCATGTGGGGCTCTGAGCGGGCAGTGCAGAGCCTGCTTGGGAGTCTCTCTCCCTCCCATGCTTCCTCTCCCTCTCCCCTTCCCCCAAAATAAATATAAATAAACTTTAAAAAGTGAAACAACAATAAAAGTCAAATGTGAATGTTTCAATTGGGCTGTTTATTTCTACCCTTTACCCATTACCCTCGTGTCCCCCCAGATATGAAGGAAAATCATGGAAACAAATAAGAATAAAAGTCTTATCTCTGAAAACCAAGGTTGTTCATTCATTCAGGATGGGAAACCTAACTCCATTTAACAGGCGAGAGCTTTCTTTCTTTCTTTTAAAAAAAATGTTTTATTTATTTATTTTGAGACGGGGTGGGGCAGAAGGAGAGGGAGAGATAGAGAGAATCCCAAGCAGGCTTTGTGTTGTCAGCACAGAGCCTGATGCGGGGCTCAGTCTCACCAAATGTGAGATCATGACCTGTGCCAAGATCAAAAGTCTGGATGCTTAAGCAACTGAGCCACCCAGGCGTCCCTAACAGATGAGAGCTTTAAATGACAGATTTTAGGGGCGCCTGGGTGGCTCAGTTGGTGAAGCATCCAACGTCTGCATAGGTCACAAGCTGCTAGTTCGGATCTCTAGCACAACACATGGGGCTATGTGCTGAGGGTGTGGAGCCTGCTTCAGATCCTCTTTCCCCTTTTCTTTCTGCCCCTCTCTCATTTGAGCCCCCTCCCAAAACATAAATAAACATTTAAAATAAAATAAAGGGCAGATCTTAACAATCATTATTAGTGGAAAAACTATCGATGAAGAGTCAGATCACCTGGCTTCCACCTCTGCAACTGTGAGATCTTGAGCAAATGACTGACTCCATCTAGGCCTTAGTCTCGCCCCATCCCTGTAGAATGAGAGGTGATTTGCAGATTTCCAGAATTCTTTCAGACTTTCACCATCTGAGTCCTGGCAACCTCATGGAAGGAAACCATAAAGAAGCATGTGACCAAACCTAAGCATGCTTCCTTCTACAAGAGTGGCCAGAGCTCTGCTCTGCACAGAACAGAACAAGGGATGGGGCAGTGAGTGGAAATCTCATCCCCTCCCCTCTTCCTTAAGAACCAAGAGACTGATTAACGCATCTGAAGTGCAACATAAAATACAGACCAGGGGCGCCTGCGTGGCTCAGTTGATTGAGCATCTGACTCTTGATTTGGGCTCAGGTCATGGTCCCAGGGTCATGGGATGGAGCCCTGAGTTGGGTTCTGCACTGAGTGTGAAGTCTGCTTAGGATTCTCTCCCTTCCTCTGTCCCTCTCTCCTGCTCTCTCACTCTCTCTAAAATAAAATTTAAAAAATAAAAGAAGAAACAAACAAACAGACCACACCAGAGTCCAGATCAAGGTTTTAAAAGCACTTTGATACTTGGTATACTTATTTGTTTAAAAAAATTTTTTTAATATTTATTTATTTTTGAGAGAGAGGGAGATAAAGTGTGAGCAGAGGAGGGGCGGGCAGAGAGAGAGGGAGACACAGAATCTGAAGCAGGCTCTAGGCTCTGAGCTGTCAACACAGAGCATGACATGGGGCTCCAACTCATGATGAGATCATGACCTGAGCAAAAAGTCAGATGCTTAATTGACTGAGCCACCTAGGTGCCCCAGACATATTTATTTGGATTTCAGTTTTTTTTTAAGCTGAAGCTCTGCACTTCTCCATTCACCCAGCAGCATTCTCTAACTGGGGCTTTGGTGATATCTATCAGGAAAAGGAGCATAGGGTAGCAAAGGGAGGTTTGGATGAAGAACTGGGGAGTGCTTCCTTGGGGGAAGGGGAAATCTGGGTGCTCTGAATAATGCTGAGTCTATAAAATCATTTTCCTCTGGGATTAAGAGCCTGCTACATGTACTGTATTTATCAGTCAGTGAATCTTATTAACTGCCTTACTGAGAATTTCCACTTCCTATAGCTGACTGTGTTTGGCCCGTGACCTGTCCCATTTCTCATATGGCTACTATATTGAATTTGAACTATCAGAACTCACTTACCAAATACAAAGCACAAAACCTCAACCAAACAAAACTGGGTAAATATCAAGTTTCTTAAACATTCAAGAAGTGTTAAGTGTTGAGAAAGTTGCTAATGAGGCTTTCACGCCTTTTAAAGAAATGACTCACCATCAGGGGTTTTCTAAAGAAGGTGGAAATTGAACTCTGAGAGCTTCTGGTTCCACAAAAGATGGCCAGCTAGCACAGGGTGCTGGCTTCCTCCCAGAGCCCCGTCTTGGAGAAGTGAGAGGGAGTTGCTGGATCCCGGAGCTTATGAGAAAAGTCTAGGGATCCTGGTGAGGGTGGAGACAGGAATGCAAAGTGGAAGGGGGCGAGTGTCACACACAGGGCTTGGATGGCAGTTACCTCTAGGCGTCAACTCGACTGGGCTGTGCGGTGCCCAGATGTTTGGTCAAACACTGTTTTGAGTGTGTTTGGATGGGATTAATATCTAAATATGTAGATGACTGAAGATTTCCCTCCCCAATGTGCATGAATCAAAGACGTGAATGAAACAAAAAAGTCTGATTTAGAGGACACCCCTTCTGCCTTACTGCTGAGCTGCAACATCAATGTTTTCTGGCCTTCAGACTTGAACTGAAATGTAGTTCTTCTCTGGTCTCGAGCCTACCTGCTTTTGGACTGAAGATTAAACCGTTGGCTCTCCCTGATTCTCAGGCCTTCAGACTTGGGGAAGATCAACAATTTGGCTCTCCTGGGTCCCTATCTTGCTGACTATAGGTCCTGGGACTTATTAAGCTCCATGATTGCATGAGCCAATTCCTTACAATCTGCCTATTGATCGATAGATCACCTATTCATTCTGTTTCTCTGGAGAACGCTGACGAAGGCACAACAGTTGTGCAAGGAAAGTGCTTTCCAACTGGATTTTTTTCTCTCCTTCATATTTACTTAGATGAGTCATGATCACCACACAGACCTTACAGAACAACAGATAATTGTGTATCTCGAAGGCAGCAGAATATGATCCTAGATTTTGCTTAGAAATGTTAGTGGAAGCTAGTCAACCCCCTCTGAGTCCTCCTTCATTAAAACATCCCTGCTGATGCTTTGGGCTGGGTGATGACCACAGAGAAAGATCGTCTCTGAAAAAGAGCAGGTCCAGGGTAGAGGTTCTAGGCATTTCCTGAAGGGGTAGTTACATAGGTAGTGATTATAGTGAAGTTTTAACATCATCTTGAAGTGCCTGGGGAGAGTCTCCATCTTCCAACCCACTTGGATGTCATGAAGTCTAGGGCTCTTGGAGTCTCCAGTGGATTTAAATTCAGAAGAAAAAAAGAGAGAGAGATACCTCCAAGGAACACAAACATCATGAAAGAAAGAACAAAAACTGAACAACATATACCAGAGGAAGCAGAATTAATGAACAGGGAGGAATAGAAATGTAAAGTAAACTTAATAAATATTTTCAAAGCCCTAATGAAGAATATTGAAAACATGAAGCAGGAATAATAACTTATGAATATGAGCCATATTTCCATTTGGTAATACTGAATATGAAAATAATAATAGTTGAAATTAGAACTCAGTGGTTATGTTGAAAGTACCTCTTTTTTCCAGTAATTTCTTGAAAATGTATAACTGTTTAAAGCACAAATTATAGTACTCTATTTGGGGATTTATAATATGTAGGATGTAATATGTGTATAACAATAGCAGAAAGGCTGGAGGTGGGTAAGTGGAACTATACTGTTGTGCTGTTCTTATAGTTCATAATATATTTTATGTTCACTTATATTTTCATATTAATTCTAAGTGATTAGTTAAGGATCTTGAAAAACAACTACTAAACAAAAAACGAAAACCAGCCAAACAAACAAACAAACAAACAAAATGCAAGGAGGCAAAGCTGAAAAGCCAGTAGAGGAGTGGAATGTTAGAGAAATATTGAACCAATCAAAAAGAAGTCAGAAAAGGAAGAACGGATAAATAAAAAAAATGGGAGAAATAAAAAACAAAGAGCAAATGGTAGACCTGAATCCAACGCATCGATGATTAAATCAAATGTAAATGGATCAATTTCATAGGCAGAATTTGTGGGAATGGATAAAAAAGCAAGACCAAACTATCTGCTGTCTACAAGAGAAGTACCTTAAATATAAGAACACAGATAGTTTGACAGCAAAGAGCAGATGATGATATATAATACAAACAATAGACATAAGAAAGTTTGAATTACGGGGCATCTGGGTGGCTCAGTCAGTTGAGCTTCTGACTTCAGCTCAGGTCATGCTCTCTTGCTTGGTGAGTTTGAGCCCTGCATTTCTTTTTTTAAAAATTTTTTAAAATGTTTATTCATTTTTGAGAGACAGAGAGAGACAGAACATGAGCAGGGGAGGGACAGAGCGCAAGGGAGACACAGAATCTGAAGCAGGCTCCAGGCTCTGAGCTGTCAGCACAGAGCCTGATGCGGGGCTTGAACTCCCGAACTGTAAGATCATGACCTGAGCCGAAGTCAGATGTCCAACCCACTGAGCCACCCAGGTGCCCCGAGGCAGGAATTTCTAAGATGAATCCAGAGCATCTTATTGTGACACAAAGTCAGGATGTGTTCAACCAATAATGGGGATATGTCAAAATGATATTGAAACCAGTTTGAAGTGGCTGTTACTAATGAAATCTGTGACAGTTTTGTAATCAAAATACGGAAAAACAGTAAAGGATTGAGCTCATTAAATAAAATGAGAATCTACCAATCCATACTGATATGAATAAATAAATGAATAAATATATATATGTGGATAAAGAGCAAGCTCTTTCTTATGACGGAAGGCACGATGGAATTAGAAAATACTCAGTGGGGGTGCCTGTGTGGTTCGGTTGGTTTTGACTCAGTTGGTGATCTCATGGTTTGTGGGTTTGAGCCCTGCATCGGGTTCTGCACTGAAAGTGTGGAACCTGCTTGGGATTCCCCTCTTCTATCTCTCTCTCTGTGCCCCCTTCTCTTTCTCTCTCTCTCTCAAAATAAAAAAATAAATTTTTAAAAACCTTAAAAGAAAAAGAAAATATTCAATGGACACTAAAACTAATGAGCAAAAGTTTGGAGAGGAACAGAGTATTTACATGGTCTCAAAGGGTCTTCAAATATATTACTTATTATTTAGGTAGGAAAAAAATTCTAGCATTACAGTGGAGAAGTGTGGCAGGCACCACCTTAAATCAAGGGTATTTAGATAAGCCAGATTGAAGCATATTTTACAAAATAATGGTTCTTCACTTTTCAAATATGTGAAGCTTGAGAAAAGGGCTGAAGAAATATTCCACATTAAAGGAGATTAAAGAGAGGGTGCCTCGCTACCTTGGTCAATAGAGCATGTGACTTTTGATCTTGGGGTTGTGAGGCCAAGCCCCATATTGGGTGTAGAGATTATTTTTTTAAAAAAATAAAAAAGGAGATTAAAGAAACACAAAACGCATGACCCTGGACTGGGTATTGGATTGGGAAAGCATGATAACATTATGCCATTAGGAGCACAGCTGATGAAATTTGAAAATGCACTCTGAATTAGGTAACAGTATGTCAGCAACTAATATCCTGATTTTGATAATAAAACCATGATACCCATGAGAAAGTTCTTGCTCTTAAGGAAATAGGCACTAAAATATTGAGGGTAAAGGGGCCTGAAGATATCTCCAAACTTATTTCTATTTAATTAATTAATTAAAGGTTGTTTATTTATTTTGAGAAAGAGATGGAGAGAATCCTATGACCTGAGCTGAAATCAAGAATTGGGTGCTTAACTGACTGAGCCACCTAGGCACCCCTGCAAACTTACTCATAAATGTTTAAAACAGCACAGTTATAGAGATGATAGATACAGTAAGTGGTGCAAAATATAAATAACTGGTGAATTTGGGTAGACTGGATGGAAATTCCTTGTGCTATTCTTTCAATATTTCTGTAAGTTTGAAATCATCAAAATTGGAAATTCTTCACAAAATCACTGGAGAAAGGGTTGACTGTTTAGTATAAACTAGTGGAGAGCTCAAGGTAATCATCTGTCCATTTAAAAATGTTTATTTATTTTTGAGAGAGAGACAGAGCATGAGCAGGTGAAGGAGGGGCAGAGAGAGGAGACACAGAATTGAAAGCAGGCTCCAGGCTCTGAGCCGTCAGCACAGAGCCCGACGTGCATCTTCACCTCAGGAACAGGGAGATCATGACCTGAGAGGAAGTCAGACACTTAACTGACTGAGCTCCCAGGCGCCCCCCATTCTTAAGGGAATGAATGGGCAAGTCTAAGATGGTATGTATATACGAATGATGGAGTACAAGGTGATTGTCAGAATTAAAAATATGTATATACAGGGATGCATGGGTGGGTCAGTTGGTTGAGCATCCAGCTCTCCGTTTCAGCTGGGGTCATGATCCTAGCATTGAGGGATCGAGCCCCTAGTCTGGCTCTGCACTGAGCACTGAATTCCCTCTCTCTCTCTCTGCCCTCCTCTGCTCTCTCTCTTTCAGATTAAAAATCATGTATGTACAGGGGCGCCTGGGTGGCTTAGTCAGTTAAGCGTCCGACTTTCGCTTAGGTCATGATCTCGCGGTTCGTGGGTTCGAGCCCCGCGTCGGGCTCTGTGCTGACTGCCAGCTCAGAGCCTGGAGCCTGTTTCAGAGTCTGTGACTCCCTCTCTCTCTGACCCTCCCCTGCTCACGCTGTCTCTCTCTCCTAGAAATAAATAAAAAACATGAAAAAAAAATCATGTATGTACATATAACAACATGACTAGATTTTTATCATATACCATCGCCTGTTGAGAAACAGACTGAGATGCACAGTGAATGTGTGAATGAAACACACATACACAGTGATAAAACCGCAGTGTTTACATGGGTGCACATAAGTAAGACCATAAATGGGATACCTTGGGGTGGATGAGGAGAGGGAGATGGGAGTCAGGCTGGAGAAGTAGAGGGAGGAGGTAACACAGCAAAATGTAACCAAGGAAGGAGCCTTGCAGGCACTGATGATGACCGTGCGACACGGCAGAGAAAGAGGTTTAATTATTTGAGTCCTTGCTGCTGGTCTCCAGCCACCATCACAGCAACAGCAAAAACAAAGCAGAGGGTTGATGGAAGAAAGGAAAGGAAATATTGAGATGCCTCTTAGACTCAGGGTTGTTGTTTTTAAGTTTTTATTTATTTATTTTGAGAGAGCGAGAGCACGTGTATGCATGCAGGGGAGAGGCAGAGAGAGATGGCGAGAGAATCCCAAGCAGGCTCCATCTGTGAGGTTAGCACAGAGCCCAACAGAGGGCTCGATCTCACAGAACCATGAGACCATGATGACTTGAGCCAATGTCAAGAGTCCGATGCTTAACCGACTGAGCCACCCAGGCGCCCCTAGACTCAGGTTTTTATTTATCAATTCATTCATACAACACACACTTACTGAGCACCCAGCACCTCACTAGACTCTGGGTAAACAGTCTGGATAAAGCAGGAACACTCTGGGCCCTCACTTTTGCATCCAGGACACTAAGCCAGATGAGTAAGTGCTCATCACGTGCCGCTGGAGAAGGCCCAGGGTTTGGTGGAGATGAAGGGGTCTGGAAGAACCACTATTCATTCTGCTTCTGTGACTGCATCGCGCGACCAGCTGTATCGCTGCCTCTCAGTTTTTACTTGCTTGCCATCTGCGGTATTTCCTCTTAGTTCCTGTGGTCTGTAAGGTCGCATGTTTTGTTTTGATAATCCTAATCTGTGCAACGAGTCCCACGTACGTTCAGAGTGATCTAGAGAATTTCGAGGCCCGAGCTAGGTCTAAAATCCACTTGAGGGGCGCCTGGGTGGCTCTGTCGGTTAAGCATCTGACTTGGGCTCAGGTCACAATCTCGCAGTCTGTGGGTCTGAGCCTCGCATGGGGTTCTGTGCTGACAGCTCGGAGCCTGGAGCCTGCTTCGGATTCTGTGTCTCCCTCGCTCTCTGCTCCTCCCCTGCTCACATTCTGTCTCTCTTTCTCTCTCAGAAATAAATAAACATAAAAAAATTTTTTAAATCCTCTTGAACTTCTTTGTCCATATCGTTCGTCTAGTCCCTGTTACTGTCCTTATTCTAGTGTCTGGTGGGCACGTTAGCCCCTTTTTGTGACAATCTAGGCTCTTTTCAGTCTCCTCACACCTAAACTCAGTTACACTGAGTGAAGAATTAAACAAAGATGTTCTAACATTAAGTCTGAATAATTTATGTGTGACCTCTGACCCTTGGCTTCTACCGACGCCCTGAGTGATGTGTAATTGGTCCCGCTGTCCGTTACAGTAAAAGAAAAAAGAACTTAAAGCTGTTTACAAACCTTAGCATGAATTACTATATCGTTTTGTCACTCACGACGGCTCAGGATGCAACTGATGAGAATTACATTTTCCCACAGACCGTCTAGGATGCAAAACACATTGTTCATACTTTTGAAAAAAAAAAAGAAGAAATAATAAAAATAAGATATTGTGCGAGCTTTGAAGTGCTGGGGGCACAATGGTAGGTTCCTTTGTTGAACAGCGGATTTTCCTAATACCACTCGGCTAGATTCTTATCAAACACTTCTGAGCAGGAGACAATGAAAATGAGCCCGCGTGAATAAAAGAGCAGATGAGGAATGTGCTGTGATAAAGTCTGAAAGGAGGCGGGCAAGTGCCTGGGTCCTCACTGAAAACAAAGACCTCGAAGTGGGGAGAGAGGCCCACTTTATCTTCGACATTCTTTTTATAGCTCCGATCCAGACCTGCTTTCCCTTGAAAATGAATGGAGTGCTGGGGAAAGCGCTCGGTCTCGTTCTTTGGCCTTTTCCGTGCACCACGCAGCCATTTCCATGAGTTATTTCTCAGCGTCACCCGGCCACGCAGGTCGTCATCAATAACCCCGCTTTAGCGGCAGAGCTTAAGCGGTGCAAGGGTTGAGGAGTGACGCGTAATGGGCCTTAACTGTGTGAGGGTCATGTGGCTGAGGATGGGGAACAGCTGTCCCGGGTTCAGGGGAGAGGATGTGAACAGAGCCCCAAAAGGGAGAGAGGGACAAAGAGGGAAAAGAGCTCAGGGTCTAGGGGCCATGTTCTCTGTGGTATCAAGAAGCTTGGGGAGACTGGGTGGCTTCGTTGGTTGGTTAAGTATCTGACTTAGGCCCAGGTCGCGATCTCACAGTTTGTGGGTTCAAGTCCCACATTGGGTTCCATGCTGACTGTGTGGAGACTGCTTGGGATTCTCTCTCTTTTGCTCCTGCTGTTCCTTCCCCCCAACAAATAAATAAATAAACTTTAAAAAGAAAAAAAAGAAGCTTTCTGGGGCAGAGATCTGTTTCTGACCTCTTGGTTTGCACCGCCACAGCATCTACTAGATATATATTCTAGAAACAGATGCTCGATTGGTTGACTAATGAATGGAGTGGACAACGACTTAGGTAGGGATCTTTCAACCAAGACTAGAGGTGCATTGTTCTTGGCCGACTTGATCTACCAAGAAGGAAGGACCAAATGATCCTACAGGGTCACTACTGTTTCTTGGATTCCATAATTAGCTCCTATCTGATCCTGGTTCTTTTTACTTCAATAGAAAATTTCGGGGCGCCTGGGTGGCTTAGTCGGTTAAGCGTCCGACTTTCACTTAGGTCATGATCTCATGGTTCGTGGGTTTGAGCCCCGCATCAGGCTCTGTGCTGACTGCCAGTTCAGAGCCTGGAGCCTGTTTCGGAGTCTGTCACTCCCTCTCTCTCTGACTCTCCCCTGCTCAAGCTGTCTCTCTCTCTCCTAGAAATAAATTAAAAAAAAAAAAAGCTGCTGTCTTACAGGAGCAGCTCATAAAAAAAGAAAATTTAATCAAGTCAGTACCTCTTGATCTTCTTCTGTTCTGTGAAAGGCAATGGGCAACGCTTTGTGTGCACTGAAGAAATGAATTAGTCATGACTTCGGCCTCAAAAAAGCAAAAGGTGGAATGGGAGAGAAAGAAATGCATGTGACTTATTATATTACATGTGTTTCAGAATCTGAGAAGTGGTATCTTAGCCATCAATCAAAGTGCATGAGATCAAGGAGTAGGAAATGATGCATTCAAGTCTGGGAACTGGGAAATGAGTGACAATAATAAACTAATGTGACTACGTGCCAGGCAAGTGATAAGTGCTTTACTTGGGTTATTTTCTATATAGTTTTTTAAACTTATTTGTTTATTTGTTTGTTTGTTTAGACAGAGCATGTGTGCACATGTGGAGAGGGGCAGGAGGAGAGAGAGAATCTTAAGCAGGCTCCACATCCAGCACAGAGCCTGATGTGGGGCTCGATCCCACAACCCTGGGGTCACAACCTGAGCCAAAATCAGGAGTCGGACGCTCTACCAACTGATGCCTCCAGGCATCCCAGGATTATTTTCTTGAATCCTTACAATAACCAAATACAATAAGTACTAATGCTATTTTCATTTCTCTCATGAGAATACAGAAGCAGAAAGTTAAGTGACTTACCAGCAAGCAGCAGAGGCAGACTCGAAGCTGGCGGTTCCCCCCGAGCTCAAGCTAAGTCTTGAAGAAAATGAACATATGTAGCACATGTGGGAGTCCAGTCTCTGGGCCAGGTGTTTCATACAGATAATTCACTTGCTTCTCATAATAACCCTGGAAATTACATTATCTTCTCCATTTACAAGTCTGAGACTCAGTGAGATTAAATGACCCGACCAAGTTACATGGTTAACAAATATCGGAAGGGTCATTAAAAAAAATTTTTTTTAATGTTTATTCTTGAGAGAGGGAGAAACTGAGCACGAACAGGGGAGGGGCAGGGAGAGAGGGAGACACGGAATACAAAGCAGCCTACAGGCTCTGAGCTGTCAGCACAGAGCCCGACACGGGGCCTGAACTCACGAACCGTGAGATCATGACCTGAGCTGAGGTTGGATGTTTAACTGACTGAGCCGCCCTGGTGCCCCAGAAGGGGCACTTAAACCTAGGCAAATATGGCCTCAAAATATGTCATTTCCCTGGACTATCCACAGTGCTGCCTTAAGAAACAAAAAAGTGGCCAATGGTCCATCAGGACCTCAGGGACTCCAGGAAGGCAGCCAGGTGCCACCGAAAGTACTGGAGAGACATCAGGCACGGACCCTGAAATGTCTTCTGCCCACCACGGGTGCACCCCCATCGATGGGCTGCCACGGATTTACCTGCAGCAATAGCGGGTTTCAGGTAGAGCTTCTACCATTTCAAAACTGGTCAAGCCGTCCCTGGGGCAGTGTAATAGTCATCTATTGCTGCATAACAAAATACCCACACATGCAGTGGTTTAAAGAAATACCATGACGATCCCACAGCTGCTGTTGGACACAGGTTAGCTGGGTCCTCTGCTCAAGGTCTCGCAAAGCTACAGTCAGAGTTACTGGCCTGTTGTGTTACGATAATCTGGAGCTCAGACTCCTCTTCCAAGCTCCCTCAGACTGTTGGTAGAATTCAGGTCCTGGCAGCTGTAAGACTCCTTGACTCCTAGACGTTGCCGCTCTCCACAGGGAGTTCACAGCATAGCTTTTTGCTTCTTCAAGGCCAGGAGGAGAATATCTGTCTTCTAGGAAGGACTGAGGCTTCCTTTGAAAAGGCTGTTCGCTTGATAAGTCAGATCCACTTAAGATAATCTCCCTTTTGCTGAACCCCAGACTGACTGATTTGAGATCTCAATTACATTTGATTTGCAAAATCTCTCCATCTTCACCTTATAATTACCTTAATCACAAGAGTGGAACCCCACCCTACTTACAGGTTCTGTCCACACTCAAGGGGAGGGGATCATATTGGACATGTACACCTAGGAGTGGTATTGGAGCGCCGTCTTAAAAGTCCACCTGTCGTGTGGAACTCATTCCTGGTGCCTGTGGATGTGTTGGCCTCCTTCAGGTGAAAACAGGACCCCATTCCATTATGCAGGCAGGGCCAGAGAAGGTTCTGTTTGTGAGCTACATGCACTTTGGAACTCTGTGTATCCATTTCCTCTCGTGCAGGGCTCTCCTACCACCCATCAGTCAGTTTTGGTCACGGGTCAGCATTTCCAATACAAGATTTCATGGGAAAAAGGCGACATTCATGTCTAAAGTTGATTTGGTGACTAGCTTTGGCAATTATCTTTTAATTATCTCTACTTCCCCTCTCCCCCATTGTTGTTGACAATGAAGACTTAGTTGTACATATTATTTATTGAAAGAGCTAAAGAGGAAAAGGCCAAGGCTAATGCCAAATAATTGAAAGGAAGCAACATGTCTGAGGACATCCTAATGTCAATTGATGGAATTAGCTTCTAGACATGAAGATTTTATCTTGAAACGGTCTTGGGAAACTGCTATTCAACCAAGGAACTCTTATAAATGGAATCTGATCGCCTTTTCAAGGGTGATCTACTGAGACCCTACCTTAAGGTTTTCTGTTTTGGTTTGGTTTTGGTTTTATTTTGTTTCATTCCATTTACCATTTTCACATGTGCACACTGAGCTTACAAGGATTGGACAATACAAAAAGGCCAAGACTGTGACACTAACCAAACATGTAAGAAAGCAATTTAGGGATTTGAATCTCATTTTAAAATGTCCAAGGTTTCAATATCCTTAGACAGTTCGTGCACAAGAACTGCCAAAATAGAGACAACTTTCGTTCCAAAGTCAACTCTGAGGGCGAGCCAGCTTTTGTGGAACAAAACCAAAACCAAAAACCCCACCATGCTTCTCAAAGGCTGATCTTTACAATGTCCTCAAGAGTGAAGAGGAGCTAATCTGTACCGCCCTGCCTGGCTTCAAAGCCAGCTCACAGAGACTCAGCTCCTCTAGCTGGGAGACAAAGGGCTTAACGAGACTGCAGGGCAGAAGGGTTTTGTGGACTTGACTTCTGGGCCCAGACTGGGACCAGGGTGAACCTGGAACAGCATTTCAGCACCTATCTCTTCCTCCTCGCCCACCCGTTCCAAACTCAGCCTTGAAGGCCTTGGTGACTTTAAATATCTTCCTGGGTCTGTAAGGAAGATGCTTATAAATATTACAAGAGATTTATCACTTCAGTGTGAAATTCTCTGATACCAGCAGGGAGTTTTTAAACACCACTGGCAACAAGAAGCATATGGTCAGAGATTCAAGTTACAGCTTTTTTTTTTTTTTTTTTTTTATTGTTGTCTGCCAAGGACAATATATTTTTTCCCTTCTTCAAAATAAACATTGCGCAGGGAATGTGCCTCAGCAAATGGCTGGGGTTCTATTATATTTCATGCAGCTTTCTAAACAATTTCCAACCCGGTGCTGGCCTGGTGTCAAACAGAAGGCAACCAACAATAGCAAAATCCCATTAAAGCCGAGAAGGTTCCTTCCTGAGGTGAGCCTGGCCAGAAATAGTCATCTTGGCTCATTCTCCAGTTTGGCACCGGGGACTAATAATGCACGGTCTCCTAATGGAAATTATCTAATTTCATCCAAAAGTTCCTCCAGAGAGAGCCGGGCTGACGCACTAACAGTCAATATAACAACATTCTTCTTGAAGTGCTGAACAATGGGCCTTTGGAGAGGCTGTGATAAACCACGTCAGACTCCGGACAAACATGAGTGTAAAAATAGGCATCAGAGGCATTGACCCAGCCACCTAATTTCTCAGGAGGGAGGCCCACAGAGGAGGGTTTGTCCAGAGTCCTTGCTGGGAATACATCAGGCCTGGTGGGTGAAGGATAGTGGGGAAAGAAAGAAGCAGTGAGAGAGAGAGAGGGAGAGGGAGAGAGAGAGGGAGAGGGAGAGAGAGAGAGAGAGAGAGAGAGAGAGAGAGAGGAGAAAGAAAAGATAGAATGAGATTAAGAATGGGGAGAAAATTAAGAAAGTGGTAAATGAATGGGAGAAGAGTTAATTCTCCATCTGCGGTCCAAAGTATCAGCAACTATATATGGTCCGTTAATATAAATCATGCTTTGGGTGTGATTCCCATAAAAATCAGAGGGCTGTGTGTCATATGCTACATACAAGGAACAGCCAGCAGGAAATAATGCTCCATTTAAAGATATATATTGGAGTTCTGTGAAACACACACATAACACACACACACACACACACACACACACACACACACACACACACGAGTTCTACAACACTATATAATAAAGTGTTGTATATAGAATGTACCTATAACCATGTATAACTCTCTCTCTTTCTCTCTCTCTCCCATTTATCATCTACCTACCAGTTATGTAAACTATTCCAATAGCACTTTTCTCAAACCAACAGGATCCTCCTGAGGCATAGAACTGATTTTATGTTTTCCATGTTATTACTTGTTTCATGAGTATTTTTAGCTCCATGTAAATTTTAAGCTCTCCAATGATGGGAACTAGCTTGTGTCTATGATGGTTATCTACATTAAGACAATAAGCATCAGTCAAAACTGCTGGTTGATCGATCAGTTAATTATTAAGTCCCATAGTCTTGAAATGTTAGACAATCACTCATGTGTGGGCACTTCAAGAAATAAAAACTGGAAAGCTTCTTCAAGATGAGTTAAGTCAAGGCTTAAACTTATGTCAACATTTCCATACCCACTACCCTTTCCTCTCTTTCCTCCCACCACTAAACTAAAAAATACCTTTCCTAGACCACAAAGACCTGAGGTGGAGATATCACAAGAAATTCTTTCAGGGTCTGATGTGAGAATTTGCAACTCTAGACTGATGCAAGATTATACTCTGGCTGCATTCACAGCACTGAAATAACAGTCAGAGACTGAATCAAGATGGCAGCTTGAGCTTGTGAACCGGCTTTCCCTACCCCTTCCCAAATCCAGAAATATATTTAATATACTGATAACCCATGTGTCTGGGGAAGGAAATTCTATGGCTAGAGTAAACCAGAGTACAAAGTCAACTTCTCTGAATATGCCTTTATTCTTTTCAAGTTTGGAATATGTGAATATAACACTATCAAAAGTTTTAATTAAATTTAAATTAGAGTATGTATATGAGATAAAATGGAATTTAGGGCCAAAGGTTAAAAGGAAAAGGAAATGGATTTATATTGATTAAAAGTCTAGTGCACTGAGAGGTTGTTAACCTCAGCATCTGACAGCAATTTCAAACAAATACAAAATAAAACCAATAGAAATGCAAGGAGAAACTGAAGATACACAAAAAATCAGATTAAATATACAAAAATAAAGATATAAGAATAGCATTTGAATAACCTGTATATACCTAATAAATACATGTAAAATTTGGCCTTCACCAGTGACAACATAGATTATTCTTTAAAACACACAGATTATTACAAAAATTAGACCATATGTTGAGCCACAGATAAAATAACATATCCCAAAATAAATGGAATCATACAGGTTGTATTTGCTGAGTGAAATGCAATAAAAACAAAAATTGCCAAGGGGCGCCTGGGTGGCTTAGTCGGTTAAGCGTCCGACTTTTGCTTGGGTCATGATCTCGCGGTTCGTGGGTTCGAGCCCCTCGTCGGGCTTTGTGCTGACTGCCAGCTCAGAGCCTGGAGCCTGTTTCAGAGTCTGTGACTCCCTCTCTCTCTGACCCTCCCCTGCTTATGCTGTCTCTCTCTCTCCTAGAAATAAATAAAACATTAAAAAAATTTTTTAAAAAAATTGCCAAAAATGACCATCACACACACATATTAATATCTCCACTTGGAAATTTTTAAATGTCTTTCTAAGTTCTTGGGGTTACTTCTAAATCAAAGCTATTTAGAAATAAATGATAAGAAGAGAAGTTATCAAAACAAATGATATGGCCAGAGAAATACTCAGAGGAAATTTTGGAGTTTTAAAATGTGTATCTTTTAGGAGATAAAAGGCTTAAAAAGAAAGCATCCTGGGGCACCTGGGTGGCTCAGTTGGTCAAGCAACTGACTCTTGATTTCAGCTCCAGACACGGTTTCGTGATTCATGGGATTAAGCCTCACGTGGGGTTCTGTGCTGACAGTAAGGAACCTGCTTGGGAATCTCTCTCTCTCCTTCTCTCTCTGCCCCTCCCCCACTTTTGCTCTCCCTCTATCTCTCAAAATAAATAGATAAACATTTAAAAAATAAATAAAGCATTCAACTGAGGAATAACAACAATCACAAAGTTAAATATAAAGAAGAAAATAATGGAGGGATTTCTTCTGCTGAAGATATTAAAATGGATATTTTCAAATATCTGTTTAAAGAAAGATCCATGACTTCTATTAAGAAAGCAGTTTTTTGCCTTGAGAATTCCTTGTACATGGTTAGTACTTCTCTCTTGCTACTTTCCAGATATTTTTTTTGTCTTTCAACAATTTTATTAGGATTTGTCTGGGTGTAAATCTTGTAATTGGTGGAGCTTTTTGGATATGTAGATAAATGTGTTTTGGGTTTTTTTTTTTTAAGCAAATTTGGGACATTTTCAGCCATTATTTCTTCAAATGCCATTTCTGCTGTTCCCCTCGCCTCCTTCTCAGACTCCCATATGTTAGTGCAGGTGGTGAATTTCTGTTCATTTTTTGTCATTCAATTTTGTTTCTGTTCCTCAGACAGGGAACCTCAATTGACCTAATCTCAAATTCACTACTTCATTATTTTGTGACTCAAATCTGCTGTTGAGACTCTAGTGTATTTAAAAAGAAATGTCATTTATTTTACTTTTCAACTTCAGGACTTCTATTCAACTCTTTAAAATAATTTTTTTATTGACATTCTTTCTTAGGTGACATCCATTCTCATATTTTCCTTCTGTCCTTTAAACATGGTTTCCTTTAGTTCTTTGAACACATTCATAATAGCCCATTGTAAGTCTTTGTCTAGTAAGTTCAAAGTATGTAGTTTCCTGGGACAGTTTCTTTTCTTTTCTTTTTAACTTTATTCATTTATTTTTGAGAGAGAGAGCAGAGGAAGGGCAGAGAGAGAGGGTGAAAGAATCCCAAGCAGGCTCTGTGCTCACAGATTAAATATATCAGCACAGAGCCTGATGTGAGGCTCAATCCTACAAACTGTGAGATCATGACCTGAGCCAACAGCAAAGTCAGATACTTACCCAACTGAGCCATCCAGGTGCCCCTCTCTGAGTCAGTTTCTATGGACTACTTGTTTAGCTTGGGCATGAGACATTTCCATTTTTTCACAGTCTTGTAATTATTTTTTAACTTGACATTAAAAATATATATAATATGGCAACTCTGGATTTCAGATTCTGCTTTCCCTCCTCAACAGGCTCTGCTGTTTTTATATTTGTTGTTGTAATTGTTACTATTTAGTGATTTTTCCTGATTAATGATGTAAAGCCTTTATTCTTCATCACATATGGTCACTGAAGGTTTTGCTCAGTTAGCTTAGTGGTCAAGTAATGACTGGGAAGAAATTTCCTTACATACCTTGTAGCAGCATGTCTTCCTGCCTTTGCCAAGAGGCTCTGTGTATGTGTAGAGGGTGCATCTTTAATGCTGTGGCAGGCAATTGACAATGATATTTTAGCCTTTATTTCCTGCTTTTGCATATCCTCAGGTTCAGCCAGAGATGAGAGACTAGGGTTCCCAGAGTTTCCTGAGCCTGTGCCAGCCCGTGAATGTGTGCATGACCTTACAGAGTCTCAGGAATGTGCCAGAGCTTTATAAAGCTGGCTGTAGACCTCTTGTTATATATATATAAATCTGGGTATATACACATTTACATATACATATATTTTAGAGAGAGAGAAGGAGAGCACATAAGCTGGGGAGAGAGGCAGAGAGGGAGAGAGAGAATCACAAGAGAATCACAGGCTGTATGCTCAGCACAGAGCCCAACATGAGGCTCAATCCCACGAGCCTGGGATTATGACCTGAGCCAAAATCAAGAGTTGGACACTCAATGACTGAGCAAGCCACGTGTCCCTCATTGTCTAACATTTTAAAAACATACTTTGATCAGGTTTTTAAAAAAAATCTTTATTTTTGAAGGAGAGAGAGACAGACAGACAGACAGAGTGTGGGGGTGGGGGGTAGGAACAGAGAGAGAGGGAGACAGAATCCAAAGCAGGCTGCAGGCTCCAGGCTCCAAGCCGTCAGCATAGAGCCCAATGTGCAGCTTGCGAGACTCAGACTGCGAGATCATGACCTGAGCTGAAGTCAGACGTTCAACCGACTGAGCCACCCAGGCGCCGCATGATCAAGTTCTTGTTTGCCCCAACTGCTGTTGCAGACTCAGGTAGATGTGATGTTAAACAATTGTTGGTTGTTTTGATAAATGGAAAAGGTGTTCACACCAAGTAAACTCTGAATCAGGTGAAATAAAGGTTATTCCTGTAAGTGGAAGTTTCTAGTGAAATGCCAGAGATGTCAAATAGTGACGGTTCTCTGGGGATGACACTTTTTGGAGAACTCCAAAGTTATTCAGCTCTAATGATTGCTGGGCTGCTAGTTTTCATGGTACTGCAATTGCAAAGCTATTGGTTTTCATGGCTACTTCAGAACTGAGGAGAGGGGGATCAGAATGGTGCAAGTTGAAGTGCCATAAAGCTTGCTGTTATTAACAAGAGTCAGCCATTCTATTCTATTCTATTCTATTCTATTCTATTCTATTCTATTCTACTCTACTCTACTCTACTCTACTCTACTCTACTCTACTCTATTCTATTCTATTCTATTCTATTCTATTCTATTCTACTCTATTGTATTCTATTCGATTCTATCCTATTCTATTTCCAGTATAGTTAGCATACAGTGTTATATTAGTTTCACATGTATGACACAGTGATTCAACAATTCCATACATCACCCAGCGCTCATCAGGACAAGTGCATTTCTTAATCCCCAGCACCTATTTCACCCGTCCCCCATCCACTTCTCCAGTAATTATCAGTTTGTTCTCTGTAGTTAAGACTCTGTTTCTTGGTTTGACCCTCTTTCCTTTTTTTTTTTTTAAATATTTTTATTTATTTCTAGGAGAGAGAGAGAGACAGCGTGAGCAGGGGAGGTTCAGAGAGAGAGGGAGCCACAGACTGAAACAGGCTCCAGGCTCTGAGCCGACAGTCAGCACAGAGCCCGACGCGGGGCTCGAACCCACGAACCGTGAGATCATGACCTAAGCAAAAGCCGGACGCTTAACCAACTAAGCCACCCAGGCACCCCATGTTTGACCCTCTTTCCTTTTTCTTTCCTTTGCTTTGTTTCCTTTGTTGTTGTTGTTGTTGTTAAGTATTTATTTATTTATTTATTTTGAGAGAGAGAGAAAGTGCCAGTGGGGAAGGGACAGAAAAAGAGGGAGAGAGACAGAATCCCAAGCAGGCTCTCCACAGCAGTGAAGCCAAGGCGGGGCTCAAACTGTGAGACCCTGACCCCAGCCGAAGTTGGATGTTTAACCGACTGAGCCACCCAGGCACCCCTGTTTTGTTTCTTAAATTCCACATGTGAGTGAAATTATACGGCATTTGTTTTTCTCTGACTGATTTATTTCAATTAATGTTATAACCTTTAGCTCCATCCAAGACTCAGCCAGCCAAATAAATACTTCTCAAATTGTTGTAAGGTTTTCGTTAATTTTTGGAGTTCTGAAAAAAATGGATTTTGACTATTTTTGCCAATGTTCTTGTTGTTCGTATAAAGGGATGGATTCTCAGGGCCCTTATTCCATCATTTTACCTTCTTTTGATTTTTCTCTTGGTTTTGTCTGATTGTTCTTTTTAGGTTTTTCCACCACATATTTGGTAAAATGCCTTCTAACCATCTCCATCAAAATCATAGATGCTGGTGTGGAATAGGAATGAGCCAGAAACAGTCTGAGGCATTTTCCTCAACCAGCCTGTG
The DNA here is from genome assembly GCA_017311185.1 of Proteles cristata cristata. Lineage (NCBI taxonomy): Eukaryota > Metazoa > Chordata > Mammalia > Carnivora > Hyaenidae > Proteles > Proteles cristata. Next base: position 141,136 of record JAESUZ010003433.1, on the reverse strand, counting down.
TCTATGTCCACTACTGGATGTCGGGCTCGGAGAAGTCAATCAACTAGCATCACATCAGTAATCCATACTTTACTGTATTGTCCTAATGTATGTTATGCAGCTACTGCGGAATCTTCCACTTATTTCAAAATATAGTTTTCCAGTATTTTTCCTCTTGTTTTCTAGTCTCTTTATCTTGCTTATCTTTCTCCACAGCATTTATCACCATTAACATATGATAGATCTACTCACTTTTTTTCAGCCTCACCTCTACAATGTATGCTTCTAGAAAGCAAGGACTAGTCTATTTTGTTCTGCTAGGTTACCTGCTAAAATTCTCCAGTTTTCTAGGAGAGTTCCGGGCACATGGTGCCTGACTCAATAAATATTTGTGAATGCATTAATTATTTATCAACTTAGGAAAAATAAATGTAATTAGTTTAACATGACTTGTTCTTTAAGAAAAAAATCCATTTGCTTCGAAGGACTCCTATTTGCTTTTCAAAAAAGCAGACAAATTATGTGCTTAATGTTCTAGTCCAGGATTTCTACAGAATAATATCATACTTAATAGTCTGAAGTTGCACAGTCCTTTACAATTTGGCCTAGTTTTTGCTTCTTGGGTTTGGCACCTCTCCATTCCTAACAAATTCCCCAAAATAATAATTAATCTAAGATTATATCTGAATGCTTTTTAACACTTTGGGACATAGGGAATGTGAGCTCAAGGACTGAATTTATTTAAAGTAACTGTTTTTCTTTTTTAATTTTAGCATCTTCCATACTAATGGGGATATAAAGGAGTATACTGGAATGAATTCCAAACTTACATTAGCTTTTTAACAATTATTTGCAATCTGAAAACCATTCTTTCTTAGAAGACCTGAAAAAAAAGTTGAATAACTCTGACTTCTCTTGTCTACTGATATCATACAATTTTCCTTGAAGCCTGGTAAATTGCTAACTTTCTTTTGAAGACATAGATTTAAAAGTCCTATTTGTTACCAATCGCATTTTAAGAAGTTTCCATGGGCCCTGACTATTCGGCAGCTATACTTAGATGTTCCCACCAGTCTTTTGGGTTTGATCTTGGTAACTTGATGTGATTAAAACAAAAACAAAAACAAAAACAAAAACAAAAACCACAAAACCCCCCCGAAACTCTGAAGGCTCTTGAAGAGCCCCCATCTCCCTTCTTTGGGTATCTTCCTTTCTTCCCCTGGGGTTATGCACAGTTGTTAAGTCTGGCCTTTGCTTTGAGAATTTTCTAACTTCTCAGAGACATATTCCTTCTTATAGTCTCTGTCCATATGATTGGCATTACATTGTTCACCTAAGAGTTCTATAAACACCTACATTTTTTTTTTCTATTATTAGGTAATGTCCAAGTTAACAAAGCATTGAGGTTTTCTTGTTTCGAAGAAACCAGCAGTCTCCACTACGAAGCTTATATTGAGAGTATTAAAAAAAGGGAATTTCTTGAAAACAATTCCATACACAAATGAAAAACAACATTACAACCAAATTCTCTGCGGAATTATTGTAAACACATATTTCAAAGCAAGCTATAATGAGTTGTGACCATGGATCCCTGCTCATCGGAGGATTGGCTGTAGATTTTTGCCTGGACGTATGTTAACTATCACTGCCCACCCACCCCCCCCTTTTTTTTTTACATTCTGGGTGTATTTAACCCCTAGAGGGTTATCCCGGGAGAGCTGAAACAGAAAATACGCCATCTCCAGGAAAGCTAGATGGGCAAGTGGATTCAGCAACTGTTGCTGCACACAGAAGCTGTTAGCTCGGACCACTGGTGGCTGTACAGGAAGTGACGTCACTGGATAGGTCTAACAATGAGGGAAGGTCTGTCCCCCAAGTGTAGGGACTACAGCAATAGCTGTAAGGGGGCCGTGGTACTTTGATACCCAGGCCTATACAGCAAGGCACCAAGTTCTCCTGGAAGTTTAGGGACAAAGCCAAAAAAAAAAAAAAAATCAAGGGAGCCACAAACTGAGAAAAAGCAAATAGGACCCAAAATCATAATACATCTTCAATATATAAAAGTTCACAGCTACTCAAAAGGAAAATATTAAAATCTTATCAGGAAGAAATGAGTGAGGACCAAGAAAATGCAATGTTGATAAAGGAAATTGAAAACAACTCGAACCATGTAAAGATGTCAGGTGGACCCAAAGCCAAATACATAATTAAAATAGAGGCCTTGAGAAACATCTTTACCCTAATAAGACATGTTTTGTTTTAAATCACTAAATTTGTGGTAATTTGTTACTCAGTTTGGAAAACTAATACTTCAGAGATTTGTGACAAATCTCAAGTGGGTTAGGGCAAATATAGGGAAAAAACCGGATCTGACTTCATTAGTTAATATTTATGATCTAATAAGTAACTACACCCAGTGGAGAAGTACACTGATAAGTCCTGTAAATTGATCATTCTGTTCACACTGAACCTATAGTAAGCTCAGTACAACCATTTACCCATTTACCCCTCATTCTCAGCTCTATACTTGCAAAGTGTATCACCGTAACTATTGAATATTAGTAATATAACAAAGCCAGTTAGGGGAGCGCAGCTATCTCCCCAGTGTTTTGCTAACTCAAGATAATCCCTTAGATTTTGAAGTTACTTGCTATTGATACTGGTTACAGTGTCGGACCAATGACATCAGGGCCTTTTGCATGTTCTGAACATCCTCTACCAAAGACTGAGAGTCACAGACTTAAGAGAAACTAAGCGCATGACAGAGTCATTAGCATCAACTAATATCATGCCACGTTCATTTTTCAAATAAAAGACTGAGGCTGATGGTATTTCTTGGAGTTTGGATTCAAAGCTGTGGACAAACTGCTTTGAGGACTACATCTATATCTTTCTTCCTTCCTTCCTTCCTTCCTTCCTTCCTTCCTTCCTTCCTTCCTTCCTTGCTTTCTAGCTTATTTATTTATTTACTTATTTGCTTATTTACTTAGAGAATGAATGCAAGTGGGGGAGGGGAAGAGAAAGGGAGAGTGAGCCTCAAGCAGCCTCCGTACTATCAGTGTCCTACGCAGGGCTTGAACTCATAAACTGCGAGATCATGACCTGAGCCTAAGTCCAACGCTTAACTGACTGAGTCACCCAGGCGCCCCTGTATTTTTCTTTTAAACTGCCTGGTATGTCTCATCTTCTTGGAATATTGGAGAAAGAGCACCCACAAAAAGAGAATGCCTGAGACACTCCACATGGAATGGCATCAGAAAAGTGATGAGACATGAGAACCCTAATGAGTGAGAAATGAGCTTCTGTAGATTTCTAGAAAAGGGACACTGAACAGATATCATGAGGAGGAACCAATCGAGATGACCTTCAGAGCCTAAGTCTGGAATTGTGAAAGAAATGGTAGCTGTAGATTTGGCAGGATGGACCTGCTGCAGCCCAGATGAGAAAATGAACTGCTCACTGAGATGCGTTCTGGTGAACAGTCAGCCAACAAATATTTCTTGAGCATTTACTATGTGCCTCGTGCAGTTCATGGCAGAAACAGTGGTGAGCCTGCTGATGAAGACTTGACCTCAGGGAGTTTGCAGTCTGGTGGGGATAGACAGACAATAAACACATACGAAAAATAAATGCCAGAGTTCCTCGTACCTAGAAATGTGCCAAGTAGAACAGGGTGATGGTGTGGAGAGTAACAAGTGGGTTTCAGGGATGGTCTCTTTTGTAAGATAGTGTTTGAGTTGAGCTCTGATGGACCAAAAGTAGATAGCCACACAAAACACAGGTAAGGGTGTTCTTTTTTTTTTTTTAATTTTTTTATTTTTTATTCTAGGAGAGAGAGAGAGAGATAGCGTGAGCAGGGGAGAGTCAGAGAGAGAGGGAGTCACAGACTGAAACAGGCTCCAGGCTCTGAGCTGGCAGTCAGCACAGAGCCCGACACGGGGCTCGAACCCACGAACCACAGATCATGACCTAAGCGAAAGTCAGACACTTAACTGACTAAGCCACCCAGGCGCCCCAGGGAAGGTTGTTCTAAGTAGAAGGAACAGCGGAGCAAAGTCACTGAGCTCAGGATGTTGCGGGGACAGAAAGGCCAGTGAGCTGAACTGTAGTGAATGAGAGAGAATGAAGGGAAATGAACTCAGAGAGTCGGGTGTGTGGCCCGCAGTATTCCCGAGCAGGAGAGAGTGGGACAGAGAGCAGACATGATTAGAGGATTTCAGATACAAAAGGCTGGAAAAGACTCTTGATCAGGATACCACTGTTCAAGGGGCAATGGTGCCCGGGAGAGAAGATTCTGGCTCCTTAACTCAAGAAAGAACGAGAGCAAGGAATGGCTGGAGAAGGGTGAGCAAGGGCCCTTCATGACCCAAAGAGTGGTTTCAGATCCAGGGTGCGCCACTTACTAACTGTGACTTTAGGCAAGTGACTTAACTGTTTAAAACTCCATTTTCCCCAGTAAGTGGAAATACTATGGAAAGCTCCTGTCTAGCCTTGTTTTTGAACTCAACTGAGATAATATCTGTAAGAGCTCAGCAGAGGGTCAGGACCTCGTATGCCCTGTTTTTATCTATCTAGACATGAGGCGAGGAGGTTGGCAATAGGTTTGGAAACTTAAGGGAAATTTCAGAAGAGTCTCCATGACTTTAATGACTAAATTGTATGTGTTACAGGGGAGGGGAAAGAAGGGCAAAGGAAAGAAGAGGGTAGCTGAAACCCTTTTACCTCCCAGCAGAATGGGTAACAGGCCAGGCGGCGTCGGTGCGAAGGTTCCCTGCTGTCTGGGATGCCTGCTTCTGGGCGCCTGCAAAGAAGCCTCTAAAAATCCACTCAGTCTTCTTGAGCTCCTGCCTGAGGAGCTCCTCAGATGCTCCCTTTCCTGTGGAATTCTGCACGTGCATGGCTGCTGTGGAAAGAGGGGGGCAGGGGCAGAGATGGGGGGGGTGGGCACTCTAGAGAAGAAGCTGCATTTGAAGCCGAGACACATTTTTAGGTCCAGAGGGTCATGGCTCTCAAGTTGGGCGCTCTGCTGGTGATCAAGACAGACTTTGCTCCCAAGCTGCAATGGGAAAAGGTGACCAGGATTTTATGACTGAGGCAAGAGTGGAGGGTGAGCCAGTCCAGATAAATGTCTTCCTTGGCCTGCTTTCCAAACCATACTCTGAATATTTTATTTTATTTTTCAAAATTATTTATTTATTTATTTCAGAGAGAGAGAGAGAGACAGCCTGAGCAGAGGAAGGTCAGGGAGAGAGCGGGATACAGAATCTGAAGCAGGATCCAGGCTCTGAGCTGTCAGCACAGAGCTCGACACGGGGCTCGAACCCACAAACCGTGAGATCATGACCTGAGCTGAAGTCGGACGCTTAACCGACTGAGCCACCCAGGCGCCCCGATACTCTGAATATTTTAAATATTTTAAATATTCAGAGTGATGCACTTTAGGTAAAGCGCAGACACCTGAATATAAACAGAGGGATTTCTTTTGGTTTGCACATGTGGACTGGGCAGTCTTGTGTCACTGGCTGTGCTCTGATCACGCACAGCCTGATAGAAGGTGGGAGGCAAGGGAGTGTGTGTGCACCGAACGCTGGAGGGGGTGGGGGGTTGGGCTGGTGAGGAGGGCTCGTGGAGCTGGGGTTCTTCCCTGCAAGGATGTGTCGGAAACAGGGGCCACTGGAAGAGTTATCATGTAGGGTCGCAAACAAAGACGGCAAGCGTCCATTGTGGAGACAGTGGGAGAAGTGAGCACTCTGGCCGGTGAGTCCGAGAAGTGCAAGTTGAAATAATAGTCAGATACCAACTGATGCTTCTCAGGTAGGCAGGAGTGAACAGGACCGATAGTGGGACCTGTTGCTGCAGAGATATGGGAATAGGCTCATGTCACAGTTGGCAGCGGAAATGTGATTTGTTACAGCCTCTTTAGAAAACAAACTGAAAACATCTACTTAAACGTATATGTAGGTATATATGTATATTGAAATACACACACAACTTCTCTCTATATATATTTATAGAGGGAGAGAGAGAGAGAAACCAGTATATAAGGACCAACACACAAGGGTGTTTCTTGCCAAAATTATCACTGATCATGGTGGAAAAACCCTAAAAGTCCAATAAGCACCCATCAATATAGGAATGATGTACTGTCATATGTTCACATTATGGAATAGTATGCAAATAAGGCAAAGAGCAATGAGGGGGAAGTTAAGTTAGAGCCCATAATTTTCACCAGGGAGGAACAGAGCCCTGGAAATAAATGGAACAATAGTGAGGTTTGAGGGGTGGCCGTGAGCCTCAGCGGCACACAGAATTCCAGTTGTTGATATCAAGACTCTCTCTCTCTCTCTCTCTCTCTTTCTCAGGTTCTTCTTGCCTCCTCTGTTACACAGGCTCTGTGCTCTTGATGGATATCTGGTCATATGTTTTCTTTGGAACCAGTAATTTGGGGAGAGGGAGAGATCCTCTCTCTCTTACCTTCACCACCAGCCTTGGGAAAGGAGTCTGATTGCTTTTGCTGCAGTCTCACGCATCTGGTTGTATGTCTGCTAGTGGCATACTCATCCTGGGCAGGGTCCCGCGTGGCATACTCATCCTGGGCAGGGTCCCGCGTGGCATACTCGTCCTGGGCAGGGTCCCGCGTGGCATACTCGTCCTGGGCAGCGCCCCGTGTGGCATACTCATCCTGGGCAGAGCCCCATGTGGCATACTCGTCCTGGGCAGGGCCCCATGATCTACCACTTGCGGCTCTTGGAGGCAGTTCCCAAAAAGAAGAGGTGCCAGTCAGATCACAAAGATAACAAGTGTCCACAATTTCTATCTAATCTTTTCTCTACTCACAGGTATGTATAAATGTAATTCAGCTTATATTGTTAATGAGAAGGTTTCATGTAAAACATATCCTATTCTTTTCATACAACTTCTCATAACCTTCAATTTTTCATGATACTGATTGCATAGAGAAAAGGGGACCTCACGTATTGTCTTTGATTTTTCTGCTTCATATTGATACTACTATATAAAGCCAGACATCTCGAATAAGGGAAAGACTGAGGTGTGAGAAAGCACTCTCCCAGTAAATAAACAGCCCCATTCAGCAGTTAGAACTAATGAAATTGTCAAATTACAAGTAAAAGGAGTGGAGGGGTCATTGTTCCCCCTTTCTCTATTGATTTAGTTCTTTACGTGGTCAGTGGAAGGCAGGCAAGAGAATATGCGACATCAGTGGATGGGAGATCCAAAAATGAGTCATCCTAGATATGAAAGCAATGAGCCAATCCATTATGTCAATCATTAATTAGTCCACAAGTGTTTCCTGAGCCCCTAATATGTATCTGGCATGTTATTAGCTTCACAATTACAGGCCCGGGCCTCATTAAGTTTAGAGTTGGTTGTGGATAGTCAGGGGACAGGTAGCAAATGAATGAAGATGTGATGAGGACTAATTCAAAGAGATGCTTGGAGCTACGGAGGCAGCAAGGAAGGACTTCTTTAGAAAGAAGAGCACTGTACGCTGACCACTGGGAGGGAAGTGAGGGTTGGCCAGACAGAAGGGGCGAGGGAGGGAAGGCTGCTTCAGGGTCAGGAGACGATGCCTGCAGGGGCGCCACAGCAGAGGGGGCGTGGGGCGCTCACAGAATCTAGAGAAGGCTGGCTTAGCTCTCATAGAGAGAGTGGAGTCTGTGTAGTTGAATGGGGTGCGCAAGTGCGCAGGGCCTTCCCCATGCAGAATGGTGTAGGTGATGTGTAGGGTTAGGGACTGTGCTGAGGGAGGTGGAAAACCACTGCAGGATATCGGATGGAGGAGTGATACGCTTGAGAGTGAGTTGTTAGGAGAACGCTGTGTTTGCAGACTGTGGAACAGATCGAAGGGAGGAAAGAGTGGCTCTGGGGAGGTGGGGCAGGAGGCTGCCGTGATAGTTCGAAGGAGGGATGATGGTGGCCTGGACTGAGGAGGTGACTACCGGAGAGAGAAAAATGGAAGGGTTTTAATGTTCTCGAGTCCTGGAAGACTGGTTGGATGTACGGAATGGGAGAGAGTCCAGGATGATGATCAGGTTTTGGTTTGAAAACCTGCCAACCAACCAACCAACCAACCAACCAACCAACCAACCAACCAACCAAAACAAAACAAAACAAAACAAAACAAAACAAAACAAAAAAGTGAGGCAGGGGCACCTGGGTGGCTCAGTCTGTTAAGCGGCCAACTTCTGCTCAGGTCATGATCTCATGGTCTGTGAGTTTGAGCTTCGCGTCGGGCTCTGTGCTGACAGCTCAGAGCCTGGAGCCTGCTTTGGATTCTGTGTCTCCCTCTCTCTCTCCGCCCTTCCCCTGCTCACATTCTCTCTCTCTCTCAAAAATAATTAAACATTAACAGAAAAAAAGGAAAAAAAAAAAGTGAGGCAATGGTGCCTTTACCAAGATCCCTGGAGGAGAAACAGTTTGGAGAGGTAAGTGATGAACTCATTTGGGAACAAGTGGAGTGTGAGGTACAAATGAAACAAACAGATGGACGTTCTGAGTCGGTGGCTAGATACACATGGAGAGGCAAGGGAGTCATTCACATAAACTCATCACACCAAACCAGATTTTCTGGGAGTTTGGGCTGGAATCACACCAGTAATTGTCAACCATTCACCTGCTCAAAGTGTAAAGAAGAGTCTCCTGCGTGTGGCGGCTTAATTTTTGTGTTTGCTTCCTGCTGCTATGATTTCTCAGTCAAGGTTAAACCTTCATTTAATAGTATAAGCCCTCACCTGAAATGTTAGCCTTCTTGAAATAAAGCTTCTTTCTTGTGGAGATTTTGAAAAACACAATGAGCAATGATCCAGCAAGGCACATTCAGGGATTGCAGGGAAGGAACTGATAATGTCTTAAAATGACAGTTAAGGGGGCGCCTGGGTGGCTCAGTCAGTTAAGAGACCAACTTCAGTTCAGGTCATGATCTCATGGTTCATGGGTTCAAGCCCCGCATCAGGTTCTGTGCTAACAGCCAGCTCAGAGCCTGGAGCCTGCTTCGGATTCTGTGTCTCCCTCTCTCTCTGACCCTCCCCTGCTCACACTGTCTCTCTTTCTGTCTCAGAAATAAATAAAACATTAAAAGATTTTTAAATAAAATAAAATAAAATGGCAGTTAGTTCCATGATGGTTTTCTTCTCTATCACCTAGAGATCTCATGTTTAAAGTGATGTGATTTCTCATTTTACTGGCAAAGCGTCGTGAAGGCTAACCACTAAAGGAAAAGTAAGATTAAACATACCCTACTTGTGTCTTATTTTCTAAAACGTGAGGATATTGTAATACTGTCAGGTTCCAAACTCTGCCTTCCTTAACAGGCTAATGGCCTTCCAGACTCACCAAACTGTGCCTTTGTAGATATTTCTGTTTTGTAAATATTTGCTGTGTTTTGTAAATACTTCTGAACCCAACAGCTTATTTCCATGTGCTTAATTACAAATAAACACAGCCATTAGCCCCGAGCTTGAAAGTACAAACTTGAACACAACTGTTCGCTTTGAAGAATCATACATGTGCTGTTGGGTTCTCCTAATAGAGGAAGCTGCATGCACGAGAAAAAAAACCACAAAGCTGGGAGTTAAATGAGCATCCCATCCTTCATCTACACATTGAAGATGGAGCGCAGTTATCATTGTGTTGGAATACAATATGTTCTTTAACAGGAACCATTGAAAGCTGGTCTATTCTACCTGTCCATTCTACCTCCTAAGCATCTTTACATTCTTCTCCTCTCTTGATGCTTATCACCTGTGCTTTAGTTTGGGCCATCCCTACGTGTTTTTGGATCAAAATTTCTGAAGCCAGGCTGAGCTAGGTGGATACTGGTTAGCAGGAGGATCCCGGTCCCACTAAAGTCTTCCTTAAGCCCAGGCTCGCCTTTCTGCTTCTTCATGACTGCTTCTCTTTCAAGACCCATTAAAGACTTAGCGCTATAAGCATTTGTGATGCCTATGACTCAGACCAAAGAGCTTCCAGCCATGAAATGCCTGGATCTTAAAGAAATAACTGTATAATGCACTTACACTCTTAGAGAACTATGAGCTTCAGGAGTGAAAGATTATTCTTATTATATAGTTCGACAAGGCATTGAAATCCTACAAAAGTGTTGGGTGCCAGAGTGCGAAAATGAGTAGCAGAGCTCCAGCGTGTAGAGTGCCCATTAGAGCACTTGTGGACAGAGGACAGACCCTAGAAAAACGGACACACCATCTTCCAATCCCCTCTCTATGGCCCTGCAAGGGGCCACATCCAATACTCCGCCCCGCACTCTCGGGGCCCCTCAAAGGCCTGGGTCCTTGTTTGTACCTGAAGCTCAGAATTCCCTCCTGGCTTCTCCTCGTCATAACAGCCCCTCGCCCTCAGGTGTTTGCACAGTGAGAAGGGTCAGAGACATGAATTCATGGTATGATGCCTCTTCTCCAAAGCAGGAATCCCCCAGGAGTTGAGTTTCAACTGCCTTGAGAGGAAAGGGAGAGCACCATGGTGAACCCAGGGGCTTGCTGAAACGTCTGGTCACACATTCATGATGCAGTTACCAGTCTGCCCATGTTTGACAGTGTTCTTGCAATAGCCTTGGTTCCTGGATTAGACACAGTTCTACCTTTGGCCTCTGCCTGAAGCCAGTGCACATTCTGACCCAGGGCAAGGGTTTTTCCTCTGAATGAACCGTTTCCCCCTAAAGAAACTGGCTGAGTGTTAGGTATGGCTCTGGCTGATGAGTCAGAAAATGTAGCCTCTGCTCCGGGCAACAAACACCATTTCCTAACTATGTGACCTCAAGCAAGCCACTTAACCTCTCTGAGGAGCAACATCCTAAACCCAACATAGGGAAAATCATACCTCCTCTGTGTCCTTTACAATTGGCTCTTTTAAAGAAGGGGTGAGATACATGTGAACTGGCCCTGAGATCTGTAAAATGTTAGATATTAGTCCTCAGGGGTGACAGCCTCCCTCACCCTGTCTGGTCATTTTAAAGACATAATACAAGATCTTCCCCTATTGCTGGCAATACAGAAGGAAACAGCTGCTGGTCCAAATCAATTTTAGAAGCCCGTGTTTTCGCAAAAGGAAGCATCAATGCATCACAACAACATTGCTGGCACAGGTCGGGCACTGCTGGACGACAATGTAGAGATGGCCCAGCAGGTGTCAGCATAGAACCAAGTTTTGGTACTCTGCCGGTTCACCAACGGGTGGAGGAGACGCTGGGGTGGCAGGAGTCTGCCACCAAATGCACAGCTGTCTCAGTCCTGGTCGGGTGCATGCAGGCAGATTGGGACCAGAGACGGAGACAACCCTCTGGCTCTCCCTACAGAGCTCTCATGGGCTCCAAGATCCCGTCCCTTCCAAGGGCCCCTTCCATTCCTGCCTTTCAGTCCCTCACCAACCTCAGAACCTTGCTATAACTTGGAAAACTTATCTCAAAGGAAAGAAAGGTTTTATTTGCTTGTTCAAAGAAATGCACCTTTGGGAGCGATTTCCTCCCCCCCACACCCCCAACACCGAAGTTATTTTGAATATATGATTTTCAACTACACCTCCTTCTCCCTCCTTAACATTCAGCTTACTCACTAGAGACTAAACCCTGGCTATTCAGACCCAGTAATTTAGGTAACCAACCCACATTCCACAAGGCTAACATCTAGGTAACCAACCCAGCTTCCACAAGGCTAACGCGCTGACAGTGGGCAAGCGCTGTTTCAGCTACCAAACAGAATCTGTTGAAGGAAGTACTAAATCGTATGTGTTAAAGATGGTCTCTCATAGTTTACTCTTACGGGGAGATGATTTCACTGCAAATACATGTGAGTCTTTGTTACATTGCCATGTTGAAATGGGTTCCACTATTAAGTTTTGTGAGGTCTGAGGTCTTTCTTGGCTGGGTGTGGAGAAGGGGACTTGAAAAGACAGAGAAGCAGCTCTTTGCAGCAGGAGGAAACCCCACACTGCTTGCTTGTCCCTCTGCTCGGTCTCTAAGATCCCCAGTGAGCACACGAGCATATGCGTGTGTGTGTGTGTGTGTGTGTGCAGAGTGGTACACGTGAGTGCACATCCTAGTAACAGAGGGAAGGAAATATGTGAGAACCTCTGTGAGAGGAAACGGCAAATGGGGTCAGACCCAGAAGATTGTCTGGGGCTCTGAAGCCAGAGGTGTGGGCAGGAGGTCAAGGGCAGGGCCATGTTCACATAAAGGGACGGCCACCTAGGAGTCTGCCATACTTGGGGAATGAGAACAGTACAAAGGGAGAAGTCCAGTGGCTGTGGACCTTGCGGTCCCATCAGTCACACTGTTATTTGCCTTGCCTACCCCACATCAAAATCTAACTATCTTCAAAAACAACGCAGGAACTCTACTTAGTTCTGGATTAACTAAAGTCTCCAGGAAAGGGCAGTTGGGGTCTGCTCAGAGTAATCCAAGGATGTGTGTGTGTGTGTGTGTGTGTGTGTGTGTGTGTGTGTAGTCTCTAACTCCAGTATCTAGCATCCACAAGGAACAGAAGTCCCCTACCTACCACTAACTGTGAGTGCTGAGTCCCACAATCTATAAATCTTCAGCTGGTGGAATGATAGAATGTAAGCAGATTCCTACGTTACTGGAAATCTCTCATATCCTCAGCTAGGTAAACTCGGCTTCCTTCTCTTTCTGGCTGTGAAATGCGTAGTTATTTCCTTCTTTGTCTTTGAAACCATGAGTTACTGTGATTGAAATGTTGTTTTTTTTTTTAATTTTGAGGGGCAGGGAGAGTGCTCAACTCCAGAGAGCAACTGCCTTGCACATTATTTCACCCAGAGTGTACAAGAGAAAAAAAAAAACTCACAACAGAAGCAGATAGCAGATCTGGACAGCGTAAGCCCTTGCAGAGTTATGTCACTACAATAAACAAAGGTCAGCATCCACTGTCCTTGAGATTTTAGGCTCAATCGGAGTGTATCTGTGTCTCCTGGCTTGGGGTAAGAATTTGCACTGGTGATGTAAACATGGAGGCTCAGAAGACAGGGCAACCAAAGGGTAAGGGGACCCACCTCTTGCTTCACTCACTGCAGAAACCTGTTTCTGGCCGTCTTTTAACCCTAGCTCCCCATAAGCAAAAATGTTACATTATGAAAGGGATCTTATCTGGCATTGTCTATTTCAGGGGTGAAATAGATTTTGGCTTTGGCTACCCATAAAAAGAGAAGGGGAGAGTTGAATGTATTAAAGACAGCCATCAGAATTGATCAGAAATCCCTGCTATTATGGCCTTTGAGTATAAACAATTACTTCTGTTACTCTATTGTCAATTGTAATTTGCCAGCACAGCTTTGCAGCCTCAGACGAAATTGTCTTTACAGTGGGGCTTCCTCAAAGGCCGCGCAGCCACATTTAAGCTCAAATTAATTCGGTTAAGTGAGGCCCTCCACACTCCTGCTGGAGCCAAGAGCCTCGTGGCTACCAAGCCCCCGGGAGCCCTCGCCTCTGCCCCCAGGGCCTCCCCCGCCTGTCTCAATTGCTCTGGACCAGTTCATTACGCCGCAGCTCGAAGCCGCTCGGAAAGCAAAGATTAAAGGGGAAAGTCGCAGCTGTATATTTATATTTTCATTGCTAGAAGGGAATTGATTTCCGCGCATTTATTTTGGTAGTTGTAATACACAAGGGCGGATTTGCGTCACCCGAGCAACTTGTCGGTGGAGATAAAGTTGCACAAATATTGAAAGGGGAAGTGCTAGGAGTCATTATAGAGTTTTTCTCCGGAAGAAATAAGGATTTCTGCAGTATCCTAAAATACTAAGGCCGCTTCTATTTTGAGACCAATCTCGCAGGCACATCCGCTCATTTAGTACGAGTTTGAGCCCATCAAAAAACAGGAGATGACCTGAACTCTGGCGAGCCCGGGGTTTCCTGCTGCTTTCTTGGTTTTGAGGGGTGGGCAGTAAGGAGGAGGGGAGGCAGCGGACTCAGAAGGGAGCGAGGGGCCAGCAGCGGCGAGGTCGGATCCCAGGAAAGGGGCGTGTGGTAGGGAGAGGTGGGGGGGTGAAGCTGCAGGGGCCGTTCCAAACGTTTCCTTTTTTGCGTTTCCCTCCAGGAGGTCCGCGTAGGCCCGGGTGGCGCTGACGCGGTTGCTACGGGGCCGAGGGCCTGGAAGGAGCAGAGGCGCGCGCTCACGAAGGTGCAATTTACAGCCAAGCGGGGGCCTTTTGGGGACACAGGAGCGCGCCGCGTGGCTAGGAGTCTGCAGGAACCCCCCTCCCCCGCTCTGGGCCTTGTCTTCGCCCATCCCGCCTGCCCGGCGCTCCGGGCCTTGAAATGCTGCAGACGCGGGTCGTCGATGCCTCAGGACACCCGGGGGTCCCCACGGTCCGCCCAGTCGCCACCCGCCCCCACCCGCCCCCTGAGGGACGTGTCTTGTTTGGGGGCGGGAGGCAGAGGTGAGGCCTGTAGAAACTCGAGTTTGAACTTAGGCCGCTGTATGAATGTTTGCAGTCACATTGTAATTAGAAGTGACCCTGGAAAAGACAATAAAAAAGAGGTTGTGGCCGTCCCTAAACACACTCGCGCTAGTGACCCCTGGAGCCGGGAAGTCACCGAGGCTTCCTTGCAGCGGAGTCTCGCCAGAATCCCCGGTCTCTGCCTGCAGCATCTCCACAGGAGGGTTTCCAGGAGGGTCCGCCGCCCCCTGCGGCCTGTGCGGGTCACTCCTGCGCCTCTGGCTAGAACCAGGACTGGCCTTTCTAGATCTCTTCCCCAGGCGCTCGCGTGCCCCGCAGATCCCACCACTCCGTTCCATCTCTGGAAACAACATCTCTGTCCTTGCTTCATGGAACCAGGCTCGAAAACCCTTTAATAAAAGGAGAGAGGGAGACCCCGGGAGGGAGAAAGACAGAGAGGGGAGGGGGTCAGGGGTAGGGAGTGGGCCAGAGGGGGTGTCCCAGTGCTGGCTGGCCGGCAGTGATTGATCAGTGATTGATTACTTTCCAAGAGAAAGTCAAAAGCTTAAAATGACAGCATCTGCCACAAAAGGCTGGAAACCGCTAGAAATATATTCAATTAGCCCGAATCCTGAATATGACAGAGGCATGGCAATTTCAGTTGCCTCTGGGTTTGTTTAGTGAGACCTCTTAGTGCTGAAGTGAAATAAAAAAAAAAGCCACAGAAGCAATTATATATATTTACTGCAATTATATTGAAAGTTTGGGGGGGGGAGGAGAAATGTCACAGAAGCTCATAAGTTCTGTTAGAAGATGCTTATTAAGACAATCGAAAACAAAAGATTTCGTGGTTTCATTATTGTTATTATTTTATTTTCTTCCTGAAAATGTGCAAGAAGAGCTCATCTGGGTGGCCTGTGGTTTGTTTGGGAGAGGGGTGGGGAAATCCATTCTGACTGTAATTTAAAAGAGAACGAATTCTTAAAATAGAGATGTTGATGTTGCAGAAAACCCCCGCTACACCCACCCCGCGCTCTAAAGACCCAAAGCACAAATGGAAGACGTTGCCTTTGCAGTTTCTTTTCCGACCAGGCCCAAGGGGTTCCTGGGGAAACAGTCTCTGAATTGAAAGTAGCATTTAACCCCAAGGAAATGTGCTCTTGTGGGCACTTGCAAAACAATGGACCCCACGTGACCTGGGGCTGTGGTGGAGCTGAGAGGGTGACATTTCCTACAAGGTGCAGCAGAGGAGGGGACGCGCGTGCCGCTTTCCCGGGTTTCGGGACAGACGGCCTGCTTTGTTGTTGTCTGAGGCTCCGGGGAGGGTTTGGCTGAGTCCGAGGGAGTCGTTCGGAGACATCCATCTTACTTTGTTTGAAAAGTTACTCGTCCAAGTTGTCACTGTGTGACAGCCTGGAATAAAGCTAATTTGCGACCGCCCCTCCTCTCTTCCCCGAGGACCTCGGAGGCGGCGAGGCGGACGCTGCGTTAAGTTGGGCGGGGACTCTGCGCCGGGCCCTCCCGCGCCAGAGCTCAGAGCCGAGCAGCTTGGCAGCGGGAGCCCACGAAGGATGAGGACATCGACTTTCGGGATAAGGGCTGAGTGAGGAAAAATCAGGCCCGAGTGAAATCAGGAGGAGGGAACCTAGGGGGCCGCCTCCCTGTGCCAGGAGGCGGGCTTTGCCCCCGTGAAAATACACGGGAAAACCAGCTTCTCGGGGCTTGCGCTTCAGGAGCGCTGGGACCGACTCCCTACGCCCGACGCCGGCTTGGAGCTGCAGAAGTGAGTGCAGGGTCACGATCCCCTGCAGCCGCCGCCCGGGCCCCTACGCGCGGGACCCGGCTCAGCCCACGCGGCAGCAGCAAACACTTGGGCGTGGCCGTGGGCGTGGCCGTGGGCGTGGCCGAGGCAGCGGGCCACGCCCCTCTTTCCCAATTGCCCTCCACTCCCCGCTCCCATTGGTCACGAGGATGGCCAATGAGCGCTCGGATCGAGGTCCTACCCTGGGTCTGACTCCGAAGCTCCTGCCAAAACTTTGGGAGTTTTTAGAGAGGCGTTTTTTTTTTTTTCTTATTACTTTTTTTTTTTTTAACTAACGGATTATTATTGTTGTTGTTTTAAATTTAGCTCTAAGGGCTTAGCTGTTTGGGTTTTCTTTCGGTGCCCGGCCCCTGTCTCCCCGGCTTCCCCGGAGCGTGCGGAGCCGCGGCCCCCGCCCGCCGGGCCGCTCCAGCGCCCCTCGCCCGCCTCCAGCCCGCGGGGAGCGCGGGCGCCTCGCCGCCTCTAAAGTGAGGCCAGGGCCCGAGGCTGTGACCGGCCGGGACCCGGGCCTCGCCTCCTCCCTCGGTGGCGCTAGGGCTCCCTGGCCTGTCTTCAGTGCGGACGGAGAAGCGAAAGCGGATCGTCCTCGGCTGGGCTGCCGCCGCCGCCTCCGGGACTCAGAGCGCCCCTCCCCGCGCACCCACCCACCCACCCACCCGGCCGGGCCCGGCCGGGCCGCGGCGGCGCTCGGCGCACCCAGCCAGAATGTTCGCCGCCGGGCTGGCTCCCTTCTACGCCTCCAACTTCAGCCTCTGGTCGGCCGCTTACTGCTCCTCGGCGGGCCCCGGCGGCTGCTCCTTCCCCCTGGACCCCGGCGCAGTCAAGAAACCCTCCTTCTGCATCGCAGACATCCTGCACGCCGGCGTGGGGGAGCCGGGGGCGGCCCCGGAGGCTCTGGCGGGGGCCTCGGCCGCCGCCCTCACCGCGCACTTGGGCTCGGCTCACCCGCACGCCTCTTTCCAAGCTGCCGCCAGATCCCCGCTTCGACCCACCCCGGTGGTGGCGCCCTCCGAAGTCCCGGCTGGCTTCCCGCAGCGGCTGTCCCCGCTCTCAGCCGCCTACCACCACCGTCACCCACAGCAGCAGCAGCAGCAAGCACCGCAGCAGCAACAGCCTCCGCCTCCACCCCGGGCTGGCGCCTTGCAGCCCCCGGCCTCCGGGGCGCGGGTGGGCCCGAACCCGCCCCATAGCGGCTCGGCCCCGGCCCCCTCCAGCAAGGACCTCAAATTTGGAATTGACCGCATTTTGTCTGCAGAATTTGACCCCAAAGTCAAGGAAAGCAACACGCTGAGAGGTAGGTCTTGGGCTAGAGGCTGCAAGGCCTCGGACCGCGGCCCTGGCGCCCTCCTCGGTCCCAGGGCCATTTGGGATGCCTTTGAGTATGTCCACAATTAAGGACAAGTCGGTAAAATGAGGGAGAGGGAAATGAATTGTAAGAAGACTGTGAAACGTTAGGTGTAAAACTCACCCGCTCTGCATTACCCCCCCAAAGTTTCCAGAGATGCTTTAAAAACACACGTCACAGAGTCATTATTCATAAAAATCGTTGATATAAATATTTGCTAAAATGTCTGTCCTCTGTCTCTTGAAGCCCATATCTCGAGAGAGAACCATATTGATTTGACAGGGGAAACCCTTTGGGGGAACACTTTTCCTTTCATTTATCGGATTTCTGGTGGAATTCCACTCAAGGAATGTCGATGAACAAAATCGCCCCTCAGCAGAGTGGGGGCTCCTTCACGGGGGAGGGCGGAGGTCTGTGGAACTCTAGGCAGGCACCTGAAAGTGACTTCCTTTTGGCCGTTTCGTATAAAGCCCTTCCTTGCTATATGCGTGGACGTGGACGTGTGCGCTGCACATAGGAACATTTTGTGCATCGCCCCTTGGCCCCTGTCGGGAGAGAGGGCTTTTGGCGCAGAGACAAGGGTCTCTCGTGACTTTGCTCCAGGAAAACCGAAGCGAGGGGGGAGGGGAGGAACGATTCAGCCAGAGAGTGTGGGTCTGCCCGACGTGTAACCAGCTCTTCTTTTCCTCGTCCCCAGACCTCACGTCCCTGCTCACCAGCGGGCGGCCCGCAGGCGTCCACCTCCCCGGCCTGCAGCCTTCCGCCGGCCAGTTCTTCGCGTCTCTAGACCCCATTAACGAGGCTTCTGCCATCCTGAGCCCCTTAAGCTCGAACCCGAGAAACTCAGTTCAGCATCAGTTTCAAGACACGTTTCCAGGTACGGAAGCCCTCCCGAGCGACGGCCTGACGCGGCGGGTCGACTGACAGCTCGTTCAGGACTGACGCCCGCGCGTGGCCACCGCGGTTCAGCTGATCCGGGTCGGTGCCGGAGGCTACCGAGGCCGGAGACAGAAACCGAAAGAGTTCTCAGCGAGCTGGCTCACTCCTCGGCCGACTCCCGGGGGCAGGCGGTGGGGGACCCGGGGAGGCCCAGAAAGTGTGTGCGTGGGCGGGTAGGGTGGGGTGACGGGCCTTTCCCTAGTCCTTTCGCCAGAAAGGGGCTTGAAAATACAGCCAGAGGTGTTGCTATTTAACATAACACACAGTTTAGAACGACCTCAAACGCTTGGGCCCAGGGGTTCCGTCTGCGCGCACGTCTGCACGAACGGATACCCGCGCGCGCGCACGAGAGTCAGAGCTGGCTTCTCCACATCCTTCAGGCCCAACGGACGTTTTCGCCCAATCTTTGCCTGCCCAACGGCCGCGCATTAATTAGGTTGACGTTTTCCCTTTGGAATTAATCGACGAGCCTTCGGGCTTCTCCACTCCACACTCGCTTTAGGCCTTCCGCCTAAAGTCTCAAGAACTGTAGGATTCCATTTTTCGACAGGCCATTCCCAGTCTGCGCCAAGGCTTTCCGAACGGGGGGTCAGAGGGTCTGAACGGGGAGGCAGATGTTAACGCAGAAAACAGCTTTAAGCAGCACGGGGAGCCCCGGGCCCGCAGATCGCGGACGGGGCGCTGACGCGGTCCCCCTTTCTCTTGCCCGGCTACCGCCCGGTGGCAGGTCCCTACGCCGTGCTCACGAAGGACACCATGCCGCAGACCTACAAGAGGAAGCGCTCCTGGTCGCGGGCCGTCTTCTCCAACCTGCAGAGGAAAGGCCTGGAGAAAAGGTTCGAGATTCAGAAGTACGTGACGAAGCCCGACCGAAAGCAGCTGGCCGCGATGCTGGGCCTCACCGACGCGCAGGTAAGCGGGCCCAGGCGCCAGCTCCTCCGGGCGGCGCCGCCGCCGGGTCGGTTCCCGGGGCTCCCTCCGCCCCGGCCCACTCTCCTTCTGCGGGGGAAACGCAGCGTCCTGAATTTCTTGAGACCTTGTAGACGTCAAAACCTGAGGCAGGAGGAAGGGGGGGCGGTGTATGGGGAGAAAGACTGTAAGAATAGCCCATCCCCAAAGATGTATGTCAACAACCACAGAGTGTTTATTTTGGCCACCAGGAGAAAGGACAGCGGAGAAAGCAAATAGGCCGCAGGAGATAATAATTATGTACTCGATTGCAGTGCACGTCGCTGTAGGAGGCAATTTATTTCAGAAGAGATAAAAATCCAAAGTCAAGAGATTGTTGTTGGTTGGGGTTTTTTTTTTCCCCTCTCCGTCCTTCCTCCCTCCTCCTCCTCCTGCTGCCGCTGGATTGTGAAATCCCCATTTGTGAGGAAGTGAAAACATCATTTCAAACGGAATTACTTAGCCCCAGTAGGGCGAGGAGTGCGCTCCATCGGCAGCCACCACCGTCTGTCTGTCCGACTCTCTAACGGCACGGGCTCTCCAGAAAATCTCTGATGGGGGCTGGGGCGGGAAATGAAAGAAAGAAAAAAATCAAAAGATTTTCTTAGAATACCTAAGAGCATTTCAGCAGCTTCTGCCTATGTGGATATATTTTTTTAATTTTGCGAGACAATGGCGAATCGATTGTATTGGATTTCAATTTCTGAATTCAATTTTTTTTTCTTTTTTCATATTCAATATCTGGACTTTTTTTTTTTTTTTTTAATAGAAGAGGCGCTGTGTTTCCTCAGCCCACAGCAGTGGCCTTTGCTCCCTGGGTGCTGAATGTTCTGAGTAGAATAGAAGAAGCCAAAAGCAGGCACCTTTTCATAGCTCCTTTAGGTACCCCCCCTTGGCTTTCTGTCCTTACACAACACCCCGCCCCAACACACGCTGGAAGAGCCCAGCCGTTTTCCACCAGCTGTGGATGTTATTTTTAAAAGGGAAGTTGGAACTTGTGTGAACAGCACTGGGTCCCCCCAGGGGATTGTATATATTTATATAGATTCCCCACCCCATCCCTACCCCCTTCCTCCACTCTGCACAGGTTTAATCCCAGCATTTTCTAAGCCCTCCGAAGCATCCGCTTATCCAGGGCAGGGGCAGGTCCTTATCAGCTTCCAGTACCTACTTGCCAAGGAAACCGCTCTTGTACTGAAGGCCCAGAGGTGCCCCCCACACCACTGAGATTAACTCTTCGAACCCTCTTCCCCTCCGTGCTTCCCAGGGCTTCTCCTTAACAACAACTGCTTTCCTAGAAACTTGCCTCGGGTAGTGGCAGTAGAGGGGCGGCCTAGCTTGGCAGGAATTATTAACATTGGTTCACCAAACTCTTGGAATCCTGGGTATATTTTTCTGGGCCAGGGGTCCATAATTTAAGTCAGATTCTCCGAGAGTCCTGACTCAAGGAGTGAGGGTTAAGAAGCAATGATACAGAGCAGAAATCGCACTTAGTTTGCAGGCGAGGTGCAGGGCTCCGCCTTCCCCACAAGTATCCAGGGCGTTTCGGGATCAGGTCCGGAGGGCCACATGGTGAGACGCGGGCCTTGTGGATCCCGGAGGCGAGGACCCCTGGCGAGGGCCTCGTTTCCAGGGGCCGCGCTCGGGCGCGAGGGCGGCGAGCCCGCGCCTCATCCGCGTGTCCCTTCTTGTCTCCCCGCGCGGCGCGGCGCAGGTGAAGGTGTGGTTCCAGAACCGGCGCATGAAGTGGCGGCACTCCAAGGAGGCGCAAGCCCAGAAGGACAAGGACAAGGAGGCGGGCGAGAAGCCGTCGGGCGGGGCCGCGGCTGCCGACGGCGAGCGCGAGGAGCGGAGCCCCAGCCGCTCGGAGGGCGAGGCCGAGAGCGAGAGCAGCGACTCCGAGTCTCTGGACATGGCCCCCAGCGACACGGAGCGGACCGAGGGGGCCGACCGGGCTCTGCACCAGACCACGGTCATCAAGGCCTCGGCCGGCGGCGGCGGCGGGAGCGCGGGAAGCGGCGGCGGCGGCGGCGGCGGCAGTTTCGGCTTCGGCAGCCTCGGCGGCGGCGGCGCCTCGGAGCTGCTGCCCGCGCCCCAGCCCCCGCTCAGCGGCGCTCCGCAGAGCCCGGAGCCCGCCCAGGCGCCGCTGAGCGGCCTGTAGACTGCGCGAGGCGAGGGGCCCCGGGGCCCGCGCGCCGCCGCCCAGCCTCCCAGGGTGGGCCGGACTTCGTGCCGGCTTTGCGGTGGCAGTGGGGCCGGGGCGGTCCCCCCTGCCGGTCGCCGCCGCGCTGGTGCCCAGAGCCGAGGGGGTGTCCGTGCCTCCCCCCACCGCCCGAGGCGCCCCCGCGCCGGCCAAACACGTCTCCCGGGCTGCGGGCCGTTCACACTGTAAAGTGTTGGACGAAACCGTTCCTCCCCGCACTCGGGGGCCGCGGCGCAAGGACGAGCTGCACATAGGACGACACAAACTTGTAAATAAAATGTTTACTACGGTTTGTAAAGGCCGCTTGGCTCGCTGGGGCGCTGCGATCCTTAAGGTCCGGGACCTCAGCCTCGGGGCGCTGCAGGCTGCAGCCGCTGGAGGTGGGGACCCGTCCTTTCTGCGGGGGTGGGGGGTGGGGATGGGGCAGGGCCGCAAGCTCAGACGCGCCTGGCTGCAGAGATCGGCGTCCCGCTGTTCCGAGGCCCCTTCGGCCGTATCCTGCGCCCACCGCCCCGAACCCGCGCCCCAGCACCCTGAGTGTGGCCTGAGGACCGAGCTGGCCATAGAATCTGTTAGGCCTGTCGGGCAGACGGCTTCCCCGCCCGGAGTGTGGACGCCACGAGCGTACCCGTGGGCTTTCCTTGGCCCGAGGGCCTGCAGCGTTGGAGAGGGGACGTCGGTGATGCGGGGGCGGGGTCAATTTAGCCACACTCAGTACTTAACGTGGCGACTCAATGGCCATAGTGGAGCTTTGAAGCAATTCCAACACAAACCGCCCCTTGGGCACGGATGGCGTAAAGGGAGGAGGTAGTGTTCTGGAGGAAAGGACTGACAAATCACAGTGGTTAGGGCTGAAAGGCCTGGCGGAGAAGGCTTTAAAGGTGCCCAAACAATCGTGGGTTCAGTCAGAGAGGTGACTTGTTCAAGGTCACATGTAGGCAAAGCCAGACCCAGAACTCAGACCTCCTGGCTCACATTTGGCCAGTGATGGGTCTACAAAACTGTATCTCCAAACCCCACCGATGCACACACAATGTCCCTTGCAGTTAGGCCACCACAGGTGCCCAGTGAGTCCCTCCCCAGCCCCAGCCGCAAGCAGCCAGGAGTTGGGAGGCAGTTTCCTCATCACGCTGTAGCGGGGATATGTCTTTCGCCTCCACGCTGCAACCGAGATGGGCCATTTCAGGTTGTTTTGTTTTTGAAAGGCTGGAGAGTCAAACCTCTCTCCTGGACCTGTCCTTCCTTGGCTCTTTTTGCCTCGAAACTACTAAAAGTCCAGAGTTTGTATAAAACTCTTTTGGGACATTTAAGAACAAACTGCCTTTGCTGACAAACCTGACCACGAGGGTCTTTTTGGCACTGAGCTCCGGACAGGGCACAAGGCCTGTTACAGGCCCACCATCTAGCCGAGATCGGAGTCTCTGGGAGGATGCTCTATAGAGAGCGATGTTCCCCTAGAGATGCTCAGGGCTGCGAGCCCGGGACACATCCCAGTCCCCAGGCTGGAGTGAGAAGGTTCTTAGTGCTTCCCCACCTCTTCCCCATTTTGACTCTTTGACTTGAGCACAAAGACCTCTGTTTTAGAGTAGAGGCCCCAGATTTAGCCTTCTGTGGCCTTGTGCTGCACAGGGGTGCAGGGCTGACCATTTCCTGCTCCCACCAACCTTCCAACCTCCAAATGGAGCTCAACCCCTTGAGGAATGTGCACAGTTGGGGGAGGAGGGAGTGGCGGCCACCAGGGTGGTCCAGAGCAGGAAAGAGAAGGGAAAGGTAGAGGGCTTCCGGAGGGGCCTTCAGTTAAATGGCAACGAAGGTCAGCTATTATCTTTAAATGTGCCCAGAGTTCCCTGGCACAGGCCCCCATACCTGCCTGGGAGCGTTCCCCCACCACTCCACAGGCCTTTTCTTCCCCGGGCCCCAAGTTTGCATTCATTACCGAAATTAGCTTCTTCTGATCCCTGAAATATTAAAGTTCTGTAAAACCAGGACATGCCGAGGACATGGAATTTGGAGGCACTTCTATCCAGTGCTGACGTTCAGGAGAATAACTGGCAGCAAGGATACCCAGTTGAGGGGCTGAGCTGGAGAGGAGAGTCGAGGAGGAGCTGGGGCTTTGGGCAGACATAGCTAGTCCGCCTCTCACAAGGCCCTCGCGGTGCCCACTGCCCGGGCCTCCCTTCACATTTCTCCTCCTGAGGCCCGAGTTTAAAAAGCAAAGGAGATAATCGCCCAGGGACTGTTAAACATATGATTTCAGGTACAGTTCGGCCTTAGCACGGTCAGGATCGGCTAGACCAGAGGGCGCAGCAAAGCTGGGGTGCTGGGGAGGAAATGAGCTTGGCAGCGGGCACCTGAACGTGGCATTGGAGTTGTTGCTGGAGGGCTCGAGGGAGGTGCCGCTTCCTCCGCCACCCTCCACGTCTCCTTCTGGAACATTCCCCCCCGTGCAACTCTAACAGGGCTTTTTACCCTGGGCGGTGGAATTCTCCCACATTTTCATCAGAAACGGGGTATCACAAGTCCCGGAGAAGCTGAGAGTTCGTTTGGAAGAGGGGCAGCCATAGGGCGAAAACTCCTCTCCAGGCCAACCTGGTGGCGGGGAGGAAAAACCGCATTTCGGGCCGCGTGGACTCATCCCGGGACTGCTCGCTTGGCCCAGGGATCGGGAATTTCCCCGGTAGCGATCGATGCTGGCAAGGGCGCCCAGGGAAGCTGGAAATTCTTGAACGAAGACTGAGATTTCTAAGGCGCGGAGGGGAAAGCCGAGCGCGCTGGGTCCGCACGCGCCAGGCCCGCCGAGGCCCCCAGGGCTGGGCCTTGGAGGCGGCGGCGGGTGCGCGCGGGTCCCCCGGGGAAGAGCCGAGCCGCCACCCGCGCTGGTGCCGCCCAGGACTCGCCCTTCCCGGAAAGCAGCAGTAACTCTGCCCGAGCTGGGCTCTGCCTCGCCGGCCGCAGTGGTCGTCGCGGCGCGGAGCGCTCGGAGCGAGGTCCCCGAGGCGCAGGCGGGACGTGCCGAGGGGTGGCGACCGCGCGTCTCGCTGGGAGGGGTGGGGGTGGGGCGTCTCTTGCCCCCTCGGGGCACGCGCGCACACACCACAATTACACACACAGGTCAAAGCGCCATATGCTCCCAGAAGCGCCCAGGAACGCAGACCCAGACAGAGACACGAGAAACCAAGTCCTGGCCGGTTCAGCCTGGGCAAAACCACGCAAATACAGTTGTCCCTTCTCCATGTGACAAGGCAGAGCGAGGAGCCTCACGCCTCCCTCCTGCGCCACGGTTGGTGCGCGGGCGGGTGGCGCGCTGGTCTCCAGAAACGCTGCGCCAAGCCTCGCCGCCCAGAGACACTGTAAGCCGGAGCCGATTCTGCTGCATTCGTTCGCCTCAGTCCGGAGAGGGCAGGACCTCGAGGACCGCGAGTTTGGGGGAGCCTGTGGCCCTGCTGCCCTGTCCCCTTCCGGGGTCACGGCTGTCAGACGCCGTGACACTTCAAGGCGAAGACTTGTTTCCCAAAGGAGGCTCGGCCCGCACACCAGCCAAGGGATCATCTCCTGTGCTTCTTACCCCACCACCCCGCAAGGATTCCGTGTGTGTGTGTGTGTGTGTGTGTGTGTGCGTGTGTGTGTTGGGGGGGAGGGGACTTGCTCAGACTCCGGTTGTCACCCTCTGACTCCCTCTGCACCGCAGAGGGCACCCGTGGCGCTGGGATCTTTCCTGCGGCTGCTCCCTCTAGCTGGGCTCTCAAGTGGGGTGTCGGCAGGGGCTCTTGCTTGAGGCCAGCAAGGAGCCGGTGAGCTCTGAGTGGCCAGTCTGCTGCTCGCTCCTGTCCTGACTGGCGGGTGACCCCAGACGCCCCTGCAGTCGCAGTCCCAGGGAACTTAAGGGGCCTCAGGGTGGGGCAGGAATCAGGACCACAGGCGAGGAGCTCCAGACTTGAGTTTTAACCGGCGTGGTTTTAACCTGTTGGGGTTTACTCTATCCCCGGATCGCTCCTGCTTCCCCTCAAGCCCCGCCCCCCGCCCCCCGCCCCCCGCCCGCCCTTCCAGTGTGAGAGGTGCGCCTGGCAGCTGTGGAGCAAGGAATGGGGAAGAGAGACGGGAGACGCGGTCCACGCACCCTCCTCCCGGGTGGCGCAACGTTCTCCTCCTCCTTCGTCTTCTTTTGAGAAGGTAGAGCCCGTTGAAGCACTGTGTACTGGGCTCTCCCCATAAGACGCCGGACACTACTTTAGAGAAGGTGGAGAGGACCCTAAACACGCAGGGCCCTCGAAACCCCCCTTCTTTAGCCTCTGGGGAAGGAGGGTTGCACACTCCACGGTCTTTGTGAAGATCCAACTACTGGGTTTCAGGCAGGACTCTAACTGTAGGTGTTGGGGCTTTGGGAGGTACACCCTAATTTAATTGTGCTCATGCTCACGTCTCACTCATAGTCGGTTGTGAAGGGATTGGTGGGTGTCCTGAAGACCAATGAACTGCCTGCTGGGTGGGTGCTCCCCACACACAGGGATATTAACACTTTCAGCGCGAGCCGCCCCCCTCCCCCCAGCTCTGAAGATTTCCCTACTGTTACACAGGGCGGGTGCACTTTCCAAACTATTTCCTCCCCTCCCCCTCCCTCCACCCCTGCCCTAAGGAGTTCTAACAGGCCAGGCTCTACTGGGGCGTCAGACACCTCAGACAGGTGAGCTCAGAGAATGGGTGGCCCTTGGGTCCCTTAGGTGTTCTGCCTTCTGTCATTTTATGAATAAGCATAGATGTCGCAGGTGTGAGTACTTCTGACTTCTTTTTAAGGATGGGGCAATGGAGGCCCTTGCCCAAGGTCCCCTGGAGAGTGAGTGCCAGGACTGGGATAAGGCTGTGGGTTTAGTGCCTCCTGAGGTGCAAAGGGAGAGGAGTCCTCGGGGAGGCAATTTGACCAATCGAATTCTGATCTGGATTGTTACAACTTAATGGTTTTTAATTTTTTTCTTAAATGTTTATTTATTTTTGTGAGAGCGAGAGCGTGAGTGCATGTCTGCCAGCAGGGGAGGAGCAGAGAGAGAGGGAGACGGAGGATCAGAAGTGGGCTCTCTGCTGACAGCAAACAGCCTGGTGTGGGGCTCGAACTCATGAAATGACATCATGTCCTGAGCCTGAGTCTAATGCTTAACTGACTGAGCCACCCAGGTGCACCTCAATGGCTTTTAAAATAGGGCTCAAGGGATGTGGTAGCATCCTTGGGCATTTCTCTGCTTCGGTGGTGGTTGTTGACATTTGGGATTCTGGACAGCACAAGGTATCTGAGACCTAATCTCACCTCACTTGTCATGTTGCCACTGAGCTCGGTCCGTTCCCACCCCCCCCCCCCCCCCCGCCTGGTCCCAGCTAGCAGATAATGAGCCTCCTCTATTTGCACAGTTCTGGCTAGGTGACCGACCAACAACAGAAGGCTATGAAGGTGACAGCGGCTACCCCACCTGACCCATGCCCAGAGAGTGAGGCTTTGGTGACCCCAATGACTATTTCTGGGGATTGAACATAGGAAAAGGCCGGCAGATGGAGCTCGGAGTTGAGGGCGTCAGAAGGAGCATACCTGACCCCAACCAGAAAGAGCCCAAGAAGCGTTCATTCACTCACCAATTATTAAATGTGAGACCTTGGGAAATAGAACCATTTGGCTTCAGTTTCTTCATCTGTACAATAGGAAATAATCAACGTTACCTAACTTCTAAACTGCCGTGAGAATTAATTGCATTGTAAAATGTGAAATGAGAAATTGGATGGAATACCATAGTCCTTCCTTCATTTATTAATTACAGTATTTACTGCCTTATTAGTATTTGCACAGTTGAAAAAAAAGACAAGAAATTAAATCCTTAGATGGAGACTCATAAATGCTGGGCAGTCACCTTGTCCCCGGGGGAACCATTGAAAGAGCAGAGTGTTTGGATACAGCGTGTCCACAGAGGTTGTGCTCAGACCCCTTGGCTCCATGAGAAGCCCAGTGGCGCTTCTTCTTGGTCCTCCAGGTATTGCACCCGGCACCCTGTGCATACACCAGGTGCTCAAGACAGCTTTTTTAAGTGTGGTTGGGAGTTTTCCTGGGGCCGGAAGAAGAAGGAGCTGGAGTTTCCCGACACTTCAGGTTTGAGGGAAACTTAAGTATCTGGGGGCCAAGGAGGGAAAAATACGTGCGCACCGCTGAGGTCATGTCAGGGCAAATGGCATTTTGGGAATTTTATTGAGTTCTTAACTAATCGCATGGAGGGAAGTCTTCAAAACGGAAACAGGAAATCAACTGTCCATTTAGCTGGGAAAAGGCACTCTCTGCCTCTTGAGGGCAGGGCTGGGCTCTGCTTCAGGGTCGGAGCAATTCTAGCACCTAGCACAGTGTTGGTACAGGGAAGGCGGCTGAAGACGTGTTTATTGAATAAACGAGTAACACACTGTTGTGTTCCTTGTGGCTATTTATAGTCGCAGTGGATCCTCAGGAACAATGTGATCAGTGGTTAGCACTGTGAACACAGGAAGAAGGTGAGCAAGAAGGCGCGGAAGCTACTGAGTGGTGACCCTCGGAAGGAACGGACTTGGAAGTCCCAAGTCATCTGGATGGGGATATACAAGGGTCCCAGACACTAAATCCATTGCAGAGCAAGGAAATAAGTTCACAAGCAGCGCTCCACATGGATGACGGAAGCGCTCGTTTGCGCACGTTGATCTGGAGAACATCGTGCGCAGGTGGGCATCGTTGGCCTCATTTTGTAGGTTGAATGACTCGTCTACAGTCATCTCGCCCGCAATCAACGCGAGGACCAGGACGGAAGCCAGAAACTGTGTGTGCTTCCCAAGGTGGTCCTCTCCGGGCGTTAAGATCTGCGCCAGCATCTCTCGGCACAGGGAAGGCAGGGAGCTGGTTGTTGTGAATGTGCACCTTGCTTTTATGCTCTGCTGAGCGCAAAAGCGTCGGTTAATTTCGTGGAGTTCCAGAGCTCCCCACCTCCCCCTGCTCATCCCCCACTCGCCTCTGGCGATTTCAGGGTCAGCGAATTTCAGCCTCGGTTTGATTTGTCAGGGCTGTTTATTTTTGTTTGTCCGAATGGGGTGAAGAGTGCACCCCGCACTTTCCAGCACGTGATGAGAGCTCAAGAAATGAGCCAATGAATGAACGAACGAACGAATGAACTAATGACTGAATAAGATTCCTTATCGCAGACCCCACGCATCTGGTTGATGATCTGGCCATTTTCTGGATCCTTCTATGGAGAGAATCAGAGGCCGCGCACGCCCTCCAAAGGAGTCGTGGCGCGGCCCGGCGCGCTCTCCGCTCGGGGCGCAGACTGTGCTTGAAGCCCCAGGCGTTTAAGAGGGCACCTGCCCTCCGCCCCCCTCGCCACTCCTTTGGGTCCGGTGCAGGGTCCCAGGTCTTCTGTCTTCTTGGATCCGCAGCTGCCGGTCGAAGGTAAGCCAGGGCCCTCAGGCTGCGACCTCGCTAGGGTCTATCCCAACATCAGCCCCGCAGCGGGTGGGTTGCGCCCAGAAAATCTGAAAACCTTCCGGGTTCGGCTGCCTTGGATCCTCCGCAGCGGTCTAAGCCACATCTCTTTGTGCTCATCTCCTAGGTTCCTACCTCCTCCGCGGACTTGTCTCTCTATGCGAGGGCGCAGTGGGTGAAAAACTAGGAAGAAAGGAATCAAATTTTTCTATGACACACAATTTAAAAATGAATGTCGACCGTAATGCACATGCTCCTCTTTCCTCCGGTCCCCACTCTGCCTGTCCTCCTCACTTAAGGCGTCTTCGTCTCTTCCCATTTTTTTGGTTTTCCCCTCCGCACTCCCTGTGCCTGGGTCTTCCTTCATCCAGCGATTGTCCATGTTTCCACTTAGGACTTTAAGAGGAGCTGGGCCCCCCTGCGGGGTAGAGGGCAACCAGAGCAGAGGATGCTGTGCAGGAGCTGCTCCAGAGGGGGTGGGCTCCAGCCTCGGCTCTGACCCCAAATGAAACGAAAGGAAGTTATGTTTTTTAAAATTATTATTAAAAAAAAAAAAAAAACACGAATGGGCCGTAAGATGAACACAACAACAACGACCCGTAAAGACGCCATCCTCATCAGAAGGACTGTTCAAGAGCCAAGGGAGATAGATGTGTCGGTGCACACGGGCTGCCCACAGCCTCGGTGTCATCCGTGAACACATGCATACACCATTTGCGCCCCTACTACGTGCTGGCGTTCGGGTTTGGGACCATCCGCGGCTTCAGAGGAGCAACAGCAGTGTGTCCTGGGGTGCGTCGTCTGAACCAGAAGTTTTAGCGATGGGAACCTTTCTTTCTCACCCCTCTCCCCCTCTTTTGGTTTTCCCATCGCAGAGGAATGGTCACGAGGACACCCATCCTGCCTCCGGAGTCCTGTCCGGCTGTCCCACTGGCGTTCCCATCTTCTCCCGGTCAGTTTGCTCAGCAACCCTGGAGGTAGATCCATATCCCGGCCACAAAGGTTAGGGGCGCATTATCTGACACAGAGACTGTCACAGCCTCTCGCAGGGTCGCGCGCACGGTTATGCTGGCAAACAGAAGGGGCGCTCAGTGAGAGAGAATTGGCATTAAACTATCACCACCATCACCACCATCACATCCCTAATTTCTTCTGTCTGGGGGCGTCTTTACTTGGAAATCACCCAGGGTGGCGCGTGCAGGTTGAAACGCGGAGGAACCATACGCAATCGTTTCCCACTTTTAAAGCTCGAGCTGGAAGTCTTGTATCTCACTTAGCCTTCCCAGCAACCCCGGGCAAGAAGATATTTTCTTCCAATCTTACAGATAATCCAGTTTGAGGAGCAGAGAGGTTGGTTAATTTGATCCAGGCACTCCGGGCAAGGGGCGTGGCCAAGCCTCTGACCCTCGAAGCCCACCGGCTCGTTGTTCCAATCCTGAACCCGTGGGCTTCCCCGAAAAGTTCAAAGTTCAAAGAAAAGCTCTGCTCTCTCTTTAGTGAATTACTCCATTCATTATTTCAAATATCCACTTTACATTGTGAGAGTAGACAACACCGCAGGGAAATCCATTAAGCATCGGTCTCCCCCAGGGGAAGCGCATGCCTGGTGCACCGTCTGGGGTACGAGGTTGAT
This sequence comes from Proteles cristata cristata, assembly GCA_017311185.1. Classification (NCBI taxonomy): domain Eukaryota; kingdom Metazoa; phylum Chordata; class Mammalia; order Carnivora; family Hyaenidae; genus Proteles; species Proteles cristata. The sequence continues at coordinate 110,375 of JAESUZ010003433.1, read as the reverse complement.
GACTGAAGGAGGGGAGAGTTCACTACAAAAACATCTGTAAGCGAGCGATCGCCACGAGCACTCACTGTTCCCTCCACCTCAAGTTGGGAAGCTCCGCCACACCTTCCCCTTTCTGTTACTCCTTTTTCTTTCCGACCTCACCTGGCCTCCCCCAGGCCTCGCCAGCCTCCCCGCTTTACTGCCTCCCTCCACCTCCTCCTCCTCCGCTGCAGCCCAGAGCCTCCGCCCGGCTGTGACCTGGGTCCTAACGCTGCAGGGGTGTCCGTGCCGCGGCGGGACGGTATGCGCGCGGCCTGGAGGTGCGGCCGGTCCCAGCAGCGCTCTGCCGCGGGCCGCAGCTCCTAGGGCCGCAGCGAGGGGCCCGGCGCCGGGCGGGGCAGGAAATTTATGGTCTGTGTATACTTTCTGGCTCCAGAGCCCCGCGCACCAGAAGGATGGGGCCGCGCGAGCCCCCGAGGCCGCGATCGCAGGCGCCTCGGCCAAGTTTGGTGCCCTCGAATCTCTCTTTTCTGCTGCGCTGAGGCCATAAACCTCCCCGGCAGGGCGCGGCTGAAAACGAAAGTTCTGGAGAGAGGTGGGTACCAGCGACGCCGAAGTAACCCCAGCCCGGCCAGCCTAGAAAACCGGCTCCGAGGCCTGCGTTCGGTCGCCCTGCGTTGTCTACACGGCCGGTGCGGCCGTGGTGCAGGGTGGGATTCCAGGCCCAGTGTGGGACTGCATGCCCCCCCGTGCGGACAGGTGACCGGCCGGGGTTCCCACTGCGCCGCTTCCTCCCGGAGTCCCGTCGAGGCCTGGCCCCGGTCCTCCGCCCGTGGGGCCAAACTTCATTCTACTTCTCGCGTCGTGCGTGGCAGATAAGAGGGTCCATCCAAAAGCTGGGGGCAAATGCGAGAATTCCTTGGGCCTTGGGTGCTGGAGGAGGCGTGAACGTGGTCAAGTTCCAGTGCTCCAGCTTCATTCCTGCCGAGTTAGCACGAAGCGTGTCCACACTGGCTCTCCGAGGCCACACCGGCGCACAGGAGGTGTGAGTTAAGCCAGGCAGCCGGAGCCAGGCGGGTCCTTTCATTCATGTTGTCGCCAGGACTGTGTTCACGCAGTGTAACCGCCTAACGCACCTGGGAAGACCGTTAGGCCAAACACAGTGTAACTAATAACATCGGGCAACTTTTAATTTAAATAACGTTAACAGGTTTTTGCGTGCCTATGTGCCAGGCACTGTTCTAAGAACTTCATATATATTAACTTATTTGCTTTTTATAAAATTCCAATTGTTGTGATTACTTACATTACCCCCATTTTACGGATGAAGAAACAGTGGCCAAGAAAGGTTAATTAGCTCGCTGAAGAATAGCCAGTTCGCAAGTGGAGTTGGGAATAATTTTCATCTCCTCCGGGGCCTACATTATCTAAACTGTCTACGGTACCAATGAAACCACTACTTATTTCGAATATATTAAGAGTCCTGCAGGGAGAGCAGGCTGAATTCCTGCAAAAAGCCCCCAGGGTCGGTTTACCCAACTCTTAGTCCTTCTCGGAAGGGGCTGGACACTTGCCCCCTCGCTGAGAGCTGCAAACCTCCGGGTCAGGCAAGCAGGGTGGCCCAGTCCATAAATACGGGCCATTTAGCATTTACCCCGGGGCGTGTTAATTGCGCTCGGCGGTAGTAATTGTGAGGCTCTCCGACCCTGGCTTCTTGCCCTCGGCTTTCTTTTGATTTACAGTTGGGCCGGGTGTCTCCTACCGGAAGACTAGGCGAACCCAGGCTGGGTGAAAACGCATGCTCGAGATGCACAGGGCGTCTGGGTCCAGTGGTGTGGGGCCTGCGCTGTCGCAGCTTCTCTGCAGGGACATCTACTGACCGCTGCGAGCGTCTTCACTCTGCAAGGGAGAGGTGGGGAGTCGTGTCTCCCAAGCTTGAGCACCGTTCACTGGGCGCGCGCCTGGACGGAGGTGGCGATTTATTTGAAAACAGAAGAGGTAGGAATAAAAAAATGGAGCAGGGTGGATTATGAAACAACGGAGTGAAAAGAAGAAGAAGTAGGAGAGAGAAGATGGAGATCATGAAAATAAGTGGAATTTTGCAGCATTTCTCACATTTTTCTAAAGGCGGTGGGTGGGGCTGACACAGCCCGGTTGGGGCTGGGCCATAAATTAGTAGATTTATTCCTCAATCAGGAAAAAGCCATTAAGATATTCTTGGCTTCGTCTGTGGGAAAATAATTTCTTTGATTGAGTTGCCCCAGAAGACCCTCCGAAGCCCTCTCCGCTCCCCCTCCGAAGGCCTCCTCTTTCCTGCCTGCCCGGAAGGAGGGGAGAAGCGGGAGACCCCAGGGAGAGGAGGCCTTTCCATCTTTTCCAGCATCTTGAATTTCACTTTGCAAGTTTCTACTTCTTGATTTGATCCCTGCTGCCTTGGAGACTCGGAGCCTCTGAGAGAGAATTCTCCCGCAGCCAGCCTCGCCACCATCTCTGTCCCCGACCTCCGGGTCCTCTGCCCCAGCGGTGACCGGGAGCTTAACCTCTGGCCTGCCCCAGCGCGCCTGCATGAGCCAGAGAAGTCAAGTGATGGGGAGGGGGTGGGCAATAGGACCCCCAAATGAGAAGAAGGAGCCCAGAGCAGGGTGGGTGAAGTCTTCCTTCTAAAGGAAGGAGTTGAGCTCCTGTCAGGCCCTGAAGACTAGACTGTGGTTCCCAGACTCCTCTGGGTCTCTGCGACTCTTCCAGAGGATCCCCGAAGTCAAAACTATTCTCACAACAAAAGGTTATTGGCTCTTCCGCAAGGGTGCAATGGAGTTTCCCAGAGGCTACATTAGATATGGTGATGTCATGGCTCTGATGGCTTCTGGAATGTGTGCATCTTCTAGTACATTCCAAAAACATGTTTTGGTTTTCCATGTATGTCTGTGCAGCATGGCTATTTACATTTAAATTATTTAAAATGAAATGAAATATTAATTTCTTCAGTCACACCAGCCACATGTCATTGTTCCATAGCCACAGGTGGCCAGTGGCTGTCACGCTGAACAGTGCAGATGTAGTGATGTTCCTTCATCACAGAAACTCTACAGAACAGTGCTCATCTATGAGGTAAATGTAAATGGACACAAACACACAAACGAATGCCCTTCAGCCATCTCAGTACTTGTTAAGATTATAAGGGAGTGCTGAGGCCAGTAATGTTTGAAGTTCTTTCCTGAGAGCATCTTCTAGGTTACATCTTTGACATAGACATTGAAACTAGAAAGGGTGAATTTGGGACTGGACTCCGTGCTTGCTATCTTCATGAAGATGGACCATTTTCTTAGCTCCAAGTGTCAATTTCTGCATCTGCAAAATGAGGGTAATAGTTTCTGATAACAAACCATGGAAAGGCAATGTGGCTGGTCGTGGGGAGCTTACACTTAGGGGAAACTGAATGGACTAGTTTCTCAGCTCAGCTCAGATGACTCAGGATTAGTGTTGAAACTTCTCCAGGGCAGTTTCCTTATCAGTAAGTTGGAATAATAGCAGTAGTGGTAACATTGCCTTCTTTATAGGGTTATTGTGAGGATTAAGTTAGATAATAAGTAAAAAGTACTTAAGAACCTGTAACTGGCACATTGAAACCTACTACTGAATGCATTAGATATTATTATTATTTTCAAAGTGCAAACCTTCGTGACTGACAACAAAATTTACTTCCCCCTCTTTCAGATCTCTATCTAAATCTATCTGCTTGTCTATAAAATTGTGGGTAAATACACAAAACATAAAATTTACTATCTGAACCACTTTAAGTATATAGTTCAACAGTATTACAATATCCAATCTCCAGAACGTTCTCATCTTACAGCACTGAAATTCTATAGCCATTAAATAATAACTCCCCTTCAGTAATATTTTTTTAATGTTTTATTTATTTCTAGGAGAAAGAGAGAGAGAGACAGCGTGAGCAGGGGAGGGTCAGAGAAAGAGGGAGACACAGAATCTGAAGCAGGCTCCAGGCTCTGAGCTGGCAGTCAGCACAGAGCCGGACGCGGGGCTCGAACCCATGAACCACGAGATCATGACCTAAGCGAAAGTCGGTGGCTTAACCGACTAAGCCACCCAGGCGCCCCCCCTTCAGTAATATTTTTATGTTGATGTGAACTGGACTTCAGGCTTTAGAATTTTAGTCAATACATTGGACTAATATTAACCATTCCCGTTAAGAAATCAATTAGTCACTCAAAATAGCTGAACTGGTTGGAAAAGGATAGCCAGAGCCCCCAGAATGTAATCAGGCTCCACTGAATATGCCATTTCCACCGATTCCTTCTTCTTAACTCCTGGGATCCTAACAGCCTGTTCTTGACCAAGCAGTGGATATACCTTGGGATGATGTGATGTCCTCCAAATGAGTGCTTATCATGTGTTTGGGGAGTTAATGATGGGTGGTGAGTTTAGTCACTGGATCTTTGAAATGTTTTCCAGGGGCACCTGGGTGGCTTAGTCGGTTAAGCGTCCGACTTTCACCTGGGTCATGATCTCGCGTTCGTGGGTTCGAGCCCCGCGTCGGGCTCTGTGCTGACTGCCAGCTCAGAGCCTGGAGCCTGTTTCAGTCTGTGACTCCCTCTCTCTGACCCTCCCCTGTTCACGCTGTCTCTCTCTCTCTCTAGAAATAAATAAAAAACATTAAAAAAAAAATCTGAAATGTTTTCCAGAAAGTGCTTGAATGGTTGTTACAATAGCAGATACAGAAAGATAAGCTCCAGATTAACCTCTGGCTGCATCTAAAACCCTAGTGATGGATCGTTATCATGAGGAGAACAAAACATCAAAATATTTAGTAATATTTTTGGTACAGTGTGGCAGGAGAGAAAAAAAATCTTCCTTAAAATGATAGCAGTCAGTAAAAATAATTAAATGCTTCTTTTGGGTAAAGTTTATCTTTCTCCAACGTTTTGTTTTCTGTCACTTTTATTTTTTTATTAAACTTTTTTTTTAGTTTTCTGTCATTTTTAATTGAAAAACTCTTCAATTGAAAATATTAGACAAATACAATAGATTTACTACATAAGATGCTTTCAGATGTAAGTAAAAGAGAACTCAATGTAAGGTGGCGTATCTAATAAAGGAAATTAATTGCTTCGCATGATTTAAAAGTGTAATGGTGGAGTGAGTTTCAGGCATGGTTCAATCAGGGCTCTGGCTCTGTTTTCTGCTACTTCTTACCTTCTCTCTATGTCACTTCATGCTGAACCCGGCCACCTTCCCGGCTTCCCTCTCTTCTGTGCATGCTTGTACAGAAGATAGTGCTTGACCAGAGCTGGAAAGATAATCAGTTGGCGATTTTCTCAAGTCCTTGAGATGATGGCTTTCTTCTTCCATCTTTAACATTTTTGCCCTTGTCTACAATTCCCATATTGTGTTCCTATTTTACAGGTGCTGTGACTTGTCTGTTTCATCTTGGAAATTTATTAGAATCTGAGTCCTTAGTGCTTTTCTGCTAGGTTTTCCTTCAGTAGGTTTTGGATGAGGGGATGACTAGATATTTGGATGTTTAATAAGGTACCCAGGAGATTCCTCTTATCAGGCTAGCTTAAGATCTAGGAACCTAAAATTGGTTATCTTTGCATTGGATGTGGTGGAGTCCAGAAGGCCAGTTCCCAAAAAGAGTTCAGGGCTGTATGCGTGCGTGGATTTTGGATACAAATACAGTAAAACCTTGGGTTATGAGTAACATGTTCTGTGAATATTCCACAAGATGAGCAAACATTTCTCATAAATTTTCACTTGAAAAATGAGCGATGTCCTGTAATACAAGTTATATGTGATGCCAAATGTCACATGATCACAACTGAGCCAATGGTTCTTGAAATTCGCTTTGATATACGAGTGCTTTGGATGACAAGCATGTTTTGGAAAGAACTGTGCTCGCAAACCAAGGTTTTACTGTATTAGTCTTGGTACCGTATTTCTTTTATCCTTATTTTTTTCTCCCAAGTTTTCTCCTTAAATGAAATCTTACTGTACCAATTCTTTTTGAATGAGGTAGAATGTATCAGATAGGATTGTGGCAGGAAACAGAAGACATACTCCGTAGATTTTTGAAGAGACTTTTTCAAGAAGAAATATTCACTGAGGTATGGGCAGGATTCAGGGGACCAACCAGAGAAGTACAGGAACTAGTGACAATTTGGAGAAACATTAACATCCCAGCTCTAGGGGGCTGGAGAAATGCATTCGTTTTGTTAGTGCTACTGTCACAAATTACTACAAACTTCATGACTCGAACAATAGAAATGTATTCTCTTACAGTTCTTTTTTTAAAAGTTTATTTATGTGTTTTTCTGAGAGAAAGAGAGAGGATGAGCAGGGGAGGGTTAATGAGGAAGGGGGACAGAGGATCCAAAGAAAGCTCTGTGTTGATAGTGGGGAGCCTGATATGGGGCTCAAACTCACGAACCATGGGATCATGGCCTGAGCTGAAGTCAGGCACTTAACCCACTGAGCCACCCAGGGCCCCCCTTACATTTCTAGAGGCTGGAAGTCCAGAATGCGTTTCCTTGGGCTAAAGCCAGGGGCTTGGCAGGGCTGTTTCCTTCAGGAGGCTGAGCGGGTGAAAACCTGCTCCTGTCTCCTTCTGGTTAATGATGGCATTGCTCGGCTTTTGTTTGCGTCACTTGGATCTCTGCTCTTCTGGTCACATAGCCTTTCCTTCTGTGTCAGATATCTTTTTGCCTTCCTCTTACAAGCACCCTGTGATCGCATTGAACGCCCACTCAGATAATTCAGATAAGCTTCCATCTCAAGGTCCTTAATCACACGTGCAAAGCCCCTACTGCCATATAAGGTAACGTTCACAGGTGCCAGGGATTAGGACTGGTTATGGTTGGGGCCATGATTCATTCTCCCACACAAGGACCAGTGTTGCTGGAGGGTGGATTGAGGCGTCCAGAGCCCAGAGCCTGGAGCTGGGGAAGAGAAGGCACCCAGTTGTAGATAGAGGGGACAACTGCTGACACAATGGTGTCCCCTGTCCCTGTGGGGAGGGAGCAGGAGGAAAGACTTACTTCCCTGTCCTGACCTCCTGCCAGCATGTCCCATCAGCTAAGTGGCCCTCCTGGGGACAGAGCACAGCACAGCACGAGTGTGGAGAACAACATCCGGCTTCCGTGTGCCCAGAACTACCAGAGCACCGCTGAGTGGGGGGCCCTGGGGCAGGCCTGGACCCTGAGCTGTGTTTCTCAGAGGAGGGCCTTGGGCCACAGTGAGCTGCTCACGCTCTGTCACACGCCTTCTCCAGCGTTTTCAGGGAGTCCTCAGTCTGGGTCCTGCCAGTTCAGAGGAGACAGTCTGAGAGATTTGAGGCTGAGTTTCATCCCAGGTTTTGGGTTTCTCTTTGTATCCCCGGGGCCCTCATCTAAGGTGGAAAAAGGTTATTTGGTTGACATTAAAGGGAGTGAGCAGTAATGGGATCCGGGGCACTCCAGCAGTCTCCTCTCCGCCAGAAGTTTCCAGTCCTTAGGAACATAGGCTGCATATCTTGTCTTCAGGAACCCCATGCTGGTCTGCAGACCTGCAGTGGAGCCTGATAGCTCGAATCCATATGGAAATTTAAAACCCAGCTTGGACCAGCCGGACACTGGGGCCAGGCGCGGGTTACGGGGTTACGGAGAGCCAGCCCCTGGGGCTGCGGGCCCAGTCATCTGCTCTTGCTCCAAAGCTCCAGCCCACACACCTCACCCCTTCTTTTCCCCATTGTCACTTCCTAAAGGTACCCCCTTCCGTCCTCTGTGGGACGCACAATGGGCCATGCCCACCGACCTCCTCCCCCGCCCCTCCCCTGTGGAGCCTTGAGTTGCCCACCCTGATGGGAATGGTTGGGACTGACATCAGGTGTGTTGGGGACGCTCCCATGTACAAATTCTTGCTTCCTGATGGTTGCCTGGATTTTTTTCTTTTTATTGACATTTGAAACTAAAGACAAAACCAGCTGCTTCTTGAGGGGAAAAAAAACAAAACATGAAAAGAATCTCACATATAACCCACTGCCGCCCCTATCCCCCCCTCCCCTGCCAAACCCCAAACCAATAAAATGAGTTTAACTAATAATTCAATCTCCCTGCTTGGTTCCCTGTGACCAAAGCCCGGGGAAGCAGCGCAGCAGGGAGACCTCATTGACGAGAAATTTATCATTGGTCATTTTATTAGGTTTAATGTAGCCGATGGGGGTTAGTGATAGTTTCGGTATTCTTTTTCCGGAGAGATTACAACCCTCCCCGCCCCCCAGACAGACAACTGTTTTATAGGACTGACATCTGATTGTCTTTATCATTTAGTGTAGCTTGGTTGAATGACAGAACTTTTCAAAATACTATCTGAGAAAGGATTCCATAGTTTGTCATTTATAGCAATTTGTCATTTGTATCTTTCTTTTATTCTCGTGGCGAGGCAGCTGGGTGACTCAGTCGGTTGAGTGTCCAACTCTTGATTTGGGCTCCGATCATGATCCCAGGGTTGTGGCATCCAGCCTCATGGTGGGCTCTGTGCTGAGCATGAAGCCTACTTGGGATTCTCTCTCTCTCTCTCTCTCTCTTTCTGCCCTTCTCCTGGACTCATGCACTCTCTCTCTCTCTGAAAAAATCAATTTCTCTGGGCTCAGAAGCATATCTGCCATAATTATTATAAAAATCCTCTAAAGCAGGCATTCATCTGTCCTGGCTGAAAGCAATTTCTTTTTAGTGGGAATGCTTTAAAATGTCTCCTTTGCACAGAAATGGCCACCCATTCGTTGGTAACTTAAGTAAGTTACTTAAAGTCAGGCAATTAAGTTAATGAGACTGATGGCCTTCTGAAGTGGAATGGGGTCAGAGATGAGCTCATTGTTTCTCCTGAAGACCGTCAATCCCTTCGCTGTAAAACGTGGAGGGACCCAGCCCCTTCCTGCGGCTTCGAGGAAGGATCAGGATCGTGCACTCACAGATTTAGTTCCAGGCATGGAAATCAGATGGCGGGCCCCTTGGACTCTCTGGAAGAAAGAGCAGCTGCTCCTGCTGTCATGGGGAAAGATGACATGCCTGGATTAGGTCTTCCAGGGAGGCCAGAAACTCTTGGGGGAGCAGCCCAGGCCCTGACACGATGGAACCATGGACGCAAGGAATGCCCCAGACTGGAGCGGATGGAATTGCTGATAAATGAGCTGAGCTGGTAGCCGTCCCTCCATCCAGAGCCTGTTGGATTTACTGAGAGCTGCAATTCCAGGGCGGCCAGGCTGCCTTTAGATGTTAATCAGAGGCATTCATATATTCTGTTGGTCGGTCGGTCATTCACCCTTCAAAGGAAGGTGTCAAATGTCTTGATGAAATACCTCTCCCGCTTACTCAGACGTGGGGACTCAGCTACCCTGCTGATAAATGGCTCAGGGCGAATCAATAGCGCGAGGGTCAGGCTTGGCTAGACCCGTGGTCACAGGGCCAGAGTAATAATGTCATAATCAGTCCGTGGGGCAGAGCCCAGGCAGGGCTGCAGCCTGTGTTTGATGGCAACATGGAGCTGGGGGGTTGGGGATCATAAGGGACGGGGGTGAGGAGCTCAAGACGACACGCTCTGTGATGGCGCCAGTCGTGCCAAATCGTCTTTCTGTGACAGGGTCGTGGCCCCCACGTGCGGCTCTCTGGATCCCGATGTAAGGGCAGAATTGCATATGGATATCGGTGCTTGCAAAGAGGGAGTGAGCTCATAGTTCGGGAGGTCCCCTGGTGGCAATGGGCCACCAAAGTCACACTTAGCTGGAGCGTATGACCTATGGAGAGAAAAATGTGGGTACTGTTCCGTGGAAACGAGGTGGCTTTCCGTGTCCACTGTGGGAGAGGCCACTATTCTGAGGACTTTTCGGTTGCACAGCTCTTGCCTCTGCCTCTGCCTTGGACCTTTTTTAAAAAATGCTTATTTATTATTATTACTATTATTAAAAAATTTTTAATGTTTATTTATTTGGTGGGGGAGGGGCAGAGAGTGAGGGAAACACAGAATCTGAAGCAGATTCTAGGCTCTGAGCTGTCAGCACAGAGCCAGACACAGGGCTTGAACTCAGGAACTGTGAGATCATGACCTGAGCCAAAGTCGGACCCTTAACCGACTGAGCCACCCAGGTGCCCCAATTGTTTATTTATTATTTTTGAGAGAGAAAGACAGAGAGAGAGAGAGACAGAGACAGAGAGAGAATGCAAGAGCAGGGGAGGGGCAGAGAGGGAGACAGCAGAGAGCTTGATGTGGGGCTCAAACTCACAAATCATGAGATCATGACGTGAGCCCAAGCTGGACGCTTAACCGATGGAGCCACTCAGGCGCCCCTCCCTGGGACCTTTTGTGCACCGTAGAGAAGAGAATAGAGGCACCATCATGCACCCTCAAGATCTGAGGAGATGGAACCGTTTTCTTCATGATGACCTTAGGAGGGAACAACGAGTGGGGACACAGAAAACCCCTGCATTCAGGAGGCTTCTGGGGCACTGCCCCCGACCACACTGGGCCCTTAGGCTGCTGCCAAGTATCAGTGAGCGTGAGGGCAGCTGCCATCAGAGAGGAAGAAGTCCCTTTGGCACTGGTGCTAGAAAGCCTGGGGTCGGGTGTGTGGGGCCAGCGGGGGCTGCCCGCCCACCATGGTTGGGCCCTCCTGTCTCCCTGTGCTCAGTGCCTCTTCTCACCCAAAGCTGCCCACCTGTGTCTTCTTCCCACTCGAGGACTCTCCAGATGTTCAGATGTTTCTTTTGACCCCATGTTCCCTGGAACATCTAGAAGCACCCGTTGGGATGGCCTAGGTCTCTGGGCTCTGGCTCGTGCTAGGGTTAGTCCTTCCTGCCGGGTCCCTTCATGATTGTGTCTTCTTTTCTCTGGAGTTAGAGAATCAGGGTGAGCTCTCCGTTCATTAAAAATAAAAAATCGAGTCTCTGAGACAATAGTGCATGGCTTTGGTCAGTCTTGACCCACCTTGTAATGGGAGCATCATACCCAATGCAGTTGTCAAGGCTGTTCGACACAGGGCACCAGGCTCAGAATACATTGTGGGACGAGGGGCCGGGTAACCTCAAAGCCCAGATGCCTCAAAGCCGGGGTGAGATGTCTGTGTGGGGCAGGTGGGATGATACCGGCCAAAGTCAGCCTGCTAAGGGGGTGCTACCCTGATCAGCAACCCTGGCCAGGGCCAAAGCAGTATCAGAGGCAAGCTCTGGGACAGCCAAGATGGACACTTCTAGGTCCTTCCTGTGCTAGGTTCCTCCATTTCTGGGCTGCTCAGAACCACTTGAGTGGGGTTTTTTTTTTGGACATTCTTAAATCTTTATCAAGACCCTTAATGTGCCAGGCACCATTCTAGGTCCTGGGGTGGGGGTAGGGGAACAGCAATAAACAAGAAAAACATTCCTCCATGGAATTTAGAGTCAAATGTAGATGCAGACAAGGAGACGAGACATTGTGATACGATGTAATAATACGTGCTAAGATAAGGGGATTCTTGGGGGCTGGAGTCGGGTCAGAGAAGGCTTTTGGGAAAATGCCGTCTCCTAGCTGAGCCCCTTGAAGTGTTTTTCAAGCAGAAGGAGGATCGTCTTTAAAGATCTAGAAGGAAGAGAAGGCACAGCACATTCAATCATGGGTGTGGCCAGAATGTAGAGTCAGGGGTGCCGGGTGGGGATCCAGTTAGGAACTTGCTGCCCAAGGCAACCTCGGCTTTCTACTCACTGGCAGCTGCACTGGGCTCTGAGCTAGGAATTGTGATGGCAACCAGAGGCACCGGACCGTTGTCTTCAAGATGCTTCTCTTGCCCATGACCTCTGTGTCTAGAGCAGAGAAGCACATCTCCACCCTTTTCTGAGTCTCTCTGTCACAAGGGTCTTAGATGGCTCCTTCTAGCACCTTCTGCCCCTGGAGGCAGGTCCTGACCAAAGGGAGGCCACCCACAGGTTAGAGATGCCGTGCTTGCATTCTGTTAGCTGACCCTCCCAGGAAGGTGCCTTGCAGTGAGTTGACTTACATCCAACCGATCGAGTTCTCTCTTACTTTCTCCTGTGATCAAAGCATGTAAAGGCTTAACAGGCTGGGCTGGACTAACGGCTCCATTTGACTTTATTTCCCACCGTGAGGCCTCCAAGACCTTTCTCTTTGGCTTCCAAGATCTCCCCTCCCCCAACTTTGCATAAGAAGTTCTTCTTCCTTCTTTTCCATCAGCTCACATCCTTTCTCCTTTATTTCTTCAAAATAAGGTGTACCTCTTCCAGGAAGTTTGCCTGGATTCATTCTTCCCATCGTCCTAGCATCTCCAGTGGCCTCCATCCTGCATATATAATTGGTGCATCTTACTTACAGGGCTTTCACTCCCTTCTGAACTCTGGTTTTGCTATTTCCTGAGTGGAGGTTGTATTTTCACCTTTGTTGCTACATATGCAGTTTTAAGCCCCGTACAGCAGGTGGTGGTAGTTTCCTCATGCTCTGATTGCACATTCTGAATAATTTGCAGACCAGGAAAATGGAAGGGGAGAACTTGTTTTTAATCGAGTACCTACTATGCGCCAGGCCCTTGTGTCACGGCTAATTTGATCATAAGAGATATTCTGTACGAAGGACATATCGTTGTTTTCATTTTCCAGTTAAGGAGACTGAATTCGGGGAGAGGTAAAGACACGTCCCCCGACTCACCATCCTTTGTGACGAGACTGGGATTGGTCCTCGGGTCTGAGCTCTCCAGCTTTGTGTTTAAGGTGAAACATGCAGATTCTCTCTATTTGATTATGAACGCAATAACGAAATCAACCACCATTTCAGAGTAACCGTTTAACAACACCTCCGGGTTAAGTTGGTATCTTCCTCACTAATTCTTATGTTGTATATAATCCAGAGTATTTGTAGATGGGCAGCAAGCTGGCTTGGGAGAATTTTCTCTCAGCACTGGCCACGTTTCCCCCCTCCACAGTTGCCAACGTAGGCGTTTGGATGATTCACCAGGATGTCTAGGAAAGCCTTTGCGTGTTCTTGAAACTTGGAGAGGTTGGGAGGGAATCCAGTCAGTATCTTAACTTAGGAATCAAGGTTCTGTAATTCAAGGGGTCATAGAGAGTGAGAGGCTTGGGGGGATATGAATAGGGTGGGGATTCTAAGTCTTAGGGGCAAACCTAGGGTTAACATTCAAGGCAGAGGAAAGAAATCCCTTTGCCTCCAGGGTTAAAGAGGAGACTCTAGGAGGCTGTGCAGAGCTAAGGACTTTCACCTTGGGGCCCAGTGGGTTGTGAAAGGTCATTGTAACCTCTTCCAGCTTCCAGTGTGCTCAGACCTTTTGGGGAGAGAAAGGAGGGCTGGACGCAGGGTAGGGAGAAGGAGAGCAGAAGCAAGGCCTTATGCTATTTTTCTTCTCCAATTGTTTGCTCCTTTCCCCCATCACTATACAGACCAGATAAAAAGCTATAGTAGCAGCGTGAAAAAAAGCTTTTAAGTGTCCATCCACGCAACCAAACTCTCTGAAATCCCTAAATTATTTTTTGCTAATTTGCCATATTGCTTCTACCTTGAGGGAAGACTTCCCTATCCAATGACTTGAGAGCTCAGAGTGTTGGGCTCTAGACCCAGCTCTCCAGGTAATGAGAAGTATTTCATGGAATATGTCTCTTCTCCAGTCTGGGGTTCAGTTCTGCCACATGGGCAATGAGGGGATTAGAATAAGGGCCGTTCCACTCCTCCTCTGCGGTCTGGCTGTCTTTGTGGCTGCACCGTGGCCTCCCTTCAACTTGTGCGACAAATACGGAAACATGCCACCACCAGGCACTGCCATTTCTGGGTTGGTTCATGTAATTCTCAATAATTATGTATAATTATTCAATAGTTAAGATAACTCAATAATTACACTAATTCAGCGTCAATAGTCAAAATGATCCAGCCTCTTCTGGTGGAACTTGCTTCACGGGTAAAGGTAATGTTCTGGATATCCTATGCAGGCCGTCTTGCACACCCTATGTGTCCATGAACACACTGTGTCATTTCTCTGGTGAACATCTTCCTCATGTCTTTGGTCCTTTCCAGACTAGGGGGGTGATGCATTCATGTGTGCGCGCACATGTGTGTGTATGCAAACACATGCATATATGTATACATGCACACACACGTAAATGTGTGTATGGTGTATGTGTGTATGCGTGTATTCATTCAGTTTTCACAGGTATGTTCATCTCACAGAGGAATGTCTGCATTTCTCATTTCTTCCTTGTCATTTGATGGCGAGTTCCCATCAGGGGATTCCCGAGAGTACCAATGAGGAGCACCACCCTCCCTGGAGCACTGCGCTGACCATGTTCGGGCCTCTGTGCCGGACACTGAGGGAATGATGTGGGTTAGGCATGGTGCTCTGAGCCCAGTGGGGGAGATGGATGAGCAGACAGCGGGCGTAGCCGTCAGTGAGTGCCTTGTGAGTGCCGGTGGGCAGTGGGGATGCTCCCCAGGAGCACAGACAAAGGCCTGTGCAATCGCCTGGGCTGTGAGGGAGCAGGTAGGGCGGCGATGTTGGCTCTGGGCCTCCTGGGATGCCAGGCACTACTGACAGGGTGGGTGACGTGCGGAAGGGGCACGGGTTTCCTGGGAAGTGTGCTTAAGGCTCAGGGCTTAGAGTTCAGGTGTACATGACAGTAGATGGACAAAAATAGATCTGTATCACGAACCTGTTTTATTCTCTGTCCAAAGGGGTTCCTAAGAGCGTCCTTAGGAACTTATTGTTAGGAACAGCCTTAGGTATCTGTCGAGAAAAGCCAGTTATCAAGTGTGGGGTAGCTGTATTTTCAGGTGTCCTTGCTGATCCCTGGCGTAAGGTGGAGAAGGGCTCCCAGGCAAGGAGACACCAGAGACCGGTGTGGCAGTTCTGGCTGAGCGCCCGCTTAACATGACCCTGGAGTAGGCCTTCACATCTAAGCGGATGCGGCTGGCCCGGTTCCGGGCTCCCGAAGGTGCCACTCAGAGAGTCCATACGGGGAAGGGGTGGGTGAGAGTTCAGTCTTCTGCGGCCGCAGTGCAGAGGCGGACAGAGCGCAGGAGAGCGGGGCAATGTCAGGAGGAAGGGGCCAGGAGGTGACTGCACCAGCTTCTTGGTCCTCCCGTTCCCAGGCTCATGGTGCCGGGAGCCATGCAGTCAACGCAACCCAGAGACGCATTCTTCACACTTGGTCTTGGGTCAAGGGCCAAAGTGTGCAGTGAAGCCACAGGCTCAGGGCATGTTCTTTCCTCCCTTGCACAAATCACTCTGACCCATCCCTCTCTCAGAGGGTCCTTGTAGGGTTATACAAGATGGTGTGTGTGTGTAAGGGGTTGTAGATACCAATGCGTTGCCATTTTTATTGACAGTATTTGTTCGAAAGGGTTGAGTAATGAGCCTGGGTGGCTCAGTTGGTTGAGCGCCTGAATCTTGATTTTGGCTCAGGTCATGATCCCCAGGGTGTGGGATCGAGTCCCCCGCCTTGCTCTAGGCCAAGCATGGAGCCTGCTTGGGATTCTCCCTCTCTCACCCTCTGCTCTCTCCCCCCACTCATGCTTTCTCTCGCCCTCTAAAAAAATTAAAAATCAAAAATTTTAAAAAAAGGACTTATTAATGATGCATATATTTTTTTGTCCCTTGGTGCTATATCTTTTCTAAGTGTGTGTGTGCCGATACTGTAAAAAGTCTAGGAACTATGTGTTATGATTTGAAATACTGCTGGGAATATAGCAAGCTTGCTAAGATTGAAGTTCTGGGGCAAGCAAGGCTGTGATTATTATTCCTATGTAAAAATAACCATACATGTGATTCACAAGAAACTTTGGAAAATTCAGAAGAGACCAACACATTTTCTGCGATGTCATTATCTTGCCACCAACTTCCATTTTATAACCAGATGCCTGTTCTATTTCATGACTCCCTCGCTTAGTTTGTTTCCCTAACACTATGTGGGGAGCATTTCCCAGTAACAGTATTTGTTCTACAAAAACACTGGACAGATAGGCTATCATTTCACACACATTTAGGTTCATTCCAATTTTCATTATTTTTTAAAATGTTATTTTAGAGAGAGAGAGAGTGAATGAGTGTGTGTGTGTGTGTGTGTGTGTGTGTGTGTGTGAGCAGGGGAGAGGGGCAGAGAGAGGGAAAGAAGGAATCTGGAGCAGGCTCCATGGTCAGTGCAGAGCCTGGCTTGGGGTTTGATCCCACTACCTATGAGATCATGACCTGAGCCAATATCAGGAGTCAGATGCTGGGGGTGCCTGGGTGTCTCAGTCAGTTAAGCATCTGATTTCGGCTGAGGTCATGATCTCACGGTTTGTGGGTTCAAGTCCTGTGTTGTGCTCTGTGCTAATACCTCAGAGCCTGGAGCCTGCTTCAGATTCTGTGTCTCCCTCTCTCTCTCTCTGCTCCTACCTTGCTCACACTGTCTCTCTCTCTCTTTCTCTCTCAGAAATAAATAAAGCATTAAAAATTTTTTTTAAACTTAAAAAAAAGTCAGATGCTCAACCAACTGAGCCACCGAAGCGTCCCTCAATTTTAATTCTTATACATAATGCTGTAGTTAGCATATTTATGGCTAAATCTTTGTATTTCCTTTGGATAAATTTCCTTAGGATAAATATTTCCTTAACATAACTTTGTAAAATAATATTACAGATGAAAGGTTTCCTTTTTTTCTTTTTTTCCTGTGAATTATTGTTTTCTGTTTTCTGGTCCCAATAGACACATATGGGCCACACAATTTTCTAACTCCTACCAAATATTTGACATTATAATGAAAAACAACTTTGCCTAGAAGATAGGCAGAAAATGGCAAAGGGGGTTTCATTTTAATCTGAATATCTTTTGACACCGGTAAGGTTCTATATGTTTAAAAAGATTATTTTAATGCTTATTTATTTATTTATTTATTGAGAGAGACCGAGAGAATGCAAGTAAGGGAGGGGCAGAGAGAGAGGGAGACACAGAATCTGAAGCAGGCTCCAGACTCCAAGCTGTCAGTGCAGAGCCAAACACAGGGCTTGAACTTGTGAACCTTGAGATCATGACCTGAGCTAAAGTCAGACACTTAACCAACTGAACAACCCAGGTGCCCCTGTATTTTCATAGTTTATTGATAATATTTCTTCTCCAGATGATCTTGAGTTAATGTCTTTGCACATTTGTTATCTGGGTGTTCTTTTCCATTTCATGATTACGTATAAGATTCCTATATAGCTTAAGGCATTAACTTTGTACGTAAATAATTTTTTCCAGTGCTATTTCTCAATTTTGTGTATGGCAGTTTTCTTAGGTTCAGAAAATGTGAATATTTATATAGTCCAGCATTTAATGGTTTTTCCTTTGTGGTTTCTGCCTTACGAAGTTCTCCCAAAGGTGGCATTATATAAATGTTTATCAGTATGGCTTAAAATTTTTTTTAATGTTTACTTTTGAGAAAGAGAGAGACAGAGAATGAACAGAGGAGAAGTAGAGAGAGAGGGTGACTCAGAATCTGAAGCAGGATACAGGCTCCAAGCTGTTAGCACAGAGCCTGACTTGGGGCTCGAACCCACAAACTGTGAGATCATGACCTGAGCTGAAGTTGGACACCCAACTGACTGAGCCACCCAGGCTCCCCTTTCAGTATGCCTTTAGATATTTTTATGGATTCAATTA
Source organism: Proteles cristata cristata (assembly GCA_017311185.1). Taxonomy (NCBI): domain Eukaryota; kingdom Metazoa; phylum Chordata; class Mammalia; order Carnivora; family Hyaenidae; genus Proteles; species Proteles cristata. The sequence continues at coordinate 92,743 of JAESUZ010003433.1, read as the reverse complement.
GTATTTACCTTGTAATATAGTGGCTGTCATTTATCTGGAATTTATTTTGGTGTGTTGTACCAAGAATTTTTAATTTTGTTTTTTTTCAAATAATTATTAGATTGCTTCATCATTTATTTTCCTCATTGACTTGAAATGTCACCTTTAAGTGATTCTATTTTTATTTTTTTACATTACAATTTTTTTTTAATTTTAATGTTTATTTAAAAAATTTTTTTTAATGCTTTATTTCTAGGAGAGAGAGAGAGAGAGAGACAGCGTGAGCAGGGGAGGGTCAGAGAGAGAGGGAGTCACAGACTCTGAAACAGGCTCCAGGCTCTGAGCTGGCAGTCAGCACAGAGCCTGACGCGGAGCTCGAACCCATGAACCGCGAGATCATGACCTAAGCGAAAGTCGGACGCTTAACCGACTGAGCCACCCAGGCGCCCCACATTAAAAATTTTTTTAAACAATTTTAAAAAATGTTTTCATTTATTTTTGAGAGAGTGAGAGAGAGAGAGGGAGAGAGAGAGACAGTGCATGAGCAGGGATGGGCAGAGAGAGAGGGAACACAGAATCCGAAGCAGACTCCAGGCTCTGAAGTGTCAACACAGAGCCCGATGTAGGGCTTGAATCTGTGAACCCTGAGGTTATGACCTCAGAGGAAGTCAGACTCTTAACCAACTGAACCATACCGGCACCCCACAGGTGATTCTATTTTTAAATAAGAAAAATACCTTCACTGCAGAAATATATTATTGACTTGTTCATATTCTGAAGAAACATGTTTTTAGTTGTTGAAGTGTATAGAGATATTGAGACGGATTCTGGGAAAGGAGGCAGAATAATGACAGTTGTAACAGCAACTGGAAGGTGTGGTTGCCATGCAGTTATCAACAAGTTAGGTTTTACTTCGTTGGTTTTGTTAAGTTCATCACACCGAGATATATCTGTTAGGAGAACACTTTTCTTTCTTCTAGCAAACATTTGTTAAGCGGCTATTTCTGGACTAGATTCCAAAGGGGGTTCAAACATAAATATGGCCTCTGTCCTTGACTTTCTCATCATCTGGTCTGGGAGCATATTAGCTGGGAATGCTTTTAGCTCTGGTAAACAAAATACTCAACTAAAAATGGCTTAACCTAGGAGTGTGGTGCTTTGCATTTACTAAGGGTAGGTTAGTAGCTTAGTGATCTCAAAGCTCTGGGTGGTCATCTCTTTGATGTCCTTGGCCTTCTTCCTCGTTGTTGCAAAAAAGCTGCAGCTGCTCTCAAGCATTTTGCCCTCACCCATCCACGTTCAATAGTAGGGCAAATGGGCAATGTAGGGCAGGAGCGCCTCCCCTCGTGGTGCCTCCATGTTACCAGGAAGGAAGATTGTTCCAGAAATCTTATGGGTCAGAAACTAGAAGCTGAATCGAGTCCATATCTGGGGACCAATGTTCAGGGAAGTAGCTGGTCCCCATGCTTAAGTCAGAAGCTGGATCCATTTCTGGGGACCAATGCATCTGTGGCCTGTACTGAACAAAATTCTCATTCTATGAATAAGAAAAGAGGGAGCAATGGCTTTTGGGCAGGTGAGCTATAGTGTCTGCCTCAGAAGGATATTCATTTACACAAATGTATACACACACAAATATATATATTAAAATACATGCCCTTATATATGCATATAATATATACTAAAGTAAAATAGGTGCTAGTAGAAACCTTCTAACGTGTGTCCTGCTTTTTATGACTTCGGTAAACCTAACTTCTCTGAATCTCAGTTTCCTCATCTATAAAATGGGGAATGAATGAATACTTACCCTGGCCACATCCAGGGCTATGTGCCGATCATCTTCAGTGAGCGTTTTGCAAACCGTAAGGCACAGAATACCTATTGGCTTCTCAGTGCAAACACTGCCCTTGTATGGGAAGACCTTGTTATGTGATTCTACTGATCTGTAGTTTGGCCTGGTCACTTTGGACCTGGAGGTGGGGTGAGGGGCCAGGGTTCTCAACAGGACGTGGATCGGGGCACAAGGCAGGGACACCAAGAAGCACCGGAAGCTTGCTATTACATTTCTGTGCACAAGTCCTGAGCCAGACCAGGAGCTGGGAGCTTGAAGGCTTTCCTCTCTGACTGTGGTCTGCATGGGGAGGTGGTACTTTTATTCGATGTTGATGTGGGGAGGCAGATACCTTGGAAAGTGCCCCACAGAGGGAATCCATGGTAGACGCCCCAAAGTAGAATTCACATCCCTCTCCTTGCTGCTTTCTCTCCTGGGCATGGGCCGGTGAATAGAGACTCACAGAGATAGCCCGCAGCAGGTGCCCTTTCTGGAGGCTCAGGAGGGTGGCGGCCGGAAGACCTGCTCCCTGATGGCAAAGAGCTGTCGCTCAGCCTCTAAAAACAGCTTGGAGACAGGAGGAAAAATTGAGTTAGCTGGAATGAGAGGTTGGTCAGGGGAGGGCTTGAAGGGGGACCCTGGTGATTAAGTTCAACCGTTTCCTTTTTGCGGGTGTGGGAGAGAAATATTTCAGAGTTTGCCCTGACCTTTTAAACTTTAGCCTGCTTGCTAATCTGGTTGAAGCCCAAGTTCCTCTTCTAACCACAAAAGTCCTTTGCTTTCTCCCTGGAAATGTGGAGCCTTGCCATTACCCACATCTGCCGGAACCTCCCCTCTGTAAACCTTGCTTGAACCTTGGTCCACGTTAACCAGCCCACTGCCACGGAGTGAGGCAGCCTGCTAACCAGACGGCTCCGGGCGCAGTTAATAATCTTGTCATTTTTACCTTGTGGTCTTTTATATCTACCTCACCCATCCAGTTAAATTAAATTACTATCAGTTTCTTCCCTGCCAGCGTGAAGATTAATGGCTCTTCAGCTGTCCCCTTAGAACACATGCGATCGTCACGTCCTGAAGAGACACGCAGGGGCTCATAAATTATGGGCTGTCGTCAGAGAGGAGGGTGGGTACCTCCAGAGTCGTCCTTGGTTCACGGGGGCCTGAGCTGAGAACGTGCAGGGTCAGCGATGGGCACCGTGTTGCAGTGTCTGTCAATGCCTGGGTTTCTGGGAGGTGCAGAGGAGGGAGGGACGTGGGGACGATGGGCAGTGCACGGTCATGGAGTGGGTGCTGCCCTGGAGGCCCCGAAAGTGTCAGAGCAGGAGGGTCTTTTCCCAGAGCAGATGGCCTTCTAGCTGGTTTCTAGGGGCAGGCACATCATTGTTACCGGTGTCACCTTCAGTGCTCATCCCCGCTGTCCCAAGGACTTGTCTCCTGATTCCTCAAAAAGGCCCTCTGCCCATTGAATGGGGACTTTCTAGGGCATATCAACTGATTGTGTCCTGAGCCCTCACTTGACCTTTGGGGCTCATGGGAGCTTTCCAGAAAAAAAATCACCGTACTCCCAACTTGAACTGGCCATGCAAAATGTGCAGTGGTATCAATGTCAAGCCTCCACCCCCCCCACCCCACCCCCACACACACTCAGGTATCCCCGTCCTCTCCTGCTGGCCACTCATGTGGAAAGCCTGCAATGTCATCAGTGGACATAAACTCAATGTTCTTTTAACAGAATGGATTCACGTTGCAGTTGTTCACTTTTCCATTCTAAAGAGACGTAAAACGTTTCAACATAGAAATCTTACTGGTACCAAATGTCCTTTCTAATGTTCCTTAGCAGTAAAACCAAGAGTATGTTGGTAAAGCGATTCCCCTGATCCAGTCTGTGCCATTGGATGATTCTCCTCGTTTCCTCTCTTGATTGTTAAATCTCAGAGAAAGACTGACCTTGCTAACGATGCCCACTCTGTTCTAGGAACCGTTTCTTCTGCTGGTTGGGTGCCTCTGATGGGGAATCTGGTCCTTGCGGGGAAGTGGGCCCCACTAACCCGAAGAACCAGTTGCTATCGCTTCATTCTTTACTGGTCAATGAATACCCAACATTGTAATGCTATAGAATTTTAACCAGAATGCACATATATTGTGAAGAGCTGTGCGACCTTGAGTAAGTCATTCATTTTTTTTTTTTTACACCTTCAGTTTCTTCACATGTAGCCTGCCATATTGCTTCATTGTTCGGTTAAAAGAGAGTTAGGAAAATCTCTGTAGTCACGTGGTGCTAGGAGGGACTTAAAAGGAGATCTTAATGAGTTGTTTTCCGTTCAAGGAGTGAGTAGGATTTGTATAGCATGTTACATTGTAAGAGGTGCTTAATAGGCACTGTCTATTGTCAGTTCCTAAATTATGCATTTGTTGTAGGGATCATTATTCAACCCCCTTTCCAGAAATAATAACTACTGTGTATTGTTTTCCATATGACAAACCTTGTGAGATATAGACACGGTAATTATTCCATTTTGCAGATAATGATGTCAAGGCGCAGAGAAGTCACGTATCTTGCCCAACATTATATAGTAAGTGGTAGAGCTGGGAACCCAATACCGGTGGTTCGACCCCAAAGTTCTCACTTGCAAGATGCTAAATTATACGACAAGGGTGACCCAGTCAGTGAAGAGCTCCGGTGCTATCTGGAATCCCAAGGCTGTTCTTACCCGTGCTTTGTCTTGTTTACAAGACACCCAGGGCATTTATAACTAGTGTTAAAAATCGTTACGGGAACTGTACGCACGTATGGTACATAAACACACACTTATCTCCATATATTTAGACAATGTTCCTCAAATACGTGTGTACCAAGAACCCAGCAGCCGCTTCCCATTCAGATTAGAATGAGAAAAGTAGTGATAAAGGACCTCACACTGGAGAACTTACCGTCTTGACAGTCACCGTTTATGCTGAAATGTGCACTGTTTTCAGCAAGAAGTATGATCCCAGTTTTCAAAGGTCAAATAAATCACCTTTAAAGTCGTGAAAAGGTAAACAGACTGATGCCTGGGCAGCTTTCCTGAGTTTATGAGGTCTTCTGGTAACAGGGATATACAAAAAGGCCCATCAATCACCCCCTCCCCACCTCCACCTCCCGGAGCATTTATTCCTGGGGGGAATCATTCTACCATGAACAGTAATTTCCCCTGAAACCATTATTAGGAATATGAAATCAAAGGAAAATAGAACGCCCTCCCCCTCCCCCCCCCCCCGAGTTAGCACACTGTTACAGAAAAGCATTTCTCCTCTAGCCAAATTTTAAAACGTAGCTGTGATTCCATGAGGCTGGGGCTGGGAGAATGGGGGTCGGGGGGGGAGGAGGTGAGTGAGGGGAGAATGGCAGAGGAACGTGGAGAGCCATTTGGGGCAAGCCGGCGTGATGTGACATAAACAAATTTGTTGTCACGGAAGAAAAATAATTGTGCAGTGCCCACAGTGCATTCGACTGCCAATCCATTTCCACTTGGCTGGTGTCATCTTCTAAGTCCTTTAAAAGGGCCTTACACACCTGCTTCCAGCACATTCTTAAGTTATACATCTATATATAAAGCTCACTGTAAATCTACAAGTCATCCTGGAAATGACTATTCCGTACAAGAAAATAAATGTCTTTTAAAGACCTTTTCATCAGAGCACTTAAATTGTGTGCTATTATTTCGCAGGCGTGTAATGAGAGCCTGCCTGGTGTAACAGAAACCCTTTAAAGGAGTGCTTATGGTCATGCCTTGTGAGCTACTCCAAGGATGGCTGGATGGAGCCTTGACCATTGAGCGATACTGAAGTACATGCCAAGACCATTCGGGGAGTTATTCTCGTCTCCAGTTTTTCTTCTGGGTGCAGTAACTGCCCCAGATGGGTCCTTTCTTCTGGAGAAGTCTCCCCAAGTTTAGATGCGCAGTATGTTTTCTGCAGTTCTAGGGATCCCCGGAGCATTTGGGGAGGAGGCATGCCTCCTTTAGAACTTTGTAAGAACCTGATTCCAGAATTTTGTTTGTTTCTCTCTTTCTTTCTCTCTCCCTTTCTCTCTCTGTCTCTTTCTTTCTTTTTTCTTTCTCTCTCTGTCTTTTCTTTCTCTCTCTTCCTTCCTTCCTTCCTTCCTTCCTTCCTTCCTTCCTTCCTTCCTTCCTTCCTTCTTTCCTTTCCTTTCCCTTTCTTTCTTTCTTTCCTTTCTTTCTTTCTTTCTTTCTTTCTTTCTTTCTTTCTTTCTTTCTTTCTTTCCTTTCTTTCTTTCCTTTCTTTCTCTCTCTCTCTCTCCTTCCTTCCTTCCTTCCTTCCTTCCTTCCTTCCTTCCTTCCTTCCTTCCTTCCTTCCTTCCTTCTTTCCTTCCTCCCTCCCTCCCTTCCTTCCTCTCTCTCTTCCTTTTTTTGCAATGGACAAAGGGTAAGGGAAAGAGGGTCAGGAAGGAGGAAAGAAAGATGAAAAGTTGATTTCTTCTAACTCTTACTCCTTTCAAAATCAAATGGTGTTCCATTAAATCAATCTCATTTGCCTTTGATTTTTGATCCCCTTTCCCCTCCCCCATTTTTTTGGCCTGGGATTTGTCTAAGTCAAGCTGGGGGGACCACCATGTGTTCTCATCAACCAGAGACCTAATTGTAGTCATTTATTATGGTCACTTATCTGATAGTAGCTTCATTATCTGTGATAGTTTTACAGGGACAAAATCCACCAGGCATTCAGCGGGGTGTATAAACATGTTACCTTGTGACAGGGTGTCTGTTACTTACTGTCAACACTAACTGGCCCTCACCACATATCTGCGGCTTATATGAAGTAACGATGAGTTTAATAAGCTCCAGTGAAAGCTGTAATGTAAACATCGCATCAGGAATGTTTGCCTTGTCAGGCCTCTTAAACAAATAAAGGTGATGGAGAAGTACAAACAGAATTGGATTGGAGCCACTCGAGATGGCCGTTGGGTGGCTGCGGTAAATTCCTCTGCTGCTACCCCACAGGCTCTGTGATCATCACAGGCAACGCGCTTGGAATAAGAATACATCCGAAGGGATGCCACCTGGAAAATCTCTTCAATGGAAGCTCACCCCAAATTCTGATCTGAGGACCTGGTGAGGGGATTTGACAACCATTGAGAACAAACATGTGCTGGAATGGTTACTGATTTCTCAGGATTAGTGTCTTCAGAAAATATCTAGCGAACTACTTGGTTTTGAAAGGCGCCATGCTCGGCATCATACAGCCAGCATTTCATGAACCCTTCCATTTTGTTAGCAAAAATTCACATTTGATGGGTGGTCAGTTTGTTTGGCCCGCTTAGAATAAAACCATGACCCAAGCTATTAACAGATGACAATGTCAGTGGATGCACAAATCAGAGTATCCTAAGTTATTCTTAAAAATTTTTTAATGTTTACTTATTTTTGAGAGAGAGAGAGAGATAGAGAGAGAGAGAGAGAGAGACAGAGTATGAGCAGGGGAGGGGCAGAGAGAGAGGGAGACACAGAATATGAAACAGGCTCTAGGCCCTGAGCTGTCAGCACAGAGTCTTAAGCGGGGCTCAAACCCATGAACCGGGAGATCATGACCAGAGCCAAATTCAGATGCTCAACCAACTGAGCCACCCATGTACCACGCCTGCCTCCAACTTATTCTTATCTAGCCCGACTCCATCTCTATGACTCCACACAAATACATGGCTATTTGCATGGCCTTGCACCCTTAGTTTGGAGGACGATGGAAAGTTTCCCTGCCCAAGCAAGCAAAACTTTCCTTGCACCCGTGGGGAGGAGGGCTGTGGTCTGAAAGGAACATCAGCCCCCTTGACTTCCTCAAAGTCTTCCATGATTCCTGTCAGTGGGAATTCACTTCATTCTTCTGGGATTAAAGTATTTTTTTCTCTTTGACTTTAAAATGTAAACAGTTCTGGAAAGTGAGCATATTGACCCCTGATTGACAAGAGTGGCCAGTTCAAAAGGAGTCATCCCAAGACCTGGATTCAGCACTCAGCTTGATGCCTCTTGCTTGGGCAAGACTTGAGGAAGTTCCTTCCCTTCTTTAGGGCCCAGTTCCTTCATCTGTAAAATGAGGAGGCTGCTGTGTTTTTCTTTTCTTTTCTTTTTCTTTCTTTCTTTTTCTTTTTCTTTTTTCTTTTGGAGTATTTTGAGGAGTAGCAACCAGGACCAAAGAGTGTGCTGGTGTTATTAACTCAATGTGTCATTATTAGTTCAATTATCTAACCATTCTCTGACAGAATGAGACACCAGATTTTGGGTGGGGGGATTTGATGGCACAGGAGGAGTTCAGAGGAGAAAACTGGTCTTCAACAGAATTTCTCAAAAGGTATTCGGTGGACTGGTAATTCCTTCATTGTTAGGTGTTATTAAAGAGGGGGAGTGTGGTCACATGCATGTGGGAAAGGGAGGTTAGATAAGTTTCTCTAATACAGGACTTGTCAGAGCCCTCAATAATGTATCTTATAAATATCTAAGAGGGGAATTTAATATGTAAACATATTTAATTGTGAGTTTTCTTTCTTTAATATTTTCTTGAAGGTAAGTATTCCTTAGAGTTTCCAATTGGAAAGTCCAGTCTGGAGCATCACATTTTGCTTGGGAAGTATAGAGCTTGGTGGCTCTCCATGTGTGAGGGTCATGAAGAAGATCTGTGTCTAAGGTAGTAAGGTGCAGAGAGGAGGTAAGGATGGTACCTGGTGGATGCTGAAAGTGAGGAGATGTTCCTAGGAAGTGGGAGAGAATTGAAAGCAAACACTTTTTGCTTTAACTTTGCTGTGACTTAAGAGTTATAGTTAGGGCATACTCAAGGGATACAGAAATGCTGATGCATAGGAGCACATGTACCCCATAGCAGCACTCTCCACAATAGCTAAAATGTGGAAAGAGCCTAAGTGTCCATCAACAGATGAATGGATCAAGAAGATGTGGTTTATCTATACCATGGAATACTACATGGCAATGAGAAACAATGACATCTGGCCATGTGTAGCAACATGGATGGACCTTGAGGGTGTTATGCTGAGCGAAATAAGTCAGGCAGAGAAGGACAAATATCATATGTGTGCACGTATAGGAGGATTAGGAGGAACTTGATGGAGGAACAAGGGGGAGAAGAAGGGCGGAAATGGCGGGGGAAAGGGAGAGAGGCAAACCATGAGAGACTCTTGAATGCTGACAAAAACTGAGGACTGATGGATGTGGGGGGAGGGGGGGATGGGCATGGAGGAAGGCACTTGTGGGGATGAGCACTGAGGGTTATATGGAAACTAATTTGACAATAAACTATTTGTGAAAAAAAAAAAAAAGAGTTAGGGCAGCTCAGTGAGTATTTGGAAACTGGTCCAGAACATTTACAAGCCCCCCTTGGGGCTGGCACTGCCATGGGAAAGAAACACATTTGAGAAATATGGGGTTAAATACGCTTTTTTTTTTTTTTAATTGCAAGACTTCTCACTGATGTGCATTGTCAATCTCCAAGAAGCACACACAAGCCCTTTTAGGCACAGGCGAATGAGAGGCAAATGGGAACAGAGAGAGGAGAAAGCCAGGAAAGGAGGAGAAGGAAATGAGGTGAGTGGCCTGGGCATGACGGAGCTCTTCAGTGACATCGCCGTCATCATTTCCTCGGACTGACTGCTCTACGGGCACAGGAGCTTTGTCCTATTCTCACTCCAGACCAAGATGGGTGGAATGTCCTTTGGATGTGCTTGTCTGATTCTTCCAGTCACAGCCCAGGACCTGCAGACTAGGGGAGGGGAGAGGGAAAGACCTCGTGGTGTGGCACATGATCAACCTTCTGAGCCCTTGGCTTTGTCAGTGTCTAGGATAATCTTTGGCTTGTAGTCACTGCTTAATAAATATTGGCTGAATTAAATAGAATGTGTGTGGAATCAGAGAGGAAGCTAGAAGCCCTTCGCTCTCCATACCTTGGAACACTATCATCTTTAGAGTTATAAAGTCATGTATGGAATATGCCATATGTTTTTCTTTCAATGAGAAACACGGAGATTTACAACACTGAGAACAATATTAGTGATGAACAGCATGTTGCCTTGTTTTAGTAACAGAGGCAAGCTTAGTACAACTCAAAGTCTATCCACCATCGTCCTGTGCTATGGTTTTAGTTCCTCTTTATCTTCATTTCTAACAACTTTCCAGTGAGCAGGAATCCCAAACCCTTCCTACCCAGATACTCCTGCGTCTCTTAATAATTCATACAGCAGATGTCATTGGAGGAATCCTTTCACAAAGTAGCAATTTTTTTCAAATATAAACTTGAGTATTTAAAAACAATTAAAACTTTTTTTAACGTCTATCATTTTTGAGAGACCAAGAGAGAGACAGAGCACAAGAAGAAGAGGGGCAGAGAGAGAGAGGGAGACACTGAATCTGACTCAGGCTCCAGGTTCCAAGCTGCCAGCACAGAGCCTGACATGGGGCTCGAACCCACAAACTGTGAGATAGTGACCTGAGCTGAAGTTGGCTGCTTAACTGGCTGAGCCACCAAGGAGTCCCTAAATTTGAATACTGAAAAAGAACTTTTTACATGCCTGTGACCACAGGAGAGGGTAGAACTCAGATTGAGCTGAGGATTTCTCGTGAGTTGGAGGTATTGGCTCACTGTGTCTTAAGGCATGCTGTGCGTGCTCAGGATGGCTACTCCCAGGGTACAGCAAGGGGCCTTCAGAAGGAGCAAATTTTTTAGCAGTGCTATGGACAGAATTGTGCCCTAAAGTTTGTATGTTGAAGCTCTCACCCCATAAATGACTATATTTGGAGATAGAGTTTATCAGGAGGTGATTAAGGTTCAGTAAAGTCATAAGGGTGGGGTCCTCACCCAATAGGACCAGCATCCTCTCTCTGCCTTTCCGGACCACGTAAGGACACAGCGAGGAGGCAGACATCTGTGTGCGCAGGAAGAGAGCCCACGTTAGAAACCAAATTGTCTGATCTCTTAATCTTGGAATTTCAGTCTCCTCCTGTTGTTGAAGCCCCCCCCACCCCCAGTCTATGGTATTTGTCTTTTGCAGCCTGTGCTGACCAACGCAAGCAGTAAAACCGCAGTTTGCTTTTGAACTTTGCCATGAATTGGCCTTATCACTTCCAAGGGACCTTCGTCTTATCCGCGCTAGTCCTGAGTGACAACAGGCAGAACTGGGCCCCTTTTTGCTTGGCTTTTCCTCAAATTCTCCTCCTTTTCTTATTTAAGAAGACACAGCTCCAGGGGCCCCGGGGTGGCTCAATCGCTCAAGCATCTGACTTTGGCTTAGGTCATGATCTCACGGTTCGTGTGTTCGAGCCCCACATCGGGCCCTGTGCTAACAGTTCAGTGCCTGGAGCCTGCTTTGCATTCTGTCTCTCCCTTGCTCTCTGCCCCTTCCGTGTTCACTCTCTGCCTCTCTCTCCTTCAAAAATAAACATAAAAAATTAAAAAATAACAAAGAAGGCCACTCCATAGACTTATGCCCTTTTGGGCTGTAAGAGGGGAGCTCTCTCTCTCTCTCTCTCCATTTCCTCTGTGTGCCTGCTCCCTCCTCTACTGTTCTTCATTACTTTCAACCACCATGTCTGGTGGTTGAAATCATAGAGAAGGCTCCAGGGACACACTGATGCTTTGATGTATGGGTAACATGTCATGTTTTTAGAATGGCAATGAGAAAATATGTGCTGGGGCCTTTCCCCAACAAATGGTAAACTACCCATGCTTCCTAGCAGGAAGCCCAGGCCCATGCCGTGGTTTAAGACTCAGGAAGGACATCTGTGAAGAGAGAGCTCAAAAAAGCAGATGGTTGTTTGAGTTGCTAAGAAACTGCGTTGATTATGTATTTGGAAAAAAATACAGCGTATATTTATATATACTGATATATTTATATATACTGATCTACTCAGCTAATTCTTGTTTTTATTTTAAAAAGTTTTTAAAATGTTTATTTATGTTTTTTTCTTTTTATGTTTTATTTATTTTTGAGAGAGAGAGAGAGACAGCGTGAGCAGGGAAGGGTCAGAGAGAGAGGGAGACACAGAATTTGAAACAGGCTCCAGGCTCTGAGCTAGCTGTCAGCACAGAGCCCGACGCGGGGTCGAACCCATGAACCGTGAGATCATGACCTGAGCTGAAGTCGGACGCTTAATCGACTGAGCCACCCAGGTGCCCCTATTTATGTTTTCGAGAAAGAGAGACAGAGCACAAATAGGGGAAGGGCAGAGAGAGAGAGAGAGACAGACAGACAGACAGACAGACAGACAGAATCCGAAGCAGGCTCAGGCTCTGAGCTGCCAGCACAGAGTCTGACATGGGGATCGAACCCACAGACAGTGAGATCATGACTTGAGCCGAAATTGGATGTTTAGCTGACTGAGCCACCTAGGCGCCCCTACTTAGCTAATTTTTTAAATAGTTAATTCATGGCAGTGAGTATACACCATGCTGTGGCACTTGAATAAATGATTGAGTTTGACAGTTTCCTGTGATTCTTGGTCTCTTCTCAGGTCCTCTGTTCACCTCACGTTCCATCAGGGAATAGTCTGGATGACTGTCAAAAAGCTGAGCCATGAGAGAAGTGTCAAAATTCCCATAGATTATGAGGTTGGGCATCAAGAAATCAAAGATGGCGCTAAGTACCTTCTGTTTCCTCATAAATGTCAAGTCAGGGTCCACACGACTTATTTTTAACAGCACAAACTGCTGACCTGTCTCCAGAGAATTAGAGTTTTTGCTGGAATGCTCAGGAGCAGGGCTGAGGGCAGGGGCTGGAGAGAGGAAAACTTGATGTCCCTGGCAGCTGGGCCACCACACCAATTTAGATTTTGGAAGCCTTGGAGCAATTAGCAGAGCAGCATGCCATCTGTAGGCACTAATTGACTGGCCTGGCCACCTGCTGCAGAGGGTTGGCTTCCTCTGACAAGTGGCAAATGAGATTAGAAGGTCAAATAGCAGTGAAGACCAGTCCGAGCTTCCCATACACAGAGCGTCTGTGATATGCCAGCCATCGTGTGCCAATTTCCCCTAAGCTTTGTACCAAGGTTTCGCATGATTAAAGCTTTATAGAGCAATACAGGTTACTATCTTTCCCATTTTCAGACGAGAAAACTCACTCTGAAAGTGACTTGCCCATGGCTCTGTGGCTTCAGAGGAACAAAGCTGGGATTAATGCATCAGTCCACCCTTTTTTTTTCTTTTGTGTTTTTTCCTTTATTTTTAAATTTTATTTAGTTTTATCTTCTTACAAATAGTTTATTGTCAAGTTGGTTTCCATATAACACCCAGTGCTCATCCCCACAAGTGCCCTCCTCCATGCCCATCTCCCCCCTCACCCCCCCACCAATCAGTCCTCAGTTTGTTCTCAGAGTCTCTCATGGTTTGCCTCCCTCCCTCTCCCCCACTATTTCCCTCCTTCTTCTCCCCCATGGTCCTCTGTTAAATTCCTCCTAATCCTCCTATACGTGCAAACATATGATATTTGTCCTTCTCTGCCTGACTTATTTCGCTCAGCATAACACCCTCAAGGTCCATCCATGTTGCTACACATGGCCAGATGTCATTGTTTCTCATTGCCATGTAGTATTCCATGGTATAGATAAACCACATCTTCTTGATCCATTCGTCCGTTGATGGACGCTTAGGCTCTTTCCATGTTTTAGCTATTGTGGAGAGTGCTGCTATGAACACTGGGGTCCATGTGCCCCTATGCATCAACACTCCTGCGTCCCTTGGGTAAATTCTTAGCAGTGCTACTGCTGGGTCCTAGGGGAGTTCTAGTGTTAATTTTTTGTGGAACCTCCACACTGATTTCCAGAGGGGCTGGGCCAGTTTACACCCCCACCAATAGTGTAGGAGGGTGCCCGTGTCTCCACATCCTCACCAGCATCTAGAGTCCTCTGATTTGCTCATTTTAGCCACTCTGACCAGCGTGAGGTAGTATCTCAGGGTGGTTTTGATTTCTGTCCACCCTTTTATATTCCTCCAACTTGCCAATGTAAATAAGATGAACGGCCTGTGTGTCCAGGGGGCACAACATTAATGGAAGCCCCGTTTTTCTTATTTTGTGAAGTTGGCAGTCCTGATGGAAACAAGACACACTTTTATAAGTGTGAGAATATTTACAGACAATAGGCACAATTGCCAAGTTGCAGAGTGTAAGGACATAGGTATTGGCTGAAGAGACATGGAGCATAGGATTGAAAGAAAAAACTCCTATAAACCTAGGATAATAGAATCTTTGGGTCTTGGGGACTAAAGGCCATGAGGTCACACCCAATAGACTTAAATTCCATGAAGGCAGGGACTTTGTCTTATTCACCACTATAAAATGGGGCCAGACACAGCAGATGTTCAAAAATCAATTTAAAAATGAATGAGTATATGAATATGTATGCATCTCCTGGCTGATTTTCCAGTCTCCTCCACAACATTTCATTTCCTTGACTATCATTTACTGCCATGTACTGAACTAGTGCTCAGCCTTTCCATGTTTGCGGTGCCTTTTGAAATCCTAGAGTATTTGGCTATGCACTTGAAGGGATTAAGTGTTTTAAAGCCACACTCAGCAAGTGAGTGATAATTAGTCCACAATCACTACTATAGCACAAGCACAACAAGGACTCACAATGTTTGGTTAAACATCCACAGTTTCTGGACGATTCACTTACTTGTTCTGCAGACATTCTTGGTTACACACTTTCCTAGTATAGCTCAGCTTCCATTACAGAGGCCAGAGAAGCCAGGCACTTGCGTTCCCAGACTCTGGTTGCTAGGGCATGGCCATGTGGTTCGATATTGGCAATGGAACTTGAGGCACATGCAACTCTAAGAAAAGAGACCTGCTGGAAATTCTTTGCTGACCATCATCATGTCTACCGGCGATAACTGGAACTGTGGTCATCATTTTGCATCCTGGGGGATGGATGCTTAAAGACTAAGTTGATGGGCTTCAGTATGAAGACTGGAACAATGGATGAACGTGGGATTTAATGATGCAGTTGAGTTGCTGGACCTTTGTGCTACCTTCTTTGAGAGTTGTCCTGCAATATAATAAATGTTCTTATATGTTATGCATTTTAGGTAGGTATTATGTTATTAGCAGATAAAAGTATCCCTGAGTACTCTTGCTGCTCAGGTAGAAATACCTGTGACCCAGAAGCACTTCCTTACATTTCTTACGTTTTCTAGTAAGGTATCGTTTTTCTTTGGTGTAAGATTGGCATTATTCCCTGCTCCAGACGATATTGTCTCTCCACTCAGCTCAATGATTTAGCTGAGGAACATAACTGTATACTCAGGGTAGCAAACATTCCTTTTAACTATTGTGTACCATTTGACAGTATAGTTGGAAAGTGCTTTGAGTCTATCAGTGTGTCATGGCAGACTGGTTGGGAAACACCACTGTGTTGACATGTTCTTCCCCAGTGTCTTCTCTTCCATTGGTTGCATTTTCGTTGATGGCTGGAGAATAATTTACTGATCGTCACATCCCCAGGGCTTAGTCACTGTGTAATTATAATGAGTACTTATTTTGTGTTGGGCATGATTGTAAGTATTTTGGATGTCTTAACTCATTTAACTTAAAAATATCCCAACAGATGCTGACTCAGGATGTGAATCAGGCAGGATGGCTCAGAGCTCATTCTTGAACCCATTGCACTCCACTTTTTTTGTTTTGTTTATTTATTTATTTGACAGAGACAGAGACAGTGTGAGTGAGAGGAGCAGAGAGAGAGAAGGAGACAGAGACTTCCAAGCAGGCTTCATGCTGTCAGCACGGAGCCTGATGCAGGGCTCAAACACACAGAGCCGTGAGATCATGACCTGAGCCGAAACCAAGAGTTGGACGCTTAACGGACTGAGCCCCCCAGGCGCCCCTGCACTCCACTCTCCACCAACAAAATCTTCCAAATCAACGTAAGCTGAATTAACAGAACTGCAGTGGCCCCTTTGACATTGTGCTCTCCATGTAATATGCACCCGGTAAATATTTGTTGTGTGTGCTCCAGCCTCTGCTCAGTTACTCGGGGTAAACCAGGGAAGAGTCTCTTGAGAGGTGGTGCTATGAGCAGGGCTCTGAAGGAGACAGCTGCTCTTGGGCACGCTAGAGCCATTTCCTTCAGGGTCACCTGCTCAGGTTCAACCCAGGGCCCTGACTCAGCAGATGACGATAACTGTGGCAGGCCATGGGGAATGAGCAGTGACTGAAGTCACCTAATGCCTGGAAAAGAATCTCTTTGGCAAATCTAAATTCCTCGCTGGCAGCCCGAGGGGAAGGCAGGAGGATTTGGGTGGTTCTCCCTGTTGCTCAGTGTTGGGACTTCCCTGAAGTTGACTAAAGTCTGCTCTCACCTTTTCTGCCCACCCCCGAAGGCTGGGAGAGAGCTGTGGGAGAGGTTCACTCCCAGGGTACCCCACTCATAGCGTCAAGGGGGGTAGTGGCAGGGATTGTGTGTTCAGGATCCAGCAACATGAGGGTACGGTTAGGGATGAGGAAGCAGTTAACTCATCATACTCTATGTTATGGCATTTATCAAATGTTATATAGATCACATATAGTGATACTACAGATATGAGATATACTTATAAATAATGTGTCTATATAATTATAATCTATATTTGTAATAGATTATATATTTATAATCTACAATGTATATCTATGATCTGATCTGTACTTATATAGAGAGAATGTAGAAAATGTATTATATATTATATGTTGTTATATTTATATATGTGTATATATATATTTAGTTGAGGAGGCTTTGTTAGAAGTGGAGATGGGGCTCTTACAATGGTAAATGACTGGCTGAGAAAGCCCAGGGTGGCTCTACAAATGACATTGGTTACTGCCTACCCCTCTAGCCCATGCCTGAGAAGTCAAAGTTGACTTGTAAAGCCTCATTTTTATCTTTGGAGGGTGGGGGCATACCAGCTGTCAGATGACACAAGTCAACAGGATGCCTCTTCTGTGGTCTGAACATGGGCCGGGAGAGGCCCCCAAGAGTCCTCTCCCTCACTCTCCATTTATCACGACCTCCTCAGTCTTAAGCAGCTGTGATAGGCTCTCCATTTTATACATTGCCGGAGTGATTTAGCACCTCTGAAATATGCGACAGTAGATTTAGCCATAGGCAATAACCACCCCGGCTGGTGACTGTACTCAGAACACTCGCGTGGAGGGAGCTGTTTTCCCAGGACCCGTGGGACAGTTCTATTTTTGACCCCCAGCCCAGTCCACCTGCCCAGGGGACCGTGTGGGTACAGGTGATCCCAGGTGCTGCCCGGCAGCTCTCCCCATGACCCTCCCTGCCGGGCTCTTGCTTCCCCGCCATGTGACCACAGCCTCTTGCTGTCTAGAGCTGATAACGGGACCATAAATCTCCCTTCTGGCTGCAGCCTGACACCTGAAACCTCAGCCCTGGCCTGATGTGAGAAAACAAGATAAGACATCGGGACAGGGTATTTTCAAGTTCTCGGAGGAGGTAGAGGAATCGTGGTAGGTTACAGGCAGAGATAATATTCCTCGAGGCGCTGTCTACCCTGCCAAGTAAATCTCCTCGAGTGAGATGGATGGTGTTACCTGTTGATAGCATCTACCTGCTGGCCCTGCATCAGATTTCTAAACTTGTCAACAGGTCTGTGGGTACCAGTCCCTGCAATAATATAATGGGCTTTGGCAGAATCAGAGGGGAATAAACTTGGGGTTGTTCTGGCCCTTCAGAGAGCTGGGAATTGACAGCTTGCCACTACTTCCAAGATGTGCTCCCCATGTCTTCATCTAGCTTTTGAGGCGCCCTACCATCTGGTCCCTTCCTACTTCGTCCAAAAGAAAAGCTTCCAGCAGGGAGCACTCTCCTTCCTGGTGTTTGCTGCCTCTGATGGCTGAGTTGTTCAGGGAGAGACTCACTGACTACTTGGCAGGGTATCAGTGAGAATTCCCGTATCAAAAGGGGACATTGTTTGGGGCACCTGGGTGGCTCAGTCGGTTAAGCGTCCAATTCTTGGTTTCTGCTCAGCTCACAATCTCACCGTTTGTGATTTCAAGCCCCCCTGCTGGGCTCTGCGCTGACAGCCTGGAGACTGCTTGGGATTCTATCTCCCTCTTTCTCTGCCCCTCTCTTTCTTGCTCTCTCTGTCTCTCAAAACTAAATACATAGCTATTTTAAAAAGGGGATCATTGAACTGGACAAGTTGTAAGGAAGCCCTTTCCTTTTGAGATTCTATGACTTTAACCTTATGGCATATAATTCTCGGGGCCTTCCTGAGTCCTTCACAATGGGGGTTCAGTAAGAGGATTAAGCCATGATGTGGAAGGCATCCATTGTATGTAATGATCCAACTTCTTTCCAGTGCAGCTGAAATAGAACTAATTATGTACGATCTTTGGGAGAGAGAAAATAGTCATGCCAAACGCTTTCTGTGTTCTATGGCTCATAGGGGAAACCCTGATTGAGAATGTCATGATCTTTAAGGGCAGAGGCAAAGGCTTAGTTAAATGAAGGGATTATTACGAAGGGTAGAACTGCTTGTAAGGCATATGGGGTACGTGGACAGAGTAAAACTATTTTTTGGCTGTAGATGATCTCATTCTCTGAAACACAAACGCATAGTTGTAAAGCATGATTTGGTGATCTTGGTCAATGACAAAGGTCCAATTGGACCATAGGCCTCACCATAGCCTTGGTAACTGACGACGTCTGTCAGATATGGATATAACCCGCAAAGGTTTCCTAAACTCCAGGAACATGTCGTCTTCTCAGGTTAATGCTTAATACTTACTGTTCTCGCCGCTGGCCATGACAAATGGTATGAGAGCTTTAGAGAGGGAAGCCCACAGAGCGCCTCCCAAGACAGCACCTTAAAGTAATTCTGATGTCTTCATCTCAGTTAGGCTAAGCCCATAAAAATAATGTCAAAAGGGAGCACACCCAGAATGCACTGGGAGATCATGATAAACACTCCTCATGCTTTGCAGCTGGGCCCATCATCTGCGCATTTCACAATAAAATTTTATGGTGCGTCCAGACACCCAGCTGCCTGTGTTCATGGGGACAACGTTTCCTCTGCTACACCGTTCAGATCTGTCCCACCTGGGACTCCTTTCCCTTTTCTACTGACCTCTTTCCAATGACAATGAAACTTCATTATCATGTAGCTCCTGAGACAGAATTTGAGGAATGCCATATCCAGAAAAATGTTCTATAGAGGCAACTTCATTTTATTGGACACAGAGAAACTATTCCATGGTCCTCAATAAGCCATGGGGCTATTCAGAACTTTTGGGAAACATTTTAGAAAGAGCCCCTCCAAAAAACCCTAACCCTCTTCCAGGAGGCAGAGCCCCTGAATTATCGTGCACTCAGTGGGATGGTAGTTAAGAGAGTGGGCTTTGAAATAGAGCACCCCCTGGGTGTACGCCTCAGCTCACTGCTTATGGCGCACTTGGTTTCCTCACTTGCAGGGCGACTAACGCTACGTACCTGCAGGGTTATAGCTGGCTGAGAAGTGGCATGTGAAGTGCCTGGTGCTGTGCTGGGCACACTAATACTCAGTACATGATACCTGTGCCATCCATACTGGATGGCTCCACTGCATTCGAGGCATCAAACACTAAAAGGGATCTAGTCCAACTTTCTACCTAATACACAGCAGCCCTTCCCAGTGAAGAATTCTCGAAGCAAAGGGTTTACATTTTGCACTGGAGCGGCCCATATTCAGGTCATTGCACCAGTTCTAAGAGCTACTATTTCCTGGGAGTTCCATTTAATAGCCTTCCTTCTCCTGCAGAGGTGGGGAGATGTAGTTCCTTCTGGCCCATTTTTGGATTTAAGTGTTACATTTACAAGGTGCACATGAATATTTTCTTCTTGTAAGAGCTAAAATACTACACATCAGACTCTACTCTGTTCTGCTCAGCATCTCAATTTCTCTGCTCCTCTCTCTCCTTGTCTGACTTCAACCCTAAGGTGACCATCGTCAGTGTCAGTAGACCGATGTGGACCTTCCCACACATTTTCCAATTGATTTACATTTTATGGTTGTTGTGTTTATAGAAAAGATTTAGGTTTTTTAGTGTGTTTGTGTGTGCGCACGCATGGCTGCATACTTTAAGCAAATGGGCTCCTGCTGTGTCATTTAGATTCATCTTTTTTAAAAACCTAATATGTCTTAGAGACCTACTCATGTTAGTACAAACAGGTTAACTGCACTTCAACTGCTGTGTGCAACAAATATTATTTAGTATGGATATATCAGTTTATTTTGCCCTATATCTGTTGTTGGGCATTTTATTCATTTCCAGGTCTTCAGTTAACATCCCTTGCATGCTTTATTACTTTTATAATTATCTTACTTACACAGACGTTTTCCGAGGGAGAACTAGAATACTAGGTTGCCGGGTAAGATCATTTAAAACTCTAACAGATGCTACCCAATTGTTTTCCAACCTTGCGTCACCAATTTGACTTCCATTTCCATTATTTAAAGGAAACATAGCTTGCCAGAGAGGTCTTGAATCAGGCCATGCAGAAGTTACAGCCAGGGTGAACTCAATCACAGGCCATGCCCCTTGGCAATTACTCTCCATCTACTGCTTATTGTCAGTGGATTGGCTGACAGTCAAAGATCACGACAGCCAAAAGTCATTGGCTTACTGGGACAGGAATGAAGATACAAGAAATAAAATCCTTCCTCAGCTCCAGACTGCCTGAACCCACAGTATCCTCGGGTTTTGCATTTGGGTTTTGGTGACTTGGTGGATGAAGAGGGTGTGTGAGTACATGGCTTAGAAAACCATGGGATGTTGGGGTCTCCCCCCAGCCTCCCTGACTCTAGCTCTGCCTTAGAAGTCCCAGAAGCTGTGAAGAAGGTGTGAAGAGAAGCCAGTCATCGTGGCTTTCATTGATCTGTGTGATTAAACAAACACAGGCCCAGAAATCCAATGTCAGAATCCCCAAAACATTTGTCAGGTTTATCTAGGATGGGAAACTGGTTAGGTTAAACCTCTTTCTTAGAGCAAGAATTCTTTGATCAGAGGTGCAAATGCATTCTTACTTCCCTTTGCCTGGTTCTCTGGCAGCAGCCCAGGAACTGTAAAATGCTGATACTCTTGAACCTGTGCTTCCCATTTGTACTCATCAAGTGCTTATCAAGCATCTGCTCTGTCCCAGGTACTGTGATCAGTGCTGGGAGATCAGTGGTGACCCACTTATATTCCAGCTCTCACGGAGCTTGCAGTCTGATGGGAAAGAGGGGGTGCTGGTGTCTGGGTGATGCAGTGCAACATTACAGGCACTGTGCATAAGAGAGAAGCTTCTCTAACGATGTGGGAGGTCACTGCTTCCTGTCCCCGAGAGCCTGGCTAATTTGTGTACTTTTTTTTTTTTTAATGTTTATTTATTTTTGAGAGACAAGGAGAGAGAGTACAACACGGGGAGGAGCAGAGAGAGAGAGGGAGACACAGAATCCGAAGCAGGCTCCAGGCTCTGAGCTGTCAGCACAGAGCCCGACACAGGGCACGAACCCAGGAGCCACAAGATCATGACCTGAGCCGAAGTCGGATGCTTGACCGACTGAGCCACCCAGGCGCCCCTAATTTGGCTGTTTCTGTCCTGTGTTTCTGAGAATGCAATGGAGCTGAATCTTGTCAGTCCAGACGCAGCAGGGCATTGAGACTTGGAGAGGGAGACGGCAGCGTTAGGAGGAGATTCAATCCTCCTTCCAGCGAACAGTCAGTGACACCATCTCACTTGGAGTCTGGGCGTAAGATGCACACAGCGTTCTGGAAGCCGACGTAGCGCCTCTGCCCTGAGGACACCCAAGGACATTTCTGGCTAGGACAGCATCCAGAGGGGCCTCAAAGTTGCCATCGAAGGGAAATTTCCTGCATGATCACATCCTTGCTAGAGACGTGGTCTCCCCTAAAAAAGTTGGAACCTGTCCTGGGTCAGAACAGGAGTCTTAGGATTCTCCTGCCAACAGCAGGAGTGACCATGCACTGCACAGGCGGCAAAGGAGAAGCCGGAAAGGTCCCTCCCTGTGCCCACACGGGCAGCAGGGGCAGTCACGCCAACTTGGGCAGCTGTAAACCTTAGCTCGAATGCAGAATGTTGGGTCATCCCTCTTCTTAGCGTCCGCTTCTTTCCTCACAGTTCCCATGTGTCTAGGCTGGCTTTTGCACGTCCTACTGAAATGACAAAAACCCAGAATTGCGAGTCACACAAGCTGGGGATAATTAGAAAAAGTTAGGAGACTTGTTTTAGGGAATAGAATAGAGACTCCATCCCAGAGGCAGAGCAGGAGACAGAGGCTTAGGAGGGGGACTTGGGCATGAAGTACTCTGCAAGGGAGTCATTACACACGTGTGTGTGTGTGTGTGTGTGTGTGTGTGTGTGTGTGTAGGGCATCAGAGCAGAGAGCTGAGCACATTATTATTTATAATTTTAAAAAAATTTTAATAATTTATTTATTTTAAAGTTTCTATCCAAATTAATTACCATATAGTGCAACAACACTTTTAGGAGTAGATTCCTTAATGCCCCTCACCCATTTAGCCCCTTCCCCCTCCCACAACCCCTCCAACCACCCTGTGTTTGTTCTCCGTTTTTAAGAGTCTCTTATGTTTTGTCTCCCTCCCTGTTTTTATATTATTTTTGCATCCCTTCCCTTAGGTTCCTCTGTTTCGTATCTTAAAGTCCTCATATGAGTGAAGTCACATGATATTTGTTTTTCTCTGACTGATTTCGCTTAGCATAATACCCTCCAGTTCCACCCATGCCATTGTAAATGGCAAGATTTCATTCTTTTTGATTGCCAAGTAATACTCCATTGTATCTATATACCACATCTTTATTCATTCATCTGTCGATGGGCATTTGGGAGCTGAGCACACTATTTAAATAAAGGTTAGTGAAAGCTTTTTCTGCTTCAAGCTCCAAGGTTCTTACATTCTTTCTGGATCAGGCAGAACAATCTGGAAAGCCAGACAGCATCGGACGGTCGGGTGAAGGACTCGATGCAGGAAACGTGCCTATTGGTACGGGACTTATTCAGAACAAAGCAAACTGCATCTGCAAGCATCTCATTGAAATGCCGAGAGAAGAACCCTAGAAAAAAGGTCTGGTGCTGGGGTGCCCCACTGGGGGCCAGTTTCTCCCCCGGGGACGTTTGGGAATGTCTGGAGACATTTTTGGTTGTCACAACTGAGGTGAGAACTCCTGGCATTTGGTGAGTGGAGGCCAGAGGTGCCGAGTGACATCCTGTGGTGCACAGGACAGCCTCCTCCCCCATGAGAATGATCTGCCCTGAAATGCTAATAGCGTGGAGTTGGGGACACCGAGGTGGTGAGGAGGGGATAGTAAATAAATATTGAATTTTGTGGTACTAATGATTATTTCAAGACACTGAAAATTTTAAATTGTGAAGTTACTTTGCTATAAAAAATATTTAGGAAAATTTTTATTTTTAGGTTCTTTTTGAACCTCTGTCTCTTGGCACTATATTCCTAATAGGATCTTCAATTCTTCAATTCATATACCGTGGGGCTTTCAAGAATTTAATTCTTGTACTTTGATGAAGGACTACTGTGTAACAGTTATCAGTTAAAAGTATGCAGACTGTTCTGTTTGAAACATTGTGGTCAGAGTTTAGGAAACAGTATCAACCCAATCCATCCAGTGAAAGGTTTTGCCTTAAATTCAGGTGGCCATTATTGGGGCCACTAAATAATCACAAAATAAGCATGTTTGTCTTGTGCCGGGGCTATGATGGTGTGAGTCCAATATGTGTAGGTATTAAGGCTCTGAGAGAAGATTTTCTTTGAAGTTAATTTCCTACTTCCTCCCATGTTTTACATAAAAAAATGTCTAAACATAGGTTGAGAGAATTTTACATTGAACTGGTGCCACCAAGATTATACTATTCACTTGTGCTGTATTTGTTTACACATATGAACCCACCACTCCATGTCTCCATCCATCCATGAAGCTACTTCCTATTTTGCTATTTTGATACATTTCAAAGTAGTACATTTCATTAGTTTACTTAACTCCTAAATATGTCACTATGTATCTATTAACTAGAATTCAGTGTTTGTTTAGGGTCTTTTTTTTTTTTTTAAGTGGAGGGTGAATTCTGCACAGAAAGGCACAAATCTCTGGGCGTACCATTCGATCAATTTTGACACATTTATACACCTGTGTAACCCAAACCCCTATCAAGGTATAGAACATTACCATCACTCCAGAGAGTTCCCTCATGCTCCTTCTCTGCCAGTCTCTTGCCTCCTGCAATGCTGGTCTGATTCTTTTTCCACCCTAGGTGAGGTTTTCTCTTTTGTCTCCTCTTCGCAAACCGATCTTGGAAATATAGGGATGAATTCTAGCTCTTGCTCCAAATCAAATTGGCCAAGCATGTCAGACTCCCCTAAATGGGGGTCCTTCCCCCTGGCTCCTTCCTGCATCACTGCCCCAGGGGTTTGTTAGGCACCATCTCAGAAACCACTGGCTTCATGTCTTCTGTCCAACGGGGTGTCTGCTTTGTATCCACTCGTTTTCCACCCTGTCCACATGGGAACAGAGCTAATGCATGATGAAATAGAGGTTCTTATTATTTGCATCATCCTTGGATGATCCTTCTGTTACTTGCAATCAAATTTAGCCTTTCTCTTGCCTAGAGGAAAAAATTAAAATTATTTGGAATTAAATACAAGGCTCATCAAGATTAAATGCCTGTCTCTTTTTCCAATCTCATCTCTTATCAGCTCTTCTTAATCACCCTATATTCTGGCTATACTGAACTACTGGCAATACTCTAAAATGATGAGCTTTTTACTGGAATACCATGTTTTCTTTATTTGCTTTGGTAATTCCTATGCTTCTTACATATTCTTCAAAATTAATCTCATCTAATCCTGGAAGCCTCTGCCTATCTCCTCAGATACCCCACCTAGAGCTTATGTATTTACAAGTAGCCACTGCTATGAGACTGGCATGTCCTGATAGAATTTTATCAGTGCATTTATATGCAAAATAGAAATAACATATTTTTTTGAAATCATAACTGATGTAACATTCTGTCTATTATTCTGCAATCAAGCATTTGCATATAGTCTCCAATTCACTGACCACATAATCCATCCCTGGGTTGGTTCCCTACATCATTGGGATGTGGTTTGGGTCCAGCTTGCATGGAAAACCTACAGGGAATAGAGGTTCTTGTAGTTTGCTGTTTTCATAGGAAATTCAATTCTTGTTCTTGGCCCCAGGTACCTTTCTCCCCCTATATTGTCTGACTCCTTGAAGCTGTAGAATGTGCTAACAAATCTACCACAAGGAAATCGAATTCGATGACGGAATCGCCAGTCCCCAGTCAATGACCCTGAGCAGGTCCGCCTTGGGCAGAGGTATCCCAATCCCAGGGAAGTAGATGATTCTAAAAGGCTTGCAGCAGGGTCCTGCCACGTGTGGCTGTGGCTGGCAAAGCTGCCTTCTGAGTCACTGTCCCTGTTCTCGGTCTGCCCCTTGGACCTTGAGCCCCAGAACCATCCCTCATACCTGCTCTTGCCTGACTCACGTTCACACGGTTCCAAAAGCAATCTCACCCTCTTGTCTCCGATACTTTCTCTCAAGATAAAAACAGATGCTCAGAAACGAACACCCCCCCATTTTATTGTATTCTTATATTTAAAGACAAACTGCTTTGGGCATTAAGATACTGCCATCTCCATCTGTTTGCATCATTTAATTTCCTGCCAAAAATTTATATGCTAACCTGATTTTAATGGGTAAAACTAAAGCTATAGTTTCCTTTCACACGAGGCGAGTCAGGGATGTTCATTTTCCACTGACCTTCCTCCGTGCCTCCATCACATGAAACATGTTTAAGAGTTCTCTCTTAAACTCTGGAGGGAAAACTTTATTTAAAAATATTTTTTATAGAAGACTGGGTTTTAAGGGGAACTAACTTGCCTAGGAGCTCTGTTTGATTTCCTCCTTGAGCTGGCTTTGCTTTCTTACTTTGAGGATCCCTTGGAAACAACTTTAGAAACATGGTGCCATCTCTGGGAGCCATAAAGCGCCAAGTCTTATGAGACCCCTGTGGTTTGCTGGTGTCTATGGTGAAATGGAATTTATTCACTTAAAGCTCAACCACCCTTGCAAAGTAATTCTTTGAACACAAGCCCTTACACTGTCGCTAGCATTCTGCCATGCTATGACTGTTAGATGATGAAGGCCTCTTCCAGGGAGCTTTCCCTGAAGAACCTCAACCCCAGTTGAATCCATGTGTCATGGCTCCAGTGGGTAGAGACTCAAAGCTTGCTAGGTTCTCAACCAATGGATTCAAAGAACCACCAGAGAAAGCTGGAACTAAGAAGGAGGCCTTGAACAGGGATTCCAGCAAGGGCAAGAGAAGCCCAGACTTGAGCACATATCTGGGACATCAAGCATAGGGATGATTCAGGTCAATGTCAATGCAGCTCTCAGGGTGCATTAGCACAATGGCTCTGTCTGACATCAGATGCCAGAATATTGGGGTGCAGGAACTCAGGACTAAAATATTGGTTTTTAGAGTGAAAATTCTTTTCATGGCAGGAGCCCAGTAGATCCGAGAGCGTATATATTGGAGGAGGGACAGGAAGAGGGATGTAGCCTCCAGGGACAGGGGATCAGAATGAGATGGTAGTTGGATGGTAGGGGTGGCGGGTGTGGGGGTCCAGTCACTTCACAGACCAGAAAACCGATGTCAAAGAAGCACTCTGTGGAGGCATAGCTCAAGAACAAAATGAAAGAATGTTTACAAAAATACTTGGTCTGTTTTAAGTAATGTTTTTCCCAATTACAATATTAAAATACAAACACAATTAGTGTATACAATTTGGAAAAAACTCAGAAAGACACGAACAGAGGTTCCGGGGTTAGTCTGGGTTGGTGGCAGCAGAATGGAGACCGGGGCTGAGGACAAGGGACGGACCTGTCACCGGATTCTGGCCTCTTCCTGGGACACTGCAGGGGGAGTGCTGGCCCAGAGCCTCCCTCACACTCAGGCTCGTCCGTGTGCACGCCACCCGCCCCAGGGCCCAGATCTGGTGATTTTGAAGGGAAGCCTGAACAGCCAAGCTGAACCCATGCTCCCTTTACCTGAGATGTGGCCCTGAAGGAGTGAGCACAAAATGATTTCCTACAAAAAATATATAAATTGGAGGCCCTCCCCGCACCAGGTTTATAAAATAAAGTTGCTCTCCTTTGGTGAAGAGCAATGAGTGTTCATCACTAAAGTTTTGGGACACGTGAGGCCAGTTTCAGCAAATTCTTCAGCAAGCTCTCCTGCTCCAGGATCGAGGCTAGACCTCCAGAGGGTCCAAACTATCGTGGAGTTTCTGGGGTCAAAGTTGTCGCCTGGAGCTCAGTCCTTGATGAATATGGTTAGGATTCAGTGTCAAGACTGGATTCCCATCAGAAAGCAGCTTCAGGTGGTTTTGGGAACTAATGAATGGATCCGAACGTCTGCTTGACCGACAATCGTCATCTACTTCAGGAGCCTTAGACAAGTCACTCTCCATACCTTTTCCTGTTTCCTCCTTTTTTTTTTTTTTAAATATTTTTATTTATTTCTAGGAGAGAGAGAGAGACAGCATGAGCAGGGGAGGGTCAGAGAGAGAGGGAGTTACAGACTGAAACAGGCTCCAGGCTCTGAGCTGGCAGTCAGCACAGAGCCCAACGCGGGGCTCGAACCCACGCACCGCGAGATCATGACCTAAGCGAAAGTCGGACGCCTAACCGACTAAGCCACCCAGGCGCCCCTCCTGTTTCTTCTTAGAACTGGATTGACATCTGGGATTGTGACTGGAGGACTTAAATGCTTGCATTGATAAAAGTCTGCAGCAACCTGGTGGAGGAAATATTACAAACCCCAGAGAGCATAAAATTGTGCCACAAAGCCATTCTCTCCTTGAGAATGACCCTAAAAATGCAGTTTTTTTCTTTGCTACCAAAGAAAGCAAGTGACAGGTCTGATATACCTAATTCTGAGTCGCTGTCTTTTCAGCATTTATGTGGTACAGTTAACCATCTCTGTGTGGGACATTCACACCAAATGGCAAGAAAACACCGCTCATGGTTGGTCACCGTTGGTGTTGCAATGGAAGAGCAAGCTGTGTGCTCTTACTTGGAAAAGATTTTTACTAAAAGTATGGAATGGAGAGAGAAAAAGTCTTGTGGAACACTTATCTGCGAAAACACACACTTCAGGAGTATGTGGATACAAAGATTGCTTTGTTAATGAACTTGCTGCAGAATCCGTGCTGCCCACCCATTGGGATGGCCCGAAGACAGCATGACTCCAGAGAAAGGCTTTCAGTGGAGAAAGATAAGTGTTTAACATGTACAAGGTACTACAGATATTTATTACATATTTTTTGCAAAGCCAAATCCCCAAAGTTCAAAGCAAGAATGGAAGGGTCATCTTACTTAATATCAAGTGACCTTACTGTTCATTTTCACTGTACTTGATACTGTAAATCTAGAAGCGTAATGTGATAGGGTCATGGATTATTTTTGTTTGAATTACTTTCGGTTTTAATTTTTACTTTTATTTTTGTTTTAGCATTTAAACGTTATAAGGATTTTTTTTCCTTTTTGGGGTATTTATTTATTTTTGAGAGAGAGAGAGCACGAGTGGGAGAGGGGTAGAGATTGAGACACACACACAGAATCCAAAGCAGGCTCCAGGCTCTGAGCTGTCAGCACAGAGCCCAACGCAGGGCTCGAACCCATGAACCATGAGATCATGACCTGAGCTGAAGTCGGATGCTCAACTGACTGAGCCTCCCAGACGCCCCTAAACATTTTAAGGATTTCTAATGCAATTCACGAGTGTGTTGTATATGTGTTTGCCTTAATTACTGTTTTAATTTATACAAAGATTTTATGTTTTAGGAGTATGAAAAAATACAGCATTTGATATATTTTTCTTTTTCTAATTGATCGTTCTCGGAAAACTGAGTACTTAAGACTTGCAATCTGTAATTTCAGATTACCAAATTATATTTTATATTGTTTATTTCAGATGGAAAAAGATGTGATGTTTCTGCAGCATTAGTTTACATTGGGGCCATTAATTTTATGTTCTGTCACGAGTAATACTATGGATAAGAAAAATCAGAACTGGCCGATTTGTTAATATTATTCTTTTAGATTTGGCGTCTGATGTAAAAAGAAGAGAAATCATCTTGTTTCATCTCCATAAACTCAGAGTGCACAAGGAACTCTTCTTTTCTGAGCTGATAGTGGTTCCTCTTTCAAAAGACTTCTTCTGCCATGTTTAAGCATAAAGCACTGAATCTCTCCACTGAAGGTATGGCATATGAATCAAGAAGATTGTGGTGCTCTCTGACAGATATAACCTTCAGAAATTGTAACTATCTTATATGCCTTGAAGAGTATTATACTTGCATCTAAAAAATAAATGCATCTACTCTGAGAAAAGAAAAAAAGAAAAGCACAAAGAAGAAAACCCTTTCTACGATCAAAGAAGCCACCATTGGTAATGTCCTTCAAATCTCTCTTCTTCTATAATTTAAAGACTGGTATCATATATATAATTTTGAGATCTTTTCTATAATATGAATTCTATATTATTAATTGCTAAGCCATTTTTACATACAACTTTATGCACATCTCTATTCTTCAGAACATATATTTTGAAGTGAATTTTTTTTTTCTGGATCATAGGGGATATTCTTGTCATCTAGAAAGATTTTATGAATTTTCACCTGTAGAGGCAGTGCCCTCTGTGCCACTGACAGAGCTTTCCAGAGTCTGAGCTCTATGAGGGATTCAAGACAAGGTAGGGGTGCATACAGCTCAGGGGGCACGTGCTGGGGAAATTCTCTGGACTGGAGAGTGAAGAGGTTTTGAGGTTTCTGGTCTTGGCTTTGCCACATACCTGATATACAGCCTCAGGTAAATAATTATCCATCTGGCCTTTGTTTCCTCATCTGTAAGATACCGTGGTTGGATCTGATCATCTTTCAGCTCCCTTCAAACTTGACATGTTCTTATCCTCAATGACAATGAAAACACAGAGAATCACCCAGCCAGATACTCCCATGGGACACACGATGACCTTGGCTCGTCTTTCGGAAGACCCTTCCTGCACAGATCAAGAAGAAAGACAAACTCTGGGTCCTGGAAAATAAAACTTGGTGCCTCCACCCCCAACCTGAGACAACCAGTGGCTGTCACATTTTCAGGAGTGAATTACAGAATGACCTCTCCCCTTCTTCTGTGCCCCCTAGCAGGCAGAGGCAGTAAATTCTTACTTCATGGAATTAATTTCTGGGGTGTCTTATTTTTTCCTCTCATGTGGTTTCCTCATATAAGCAGATCTGCGGACTTAAATATGAAAATATGAAGTGGAATTTCGTGAAAGAATCCAGGCGACCAGACAGAGGGGAGCGGCTGCCATCTGATCTCAGGAGACGGACGGCCATAGTGGACCACAACAAACTATGCAACAGCCTTGGGCTCTGCCCTTCTCAGGGCTGCCTCTTTTGCTCTGACTCAAATGCTAGAACTGTCTCACATGCTGGGCACAGGGCACAGCCTGGTAAGTTAATCGATTCCTCCTGGTTGCTGGGGCCAGCAGATGAACGATTAGCTCTTTTCTCTTGGCGCAGCTGAGTTGCCATTAAAACATGCTTCTAAGCGCTTAGAATAAGCATTATGTGTGGGACCTCAGTGGGAACCTGGTGGGAAGGCGGCCATCACGTGGCTAATTTATTTCAAATCACACCCAGGAAATCCAGTTTATTTAAACAAATCCTGGGCCTGGAGGGAGGGCTGAGGGAGGGCTACCAGGAGCAGCCACAGATGTTAAGTGTTGCAGAGCTGGGTAAGGCAGGGTCGGAGATCCAATGACTGTTTCAATTATTATAGAATGTAAACTCATCAGATGACATCTAATGCAGCCATATTTCCCTCAATTATTTTACCCCAGCAGGGTTTACTTTCCCATCAGTACTGGATCACAGAGCTGTCAGCTGGCGTTTTTGAAGGGTGATTTGTTGCCCTAAGGATGATACTGAAGTCTGTTTATGGTTGTTTATCTGCGGGTCATCTTTCTCCCGAGGCAGCTTTCTTCCCCCGGGATTCTGTTGGGCAGCTCTCTTGAATTCCCCGCACAGAACAACTGTCAGGGTTTCAGAAAGGGTAAATATTCTGTCCATGTTAATTTTATGACCTATGACTGGATCATAGTTATTGAGCCAACTATGTTGATAATGATGCCTTATAGGGATGCCTGGGTGGCTCAGTCAGTTAAGAGTCCAGCTCTTGATTTTCGCTCAGGTCATGATCTCGGGGTTTGTGAGATGGAGCCCCAAGTCAGGATCTGTGCCGACAGCCTGGAGCCCACTTAAGCCTACTTGGAATTCTCTCTCCTTCTCTCTCTGCCCTCTCTGACTCATGGGCATGCATGTGCTCATGTGGGCGCATGCTGTCACTCTCACAATAAACAAATAAACATTAAAAAAAAATAATGATGCCTTATACATGGAAGTTGCTTTAATGTTTACCCAGCACACTAATATGGGTTATTTCACAGGCTAATTATATTTAGCACAGTAATTCTACAGATCAATTGTACTAACGGTAAAAACAATGGTAATACATATTGGGCCATTTGAAACGTTGCAGGCAACAGTCCCAGGGTGTGAGTACTACTATCATTTCCATTTTACAGATGAGGAAATCGAGGCACAGGAGGGTTAAGCAACTTGCCAAAAGTCACACAGCTGGTAATCTGGGCTACTTCTTGAAGGCAGTGGCATGGGAGCAGCCCCGTGTGGAGGGGTATGGGACAGGCAGAATGCAAATGCACTTCTGAGGGGTTTGGCGCTAAAATCTATAGTGACTATCAGAAGGTTCAACATATTTTTGAAAAATTATGTGAGTTTTTTACAGTTTTGTGCAAAATGTGCACTGTCTAATATACTTGCTCTACTTGAGCAGTGACAGATCATTTGCTCCTAGCATTTAATAAGAAATTGCCAGATAGATTATTGACATGCGAGTGTGTGTGTGTGTGTGTGTGTGTGTGAGAGAGAGAGAGAGAGAGAGAGAGGG
Source organism: Proteles cristata cristata (assembly GCA_017311185.1). NCBI lineage: Eukaryota > Metazoa > Chordata > Mammalia > Carnivora > Hyaenidae > Proteles > Proteles cristata. The sequence continues at coordinate 60,814 of JAESUZ010003433.1, read as the reverse complement.
AATCAGTTAATAGAGAGACCAGGAAATCTAGATTTGGAATGATCATATACAGACATTTAATAGAATTGTGATTAGTATGTTCAAGAAAAAAGAATACGTAAGTAAAATTTTAGAAATTAAATGTAATCTATAAAAAAGTGACAAATATAAATCTGAGAACTACAACTGCAATATCTGAAATTAAGAAACAAGCTAGTAATAGATTAAACACAGATGAAGAGAGAATTAATGAACTAGGATATATATCAGCAGAACACATAGATTTAAGAATAGAGCAGAGAAAATCATACAGGCAATAATTAACAAGTAATTTGGGATTTTTGAAAAGATCCAATGTAGTTCAAACCTCAGAAAAAGAAGAGATAGAAAATGATGGAGAACAAATATTTGAAGAGATTAAAAGGCACAGATTTTTCCACACTGTCAAAAAACATCAAACCACAGATCCAAGAATTACTACAAATCCCACGCTGGCTTAAAGAAATCTATTACTAGGCATATAATAGTAAGACTTAAGAAAACCTAATACAACAATGACAACAACAACAAAATCCGAACAAAACAAAACAAAACAAAAACTCCAAACCCAAACAAACTTGAAAGCAAATGCAGAAATCTTGAAAGAACTCTTCAAAAGAAGAAAGTAAGACTCAGCTCATTTATCAAGAGAAACATTTAAAGCCAGAAGACAATAGTGTAATGTATTTATTTTTTTATTAAAATTTTTTTTAATGGTTTTTAAAAATTTATTTCTGAGAGAGAGAGAGAGAGAGAGAGAGAGTGAGCAGGGGAGGGTCAGAGCAGAGGGAGATACAGATTCTGAAACAGGCTCCAGGCTCTGGGCTGGCAGTCAGCACAGAGCCCAACACAGGGCTCGAACCCACAAACCGTGAGATCATGACCTGAGCTGAAGTCGGACACTTAACCAACTGAGCCACCCAGATGCCCCAATGTATTTATTTTTGAAAGAAAATAACTGTCAACTTAGAATTCTACACAGAAGAAATATTTAAAATGAAGGCAAAATAAAGTCACATTTTATAAAAACAGAAATAAATTATCTGCATTACAAAAAATACCATAGTGAGTTCTTCAGGCAAAAGTGGAATTATCCCAGATTAGAGAAAGAATTGTAGAAAGAAACACAAAACAATATAATGGATAAATACATGGACAAATATAAACTACTATTTTCATAGAAGATAATAATAATGTCTTCTGGGTGTGAACTATATGCAAATATAATAGTTGACAACAAAGCTCAAAAGGAGAGGAATATAAATGGAATTTAAAATGTTTTTAAGTCCATGCTTTATTTTGGGAAAGAAAAGTTCTCATTTATGTCATACTTTACAAAGTCAAGAATGGGTGTTCTAATCTTTGGGGTGACCACTAACAAGAAATGGTAAAAGAATGTATCATTAATAAGCCAATGGTGGAAAACAGAAATATTCAAGAAAAACTTTGAGGCTTTGTCCAAGAGAAGATGATAAAGGAGAGTAAAAGGAAAGTACAGTAAGTGAGACATTATAAAACAGACAGTAGAATGAAGGTAGTTTAAGTACAAACACTTTGATAGATATATTAAACATAAATCTATTAAATGACATTATTAAATGTCAGACATACCAGGCTGCATTAAAGATCACAATGAATAGGAAACAGACCTTAAATATACATATATAGGCATTTTGAAAATAAAATGACGAGGAGAGATGTGATGTCAACGTAATCTAAAGCTGGAACAGCTCTGCTGAGAGGCCAAGAAGACAAAGTCCAGAAGTATTACTGGAGCAGAAGATGGGTGGTTGATAACGATAAAATGTCAATCCAAATATCTTGTTCCAGTGCTTCTGGTGAGCACCTGTGGGACCGTGCACAAGTCACGCGCATGTCAGAGTTTCACGTTTTCTATGTGTGAAGTGAGGGGTTAGAACAGAGTGGCTACTTTTACACTGGATTCTTGAAACTCCTTGGGGCTCTAGACCTATGGGGACTCTCCTATGCTTGGGGGACTCAGTTCTCAGTTGGAAGGGGCTTTGCCTCGTGACAGTGGGTCTGTGTTTTTGGCTTTCAAGAGGTTTCATAAATTCATGGAAATTGCAAATTTAATGTGTATATAGACACCTATGTTTTTCTGGGGATAGGCTCCATAATTTTCAGTAGATTACCAAATGACCCATAACACAAAAAAGCTCACTGAGAATTAGTGACTAATTTTCATTCTCAGGGAGAATGAAATGGAACAGGAGCCTGAGTGACTCTGTTGGTTATGCATCTGACTCTTGATTTCGGCCCAGGTCACTATCTCATGGTTTGTGAGATCAAGCCCTGCATCAGGCTCTGTGCTGACAGCATGGAATCTACTTAGGATTCTCTCTCTCCCTCTCTCTCTTTGCCCCTCCCTTGCTCACACACACTCTCTCTAAATAAGTAAAGAAACATTTAAAAAAAATAATCAAGGATGGAGTGCCTGGGTGGCTCAGTTGGTTAAGTGGCTGACTTCGGCTCAGGTCATGATCTCATGGTTTGTGAGTTTGAGCCCCGCGTCGGGCTCTGTGCTGACAGCCCAGAGCCTAGAGCCTGCTTTGGAGTCTGTGTTCTCCTCTCTCTTTGCTCCTCCCCTGCTCATGCTCTGTCTCTCTAAAAAATGAATAAACATTAAAAAAATTTTTTTTAAATAATCAAGGGGTACCTGGGTGGGTTAGTTTGTTAAATGTCCAACTCTTGATTGTGGCTCAGGTCATGATCTTGCAGTTTGTGAGTTTGAGCCCCACATCTGGCTCCACACTGACAGTGCAGAGCCTGCATGGGATTCTCTCTCTCTCCCTCTCTCTCTGTTCCTCCCGCTTTCTCTCTCTCTCAAAATAAATAAACTTAAAAATATTAAAAAATAATTAAATTGCAGTGGTAGAGCTTGGGAGTCTTTGACACCAACAGGTGATTCTGATATCTATCTGCTCCTTGCTTTCTGTATTCCAAAGATAATTCCAGAAGAAGATGAAGATGTTTAGAAGTGTTAAGAAAACAAAAAGCCAACGTTTACAAAAGTTTACTGTTTTTTCTTCCTATAAAAGTGCTCTATTTTGTAAAGATGCAATCAACATTAAAATGTTTTTAAAAATTTCCCATTGAGTCTTCACTATAACATAACTGTTCATCATTTTGGTTTATTTATAATTGTTTTATTTATTTCTGAGAGAGAGAGAGAATGAGTAGGGATGGGGCAGAGAGAGAGGGAGAGAGAATCTTAAGCAGGCTTCAGGTTCTGAGCTGTCAGCACAGAGCCTGACATGGGGCTTGAACTCAAGAATCATGAGACCATGACCTGAGCCAAAGGCGGATGCTTAACTTACTGAGCCACCCAGTTCCCTCTATACAATAATTATAGTGGTAATGTGAACACAATTTGTATCTTCCTTTTTATGTACTCATGTATTATAAATATTTCCCACAGTTTGAAATAAATATAACTTTTAATAAATTAATGGTAGTCCACTGAGTTGATGTTTCATATCTTGTTTCTAATAAATAGGATTTTGGGATTGTGCACGTAGAAAGGTACACAAATCATAACTGTATAGCATGATGAATATTCACACAGTGAACACATCCATTAACAACTGTCATATCAAGAAGTAGAGCATTACCAGCTCCTTTCCAGTTACTACCATCCCTTCTTTCTCAAAAGGGGCCACAATCATGAATTTTATTTATTTTTTATTATTTTTAATGTTTTAGTTATTTTTGAGAGAGGGTGCAAGTGGGGGAGAGGAAGAGGATCTGAAAGTGGGCTATGCACTGATAGGAGTGAGCTCGATGCGGTGCTTGAACTCATGAACGGAGAGATCATGACCTGAGCTGAAGTCAGACACTCAACTGACTGAGCTACCCAGGTGCCTCAATCATGACTTTTAACACCATGGGTTAATTGTGTTTCTTGTGAAATATACATGCACACACACACACACACACACACACACACACACAATCATCTGGTGTATTTTCTTTTGTCTGGCTTTTTTCATTCAGCATTATGTTTGTGTGATTTACCCACATTGCCATGTGTAGCAGTAGTTCATTTTCACAACTGCATAGTAATCCTTCATAAGATTTACCAGTTTGTCTAAATCTTTTTTTTTTATTTTTTACAAATAGTTTATTGTCAAATTAGTTTCCACATAACACCCAGTGCTCATCCCCACGAGTGCCCTCCTCCATGTCCATCCCCCCTCCCCCCTACATCCATTAGTTCTCAGTTTTTGTCAGCATTCAAGAGTCTCTCATGGTTTGCCTCTCTCCCTTTCCCCCACCATTTCCGCCCTTCTTCTCCCCCTTGGTCCTCTGTTAAGTTCCTCCTAATCCTCCTATACGTGCACACATATGATATTTGTCCTTCTCTGCCTGACTTATTTCGCTCAGCATAACACCCTCAAGGTCCATCCATGTTGCTACACATGGCCAGATGTCATTGTTTCTCATTGCCATGTAGTATTCCATGGTATGTCTAAATCTTGATAGACATTTGGGTTATTTCCAGTTTTGAGTTATTGCAAATACTGCTGTTATGACCATTGTTGTACGGATCTTTTGGTGTACATCTGTAATAATTTTCTGTTGGGTATATATCTAGGAGCAGAATTGCTGAGTCATGTTCAATATGCTATGCTTAGCTCTCATAGATACTGTGGACACTTCTCCAAAAGAAAGATACAGGGGCACCTGTGTGGCTCAGTTGGTTAAGCATCTGACTCTTGATTTCTGCTCAGATCATGATCTTGGGTTTTGTGGGATCGAGTCCCATTATTGGGCTCTGCACTGACAGCGCTGAGCCTGCTTGTGATTCTCTTTCCATCTCTCGCTGCCCCTCCCCTGCTCACATGTGTGCATGCATCTCTCTGTCAAAATACATAAATAAACTTTAAAAAGTCAATCCACAAGGGATACAGAACAATTATAAAGTTGCATATAATTTATAATATAGCCTCAAAACACATAAAACAAAAAAGGACCAAATTAATTATATTTATTTATTTATTTTGAGAGAGAGAGAGGAAGAGAGAGAGAGAGAGAGAGAGATAGCAAACAGAAGAGTGGCAGAGAGAGAGGGAGAGAGAGAAAAATCCCAAGCGGGTTCTGAGCTGTCAGTGAGGAGCCTGAAAGAGGGCTCGAACTCACAAACCATGAGATCATGACCTGAGCTGAAGTCAAGAGTTGGATGCTCAACCAACTGAACTACCCAGGGGCCCTGAAGTGACCAAATTAAAGGGAAAAGTAAACAAATCCACAAATGTGGAATACTCAAAATTCTCAGGATATAGCTTTTGAGAATGTCAAGATCAACTATTCTTTTCTCATAAGTAATACTAAAAAGGATTTTAATGTGCACAATATGTTCTTATTCTTTTGAGTAATTTCTTTTGAATAAGGAAGAAGTAAGAAGATATATATTTTTTACTTTGGTATGAATGTACACATGAAATTCCCAGTGGGCTCTATCTATATGAGTGAATGAGCTTCTTTATTCCTTTTTCCTCATTTTCTGCTCACTGGACCTCAGGTGCAGAGAATTGTCTTATTTATATTCCTTAATCCAGAGCACATTGTCATCATCTGTAAAAGTCCTCTTTCTTGTTTAATTTATTTTATTTTTCTCCTTCTTTTCAATTTCTACTCCCACTCAGTCTCAAAAAAATCACCTTTCTTGTATGTTCTCCCCAAGTATCCTTGGGAACTTCAATTTTCAGAATCTCTTGACAGTAAAGTTCTACTTTATATTATTTTTTTAGAATATGCAAAATTCTTATAAAGGATTTGGAAGGAGGAATAGATGCAGATGTCATCAATTTTCCTCTCTCTGTGGCATGCAGACATCAGGATTCAGATAGATGAGATTTTACAACATTTTACTGCATCAGCTGCAACAGTGAGTTCTTGCGGTTTTTGACCTGGTGGATAGAAACCTCCTCATTCTCTGAGAGGTAGAAACAGCTTTCCTTGACCTTTTTTTCTCTATCAATGGAGTAAATTTTTACATACTTAATTATCTGTATTAGATCCTTGCTTGAAATACATTATTTGCTAGTGTTTTCCTGACTGAATCTTGGCTGATAAAATATTTGGTGCCGCTAGGGTTTGCATATGTATTTATATATGGGAAGCTGGGATTTGTTATTTGACCTAGTTGTGTTTGAAAGGAGTGGTGACATAATTGCCAGTGGCATGGATATTAGTAATCCGTGGCATGCGATAACAAAAGCGTTATTTAAATTATCACCTGTTGGTGCCTACAAACTTTCTTTTGAAGACGAGACTTTAAGTGAAGTATGTTGCAGTAAACGTGAAGTATGGAAATGAAGGCTACAGGGACTGTGGGGTGGGACAGTGGCTTATGACTGTAAAAGAGTTTAAATTATCTGATTAAAGCACAATTGAGGAACCATAGAGCTTGGATGGCTGAGCCAAGAGAATCCCTTAGATGTTGTGGCTGCTGGGCCAATATATAAAAAAGTCAGATCCACAATTTTGATCGTGCATCTTATAGAATTACATCACAGGTTATTCACAGCCTTGTTGTGTCACGTGTGAAGATTATGCCATTGCTTTTGCAAAGGGAGACACCATAAAATGTGAATTGGGAACATGTGGGAAAGGGCGGATGGGTCTGATTACCTTCAAGCTCACATCTAACTGGCGCACTCTTCCCAGCAACTCTTCCATGATCTGAGGAGACAGTCTTGCTAGAAAAGCCTTCAGCTTGCTGGAACTGCCTAGAATAATTCTCTTCTAAGTAGATCTTAGTTTTTCTCAAGTCTTGCTCCTGCCCTCCTCATTACCTATTGACCTGTAACTAAAGTCAGAGCCCAGTCTGTCCCAGAGGGATAAGTCCAAGTCCAAGTATAAGTACAAGGGGAAAAGATGGCTGATGCTCCTTGACTCCCACTCCTATTACAAGAGAGATGGAAACAAACATGAAATCTGCTAAGGTTATTAGTTTGGGGATATTAGCAAAAGCTTGTAGGTTCAGGGTGTCAATTTCAGTAGCTGGGAATGGCTCTACAGTTTGGTTGATTCTGTAATGATTTGTTTGCAAAATTTACTCAACAGTTCTTTCCACTCCTGCATACCCATCCCATTGTAATGGGACTTCATCACTTCTTCCATCAAAAGGACTTCACTGTTTCTCCACTTCTTGAATCTGAACTTGAAATGTAACTTGCTTTGGTTATGGGACATTAGCAAGCAGTAAAGCAGAGGTTTAAAAAGTGCATGTATATTGGGATTTACACTCTCTTGTTGGTGGGAACCATTCTGCCACCGGTTTAACAAGTGTAGGATAGCTACTGGTGATGAGTGATAACTTGGAGACTTGGAGAAAAGTGTCATTCCTCTCAGGCAAATCTTTGGATGTATGAATGAGTTTATCCTAAATCATTCATCCTTAAACCCAAAGAACTTCCCAATAATCCCAGGGAATCACAGAAAGAGTATTTGCAGTTTTTAAAAATAGTTTATTTATTTATTTTGAGAGAGAGAGATAGAGAGAGAGAGAACTGCAAGTCCAGCATAGAGCCTGATACAGGGCTCACTCTTACGACCATAAGATCATGACCTGAGTTGAAACTAAGAATTGGATGCTCAACCCGCTAAGCCACCCAGGTGCCCCAATATTTGCAGTTTTAATCTATGGATTGTTTATGCAGCAGACCTTAACTGATACAGGCTGAAGCCTGGATTTAACTCTGTCCCAAAGAAAATAAATTGAGATGTCAAAATTCTCATACCTCTTTCTTTACTGGGTAATTCAAAGAGTTCAAAGGACACTCCTTCAGAAAAGCTTAACAAAATACATTGGTGAGGGGTGCACTGACATTCTTTGAAAGCTCTGTAGTGACTTTGAAAGTTGAGAATGAAGATAGGAGATGCTGCCATTGAAATGCACTTCTTTCCAAACAGCAGAGACCAAAACCCAATGTTCAACCAACAGAAATCAAGTGAGCAGATTATCAATATGGGACGCAAGGTTAAAGTTGGTAATAATGGTTTGACCCTCAGGAATCCTTAACTGATTGTTTTCCCAAGAATCAATAGTAGGAAAGCTGTACAAGTCTTACTTGATATACATAAACAAAACTATTTTAGGTCTTCATTTTAGTCATGGTAGGGAGTTATAGCCCTATCCAATTTCTTTCCTTTTTGTTTTTAAGTTTATTTATTTATTTTGAGAGACAGAGAGAGAGAGAGTGAGCAAGGGATCAGGGAAGGGGCAGAGAGCAAGGGAGAGAGAGACTCTCAAGCAGGTTTCTGTGCCACCAGCACGGAGGCCAACATGAGGCTTGATCCCATGAACTGTGAGACTATGACCTGAGCTGAAATCAAGAGTCGGGTGGGATGCTCAGCTGACTGAACCTCCCAGATGCCCCCCTTGATCCAATTTCCGTTCTTAAACATGTTTATGGACCTAGAATGCTTAGAATGAAGTGTGGGGCAGGAGTCTTGATACCAAGTATGGATTATAAATATTTTTCTCAATATTCCAAAGAGACATTACAATCTACTGGTGTCATCATTCCAGCAGTTTGAGTGAAGTACTTTACCTGTCTTTAGATATCCCTTATTCTCCCCCATCTACGCTAGACATTGCTTCAGTATTTTTCCTCCACATGTATTTACATCCATATATACATGTATATTGAGAACCACACCAGACAGTATTACAATTTTTACTTCAACCATCAGACATAATTCAGAAAACACAAGAAGAGGAGGAGGAGGAAAGCCTATAATATTTACCCACATTTTTCTTCTTATTTATTAATTTATTTACTTTAATTTTTAAAAATGTTTATTTCTGAGAGAGAAAGAGAGAGAGAGAGAGCACGTGGGGGAGGGGCAGAGAGAGAAGGAGACACAGAATCCAAAGCTCCAGGCTCCGAGTTGTCAGCACATAGCTAGACCAGGATTGCAGTGATGATGGTTCACCTGGAAACTTCTTTGTGGAAAGGGTGAATGTATCTTTATCTGTATGAGGGATAATAGCATCATCTGAGGCAGCAAGTGGGCTGCTGATATTGTTATTTGGAAGTTAAATCAAGAAGGGTGTGGACGGGTCCTGGGCGGCCAGAAGAATATCTGTTGTTATTCGGGTCTGTTCCTATGCCCTTCCAGGTGCTCCCAGCATCACTAAGCTAGAAACTCATGTGTTCCAGATTCCATGATCAGAAGTTCTAGTTTATGTTTCCCTGGTGAGAGATGCCCTCGTTCAAATTAGGGCCACATTCTTTTTCCTTCCCAGCTGTAGGCAGATGTGGGGGCTTTGGCAGATATAAGATCTTGCAGCAACCTTAGGGCTTCTCCCATAAATCACCCGCCTCAATGCTAGCGCAGTTGTAACCCTTGGTGGCACTTCCTTTAGTCCTTAAAGGTGACAGTATCAACTTCCTGTTTTTTGAAGTCTGGAAGTGAACTTGAGAAGCAGTGGTGGTCATCCCTGCCCCTCACGTCTCCAGCTTTTCCAATGGTTTTGAGTACACCTCAATCCTGGCATTAAATCCCTTCTTGCCTGGAGGTTTGCATTTTCTTGCCTGTCTCCTCACCACTCTACTCTTGGTAGAAAACCATTCTAATGTGTCCTTGACTTTGTTTTCTTGCAAACTACATACTGTGGTTCTGTGTACACATGCAATGTGTTCTTTTTATCTGTACATCAATGGAATTGTATTATAACTTTCATTTTGTTTCTTGCTTGCCATATATATTTTTTGAGATTTATCCTTGCCTTTTCATTTATTACTGCACACTCTGCTGTAACATGCATTTCTTGCATGTAACTTACTCATTATCCTAGTGATCAAAAAAGACCTTGGCTTCAATGGCTTGCGACTTTAAATTTCCTGGGAGGCATTATTGTACAGACATACTTATGGACATGTGGGAGAACTTCTTTGGGATTTATACCTAGGAGCAAATTCATTAGGTCAGAAAAATAAATTTTTAGTTTTGTTAAACACTGGCAGATTCTTTCTAGAATGAGAGTGTCAGTTTATACTGTCACCAGCTGTTTTTGCTTTCTGGTAACTATGAAAGTTATCCCTTTGTATCTCATTCTTCATATCTGACTTCTCTGATTATTGGTAAGTTCAAGCACTCCTTCAAATGCTTTTTGTTTTTTTTAAAGATTTTAATGTTTATTTTATTTTTTGAGAGAGAGAGTAAAAAAGAGAGAGGGGAGGGGTGAAGAGAGGGAGACACAGAATCCGAAACAGGTTCCAAGCTCTGAGCTGTCAGCACAGACCCCAACGTGTGGCTCAAACTCACGAAACACAAAATCACGACCGGAGCCAAAGTGGGTGCTTAACTGACAGAGCCACCTAGATGCCACCCCTTCAAATGTTTTTTAGACATCTGTGCTGTACTTCTTTTGTGAATTGACTTTTCATAGCGTTCCATATGGGAATTGATTACTCCTGATGTCTTTCCTTACTGGTTTGTGTTGCTGTCTTTATCACATGTAAAGTACACACCCACTCACTTACCTACTCACACACCCACAATGCATGCTAATTCCGAGTTCTCTATTCTGTCCCATTGATCTATTTTTCTGTTCCTGATGCAGAAGTTTCTGCTTTGATTCCTAAGAGTTTATAATATGACTTAATATATCAATATTATTTTAACCTATAGTTATTACCTTATTAATTTTTATAATATCACATGTATGTTATATCTTGTATTTATTAATTTGCATATATTAATTTATATTTTTACTCAGAAAAAACATTTCCTTTTTTTAAATTTTTAATGTTTTATTTATTTCTGAGAGAGAGAAAGAGACAGTGTGAGCAGGAGAGGACCAGAGAGAGAGGGAGATACAGAATCTGAAACAGGCTCCAGGCTCTGAGCTAGCTGTCAGCACAGAGCCCGATGCAGGGCTCAAATCCATGAACTGTGAGGTCATGACCTCAGCCGAAGTCAGATGCTCAACCGACTGAGCCACCCAGGCGCCCCAAAAACATATTTCGAATGTTCTTTACTATTTACCCTTCCTTTGCGTGAATTATTTATTAATACTCCCTACACATTTTTATTTATGTATTTAATTTTTCTTTAAGGGAGAGAGAGAGCACGAGTCGGGGAGAGGGGCAGAGGGAGAGAGAGAATCCCACGCAGGTTCCTTGTTGAGCATAGAGCCTGACTCGGGGCTTGACCCCTGGCATCATGCCCTGGGATCAAGAGTCAGATGCTCAAAGGACTGAGCCACCCCAGCACCCCCACGTTTTTATGTTTATAGCTTCCCTTTGTTCTTATACTTTTGAATCAGATTTTGTATCTTACAGAAAGTAACCTTTGTCTATAGTATTAATATAGGAATTCTTCTGCTCTTAACATCGAACTGACAGTAACTGTTATGAGAGTTAAGACTCGTAGAATTTGCTGAGTGATGTGTGTGTGTATGCGCATGTGCGTGTGTGCGTCTATAAAATATGTGCCGAGGAACAAGGACAGCAGCATAATCACCGAGGGTTAGGGCTGGAGTGTTAGTCTAGTCATTTACAAATGAAGGCTCAGAAAACTTCAATTCTTTGCCAGAGTTCCCACAGCTCATCGTTGGCAGAATCGAACGTGGACCCCAGGGTCCTGACTCTTGGCCAAGGCCCTTTTTTTGGCTTCTCCTTGAGGGAGTAGTTGACAACTTGTTGGAGGGTTGGAGGAGACTGAGGGAGCCTGGGGCAGGGCTGGGGGGCTGGGGGGAATGTATACGGAGGCCTGTTGGGGAGGCTGGGGGACTCTAAATAGAAACACTGCTTCCTTCACAGATTTCAGCTGCAGTACTCCAGTTTTGGCTTCGCATTTTTTCCTTTCTGTGTCTGTTTCATGGCAGCTGGGTCCCCTACTGCTCTGACTGCTAATAAGGCAGCCCAGAGTATGCAGTAAGTAAGAGCAGACTGAGAGAGAACCTCCAGGGGAGGGCGGAGCAGCCCTAGCACACCCCTACTTCCTAGCTGCTGGCCTGCTGCTGTGGATTGTAGCAGGCACTGTCCAAAGGCCTTGAGAAGATGGACTTTCTAGAAGAATGTAAATTCCTCAGAAAGTTCCAGAAAACCGGGAAATCCTGAGGGAAACAATGATTTTGTGGTCGTATCGTTCTGCAAGAGTGAGGCACAGGGGACTGACGACTGTAGGGGAGATGAGTAGAGAGCGCCATGTTTTCAGAAGAGGCTTGTAGATTAGCATCTGAGTGAGTGGCAGGGAGCAGTGTTGGGGGTGGCCTGAGGAACCCTCTCTGGGGTGTTTGAGGGCATAGGGTGGAAGGTAATCATGTTAGCTGTGATGTCATCACCACCACCACCTCCTCCATTTATTGAGAATTGGCGTATTCCAAGTACTATGATAAATGCTTTCTGTGGTGGTCTCACCAAATGCTTACATGGGTGGACGGGTCGAAGGAATTACTCAAAGTTACCACATAAGGACAGGACTGGGGTGTAAACCTGCCTTTGATTGACTCTACAGCCCATGCATTTAACCACTTTCACAAGCATTTAATGGTTTTCCTTCCCCTCCCCCCCTTAAGTGACCTCTACTTCCAAACAGCAAGCTCTATTGGCCCATCCTCCTCATGACACCTGTTAGCCCCTGATGTGGTGATGTCTCCCTCCCTGGACTCCTGTACCAATTGCTGGTTGTTTTACCTTTTTGGTGCACTCAGTTTCGAAAAGTAAACATGTTTTCTCTTTGTGTATGATTTTGTATTTCTTCCTGTCTTAGACTATACGAATCTGAAGGTTTATTCATCTCTGTAACCACCGCCCCTTTCCCGTCACACCAAACGTAAACCACAGTGCCTGACACGGGAGGTGCTTCACACTATTAATTTATTTCCTTAAATAAAAGCAAGACCATGTCAGAGAGAGAAGAGAGCCAGAGTCCTAAAGTCCTGAGGCCCAAATTTGACTTGTAAGGTCTTTCACCTACTATTTTTGAATACTCAGACCTCCATTTCTTACTGTACAAGCCAAACATAATAATCAGACCTACCTCACGTGACTGTTAGGAAAATAAATGAGGAGGCTGTCATGGACACCCTTTGAAAAGAGTCAGTCAGAGAAAGACAGATATCAAATGATTTCACTCATATGTGGAATGTGAGAAACTCAACAGGTGAATGTAGGGGAAGGGAAGGAAAAATAAGATAAACACAGAGATGAAGGCAAACCATAAGAGACTCTTAAATACAGAGAACCAACTGAGGGTTGCTATAGGGGAGGTGGGGGGGATGGACTAAATGGGTGATGGACATTAAGGAGGGCACTTGTTGGGATGAGCATTGGGTGTCCTATGTAAGTAATGAATCACTGGGTTCTACTCCTGAAGCCAAGACTACACTGAATGTTAAGCAACTTGAATTTAAATAAATTAAAAAACCCTTAAAGAACAACACACAAATATAGTAACGGCCAGATATTCTTACTACATGACCTAAGATGATGCCTGTCCTACCGTGACTTCATCCTCAATCTGGTTTAGTTTCTCTCTCACCCTGTTCCCCTTGCCTCCAAACTCTTGAGATGTCCTCTGGATACTCTGTGACAGCGTCCCCCCCTCTACGCTAACTCCCGTCATCTAAGCGACACTGAGGAAGCATGTTTGCATCTCCACTGTTCCACAGAGTATCTAGCACGTAGGTACTCGGTAGATCATTAGTAAATGAATAAAAGCAGCAAATGAGAATTTGTACCTAAGAAAACCTTTTAGACTCTCCTAAAGATACAGTGCTGCAGCCAGCACGGCAGAGACGAGGACTTTCTATACTCAGTGTAAAAGGAAAAGGACTTTTTTCAGCCTGGACGCTCCTTCTTCAGCTGAATAAGCGGGAACTGGAATGAGTCACGTCCCGTGTTCTATTCCTGCTCAAGAATTTTACGATTTCATGAAGTGTGTTGAGGATAGCCAAACGACTTACAATGCAAGAAGCGCCGCCCAAACTATACAATCCCCCCTTTTTGATTTTACCAAAAGCTGGAACTATTTCTCCCTAGTTATTCATGTTTTATGTATTGTTTAAAGATAAAACGGGGACAAAACCAAATAGTGGCATCTGTTGTCCACATTTCCCTTCCTCTGACGTCCTCAGGATATTTTCTTCCCTGTTAGTTTTTTTTTTTTTTTTTTTTCAGATCACATACATCTGAGAATTCAAGGGGAAATATTTCACTTACTGTTAAACAGCTTTCTGGGCTGCCGGTGAATCTGGGGAGGGGGGAACAGGGCCCTCAGTTTCGGGGCCTCCTGTCCTAGGTGGGGAGGTGGGAAGGCAGGGAGACTGCAGACGGGGGGCCCCAAGCTGCCTCTAAGCTGGAGTCTTGAGGTACAGTCACCGCCACTCTCTCCGCATTACCATTTGGTTTTGGCTGAGGTTGGAAGCCTCATTATTGAAACAATTCGAGAAGACTCAGGACAACAAAGCACTGGGACGGGCAGGGCCATTTGCCCCAAAAAAAAAAAGAAACCAGGAATGGAGTGTAAGAAAGCCTAACAGATTTGTAACAGAAGCTCCTCTTGATGAAGCATCTATCCAACTGCCTCGCTCTGGGTGCTGCCGAGGAAGTGCTCTTCCAGGGCCTTGAGCACATGCGTCGAGGCTGTTATCTGTGCTGTTCTGGGATAAAGACATATCTCATTTCTTCCACCCCTGCCAGGAAGGGGTTATTACTCATGGTCTACTAGCCTGAGCGAGGGAGCTGATGGGATCCTGCTCCCAGACTCTGTTGGCTGGGGCAGCAGAGCAGGCTGGCCTCTGAGTGTGTTTTTGCCAGTTGTCTCCCCAACCAGCCTCATGATTTCCACTCCTAATGGGGTACATGGGTGGCTCAGTTGGTTAAGCGTCCGACTTCAGCTCAGGTTATGACTTCACAGTTTGTGGGTTCGAGCCCCCCGTCAGGCTCTGTGCTGACAGCCAGCTCAGAGCCTGGAGCCTGTTTCAGATTCTGTATCTCTCTCTCTCTCTGACCTTCCCCTGCTCATGCTCTCTCTCTCTCTTTCTCAGAAATAAATAAAACATTAAAAAAAATTTTTTTTAATCTTTGCGTTGGCTGTTCCCTCCTGGGATGCTCTTCAAAATACTTCTGTCTATTAAAATCTTACTCATTTGTTGCTATGAAACTCCAATATCATCGCTCCTGGCAGCTTTGCTGGAGTCCCCAAAGCAGGAAACACTCCCCTTTCTGAACTTGCCCAGCACCAACTCCAGCTACTGTGCACTTGGCCTCACACATCTACAGCCAGGTGCCATGGGCATTTGTTTGTGAGCTGTTCCAGTCTTCATCGGTTCTAAGCCTTAGAGGGCAGAGACTTCTTGACTGGGGCTGACCCTCTTTCTTCTCCATTTCTTCTAGCTGGACACTCTGACCTCCATTTCCCTACTCCATGAATCCATGCTCCACACTGCCCCAAATCTTCGAAGATGCAGATGGGATAAAGCTTTTCCCTTGTTAAAGCACGTTCGTGGATTCCTATTGCTTTTTTTTTTTTTTGGGTTGTGCCAACCCTCATTTTATTTTATTTTTTTATTTTTTACAAATAGTTTATTGTCAAATTAGTTTCCTCATAACACTCAGTGCTCATCCCCACAAGTGTCCTCCTCCATGCCCATCCCCCCTCCCCCCACATCCATCAGTCCTCAGTTTTTGTCAGCATTCAAGAGTCTCTCATGGTTTGCCTCTCTCCCTTTCCCCCACCATTTCCGCCCTTCTTCTCCCCCTTGTTCCTCCTTCAAGTTCCTCCTAATCCTCCTATATGTGCAAACATATGATATTTGTCCATGGCTACATGTAATTCTCCCTACAATTTGGCTTTTTTCCTGTGTGTCTGGTCCCAGCTCTACCCCTTCCCACAAGGACCCTATCATCTAATGTTGGTGAACCACTTGCTTTTTCTGGAACATCCCAAGATCGTTTCTGTCCTTTTGATGCCAATCCCACTGCCTGGAATGTTTTACCCAAACTTGATTACCAGGAGAACTCCTACACCGTATTTGAAAATTCAGTTTAAATATTACTTCTTTGGAGAGGAGGGCAGTCTTCCTTCTCTGGTTAATGATGTGCTCTGTAAGGTCCCCTTTTATGATACACATTATATAATGGTGATTCCATAAGATGAAACACATACAGAACTTAAGGTTGTCTATAAATTAGTTATTGTAATTATTATTATTGTTAGGAATGGTATCTGCAGGTCAAGCCCCGGGAAGGAAGAAAAACCACCACCAGAAAGAAGAAAGCCTACTTTGAATGAATCTAGAAAAAGACTTTCAGCTTTATTAAGTATATATAGCAATATCCAGCAATAAAGAAAGTCACCCCTTCACAGAATAAAAGTGGACACTTTCCTTTTGCTCTTTTATTCCCAACTTTAAAAAAGGAACAATGAATCCCAACTGCTATACTTAAGGGAGTTGTATACTTACAGAGAAGCTCATCTGGGGAGTCCTGTCATTGGTCAACCAGTTTTGTCTTCCTGGAACGTCTCCATCTGCTTGGATATCTGGGGTCACTACATCTTCAAGGCTCAGTTCCTTCCCTACCTCTTTTATCAACTGTCCTATTTTTCCAGTCCATTGGGCTGTTTGTCTGCCTCTTGTTTTCGAGGCATGAAGATAAGGGTAGAGGGTGTGGGAGAGAGGGGAAAAGGTCATTTTCTAAAGAGGAATAATACGGCGGCCTCTTCTGGAGCAAACCAAACTCATCCTCAGTCCTTGTTGGGGGAAGCCGACTTTCCCTTAACAGGGGCACTCCGTGCCAAATGAACCCGAGGGTGCTGGTTGACTGAAACCGGAGTGGGCATTGTCTTGGCAAATACAAAGGCCTTTTCAAATTCTCCCTCTCCAGTGGTTACTGGGACATGCAGTACCAGTACGGTGGTCGCACAACAAGATGGGGCTGAGTCAGGCTGACAGAACATCTTTAAGGAACAGAGCCTCTAAGCTCTGGTAGTGAGTAACATACGGTAATCCCATCCTGACAGCTCCCGAGGTAATGACTGACTTTCCAGCCTGCTTTTGGTGAGGCCCACTTCCTCATTTCCAGGTAGATTCCTGCCTTCTCTTATTTATAGCCTTATAATAACTTCTGTTCCCCATTTTTAAAGGTAGGAAAGCCATGAAATGATTCAGATGTCAAATTCCTATAGAGCAGAAATGTCTCTCGTGGTGCACCTTGCTGGAACTGGGCATGTAGAATGCTCCAGTAAGGGCTGGTCGATTCGCTGATTGAGTTAACTGTATTGCATTTAGCAAGATATAAAACTCTTGATATCTGAAGCTGCTGCTTCCTCCAGCATCTCCCTCAGAGAATCTAGCCTAGATGTGGTCATCTAATAGGTGCTGCACATTTATATGGTGCCAATGGCCTGAAAGGCTGGCTCTAAATATCTGGATTCATTTGTTAGCAGGTGCTGCTAAAGATTGGCTAAAGGAACATAAGGAATTTTATGAGCCATCTGGTCTTCATTTGTGTCTCTAAAATAATGCTGAAAATGACAATTCCTTGCCAGCCTTGACAGGTGATGTTAGAATCAAGCTTTTAAAGGCTCCCCTTGCCCCTACAAGCACTATTGGTTTAGCATTGTACAAAGAAGTTTCATGTCAATACACTTATTTGAGCTTCACACAAACTCTGAGGAGTAGTTATTATAATTACCTTTATTTTGGAGATGAGGAAACTGAGCCTTGAGGAAGTTAAGAAACAGTGGCCAAGGTCTCACTCATACAGTGAACGGCAAAGCTGAGACTTGAATCCAGCGTCAGTCCCAGGGCCTCTCAACGGACACAGATTCTGCCTAATGACTCACCAATCATTAGTGTTCTTTTAGTTCCTAGGAGATCTGAAATGTTGGAAGGAATGAAATCATGATTCTTGTCCCTGGGGAGGAAAGATGACTGTCTGAGCTCCCATTGTTCCATTGAATCAAATACCTCAGGGGCTGAGGAAATAGCTCTAGAAGAGTTGGGTACCTCGTCATGTTGGTAGCCTTAATCAGCGTTCATAAGTTACTTGAAGGCTGGATATGGAGGCCATGATAAAAGGCAAAGCATTATAACTTGAGTCTCTTGGTAGAGAGATCAATTAGGAATTAGAATTGTTAGAAACAGAGTAGTTGAAATCCCCTTCCAAATTTCCCAGAGTCTTCAATAAGTAACAAATGGAGAAACAACCAACTAAACAATCCAATTGCTAAATAATCCATCTAGTACTGAGACTCTGAAAGAACTCTGAGGGCATTGCTGTCTTGGAGCATTAAAACATGTTTTTCAGGATCACAAGGTAATTCAAAGCAGATCATAGAAGAGCAATGACAAGATCTGCTCCAATTTGGGAGAGAAGGAAACCATGAGGGAGGCATCACCTGATGTGTTAGCATCACGAGTCCTTGAAACCAGCTTCCTTGTTGAAGGCATTGGGGGAAGGGATAGGGGGGACCATAAAATAGCTTCACTTTTCTCCACCCTGCCTGTGTTACTGGAAAGCCAGCAGATAGCAGGCTGCTGTGAAGGCACCCCAAGGGAGGCAGCAGAATTTGGGAGACCTAAAAATGAAATGACCCGTCTGCCTCAGGCTTGATTTTACTCTTGAAAAGCCCCTTCACAGATGCAGGGGGTGGTTGGTTGTTTCCCCTTTTGTCCAAAGTTGGGTGAACTTTGACTCAGTTAGCAGTGGTTGACAGGCATGAGCAATGCCTTCACGAAGACGTCTGACTTAGCTAAAATTAGCGCAACGTAATCATGACTTCATGTTGCCCAATATAATCTATCTTGTGAAGAGAGGGGGTGATGTTTTTCAAAGGGTTTTGAGCATCATCATCAAAAAGAACTTGTAATCAACTCTCCATCATCTGTTCTGAGAGAGAGAAGCAGAGTGTGGATGGCATAGGTGACACAAAACCCTGGAATCTTTTGCATTTGATTTTGATTAATGTTTGCATTTCGTTGGTGTGCAGGTGTTCCTAATGTTCTTAGAACTGAGATCATTTCAGACTCAACACTGAAACCGCAAATAAGACTAGAAGTATTTCTAAAGGCCTGGAAAGGTGGAGCGCATGGATGGATCAGAGAGAGTGAGATAAAATCCTTCCCTGCAATGTCCAAGCAATGCTCTACTTGTTATGACCATGCAAATCACTACCCCATAAATAGAGTGACTTCCACTCTTCTGTTGACAAGGAAGGGTAAACGTCCCGTTTTAGTTGAACCTATACCAGGTTACAGGCAAATAAAGTACAATGAGATAAGAAATTGTCTTTATGGTGATGTTGAGGAAGCCAAACAACTTTTGAGTCAGATAACTTTGGTTTTGAATGGCACTTCAGGTACTTTTCTAGATACACGGATCTTGAGCCCGTTTACATAAGAGCAAGAAAGGTATAATGCTGTTTACCTTGGTTATTGTGCACAATAAATGAGATGTTGTGGTAGGTACTCCATCAATGGTGTTATGCTATTATTAAGTCCTTGACTCAGGCGAGTCATGTTGATAATGAAGGAGGCTGTGCCCATGTAGAGGCAAGATCTTTGTACCTTTCTCTCAATTTTGCTGTGAACCTAAATTTGCTCTAAAAAATTAAACTCTTAAATAAAAGGAGTACTTAAACTGAGCTTGATCCATTTTGTTAAGAGGAAGTGGAAGTAAGTTGGAAGTACGCAAACTAGCCCATAAATAATTGAGTATAAGCTTACATCAACTGGACAAACAGATATACTTCCACTAAGGAGTTCTAGAAAGAACAGCATATGTCACAGATACTTTGAGTTAAGTGGACATTTATACATTTATATCTGAAATTATTATTCACCAAGGTGGAAACACCAAGTGGGAGTTCAGTGCACTTAATTATACTTTAACTCCTTGTTTGAAGATGAATGGATGGTGGACTCAGATGCAGTGAGCAGTCATTCTTACTGTGCAGACAGTCTTGGGTAGAGGACTCAGGGAGTGAGCTTGGTGGATCCCTGACACTCTTTGGCTTTGAAGTGTAATGAATTTTTATTTTTTCCAGTTTTATTGAGATATAATTGACATATAACATGTAGATTTAGGGTGTACAATATGTTGTTTTGATACAGTGATATATTGTAATATGATTCCCACCATAGCATTAACTAATACCTCCATCATGTCACATAATTACCTTTTCTTTTTTGTGGTGAGAACATCTAAGGTCTATTGTTAGCAACTTTTGAGTATATAAAAGAGTACTGTTGACTATAATCACAATACTGTTCATTAGATCCCTAGAACTTATTCATCTTTTAACTAGAAGTTTGTATTCTCTGACCGACATCTCCACATCCATATCCACCACCTTCCCTGGTCTTGGTAACCACCTTTTAAAACAATTTTTTTTTAATATGTATTTTTAAATGTTTTAATGTTTATTTATTTTTGAGACAGAGAGAGAGAGAGAGAAAGAGAGAGAGAGAGAGAGCGTGCGAGCAGGGGAGGGGCAGAGAGAGAGAGGGAGACTCAGAATCTGAACTAGGCTCTAGGCTCTGAGCTGTCAGCAGAGAGGCTCGGACTCATGAATCATGAGATCATGACCTGAGCTGAAGTTGGACACTTAACCGACTGAGCGACCCAGGCACCCCCTTAGTAATCACCATTCTACTTTCTGTTTCTGCAAGTTTGACTTTTTTAGATTCCACATACGAATGATACTATACAGTATTTGTCTTTTTCATCATCAGTTAACATGATGCCTTCAAGGTCTATCCATTTTGTCACAAATAACAGGACTTTCTTCTTTCTCTTAGCTGAATACTATTCCTTTGTATACACGTACCACATCTTTATGCAGTTTTTAGTGAATCTTTAAATACTGAACTAGATGCATCATATTTTCTTTTGCCTGTTGGCCACTTGGTGAGGTGTTTTGGAAAGAAGTAAAGATAGTAGCTTGATCATTGAGCCCCAGGGAAAACTTAGCATTCCAGAAACTCAACCAGCGTGCTTTTAATGAGCTGCTACACATTAATTCCATATCGCCTTCCATATTAGGCTACAATAAAGCCCTACTTAGTTTTTTTATTGTTTATTTTTGAGAGAGAGAGGGGGAGAGATTGATAGCATGGGTGGAGGAGGGGCAGAGAGAGAGGGAGATATAATCTGAAACAGGCTCCACGCTCTGAGCTGTCAGCACAGAGCTCCAGACAGGGCTCGAACTCGCAAACCAGGAGATCATGACCTGAGCTGAAGTCAGATACTTGACTGACTGGGCCACTCAGAACTCGTTTTGTTTCTTTCCCTGCTCTGGTACTTTTATAATCAAATCAACAGTCTTATTATTTATGGTCTACTCTCTTCAGCCTCTTCACTGTCACGCTAACAAGGAGACAAGAGAGAGTCATGGAGGTGAGCACTGGGGATAAAGATAGAAATGGCCCTGCTTTGGCCCTTAAATGGCAGCCTCACGGTCTTTGGTAGGGTCAGCATGTTGTAATTGTGTGAAAAATGTGAATATAGAAGTCTGGACACAATACAGAAATAGAAACACAAAGAAAGCTTACTTTCTGGTAAGCTAAAGTCAAGAATAAGAGAAACTAGCAAAACCTTCAGAGAGGTAATGGCACCCGAGTTGAATTTACTCATTCAACATTCAATAGTTGTTTACTGAGCAATAATTATTATGAATCAGTTCTGTCCTACATGCTGGAGATACAGCAGTGAATAAAGCAGCCAACAATAAATAATAATAACAGCAGTGAACAAACAGGAAATAACAATAAATATTTATTATGTAATATAGTATTGAGGGCAATGGAGAAAAATAAATCAGAAAAGGGAGGTAGAGAGTCTAGGTGTGGTATAGGTGGAATATTAGAGGGTGAATTTTGATTGTTGTGAAGATGCTAATTTTTGAGAAAGCCGTTTTGATGCTGGCACCAAATATCCTGATTAAAATGCGAAAGCTTTGTATTACTTACCTAGTAATAT
This sequence comes from Proteles cristata cristata, assembly GCA_017311185.1. Taxonomy (NCBI): domain Eukaryota; kingdom Metazoa; phylum Chordata; class Mammalia; order Carnivora; family Hyaenidae; genus Proteles; species Proteles cristata. The sequence continues at coordinate 38,831 of JAESUZ010003433.1, read as the reverse complement.
GTGTAACAGACACTCTTTAAAAAAAAAATGTTTTCACTTATTTTTTGATGGACAGAGAGAGACAGAGCATGAGCAGGGGAGGGGCAGAGAGAGAAAGGGAGACACAGAATCTAAAGCAGGCTCCAGTCTGAGCTGTCAGCACAAAACCCGATGCGGGGCTTGAACTCACGAACTGCGAGATCATAACCCGAGCCGAAGTCGAATGCTTAACCGACTGAGCCACCCAGGTGCCCCCAGACACTCTTGATTCTTACTCCAAATCTAACTCCAGTCTGTTTTCAGTCAACTTTCACTTTTTATTTAGTTCATTTTTGTATTGTTTGAATTTCTTACAGTCATACATTATTATTATAACCAGAAAAAAACAAAAAAAAATTATATGTGTTTTTTTTTTTTAATTTGAGAAAGAGAGCGTGAGCAGGAGAGAAGGGCAGAGGGAAAGGGAGAGAGAATCCATGCTCAGTATGGAGCCTGATATGGGGTCCGATTCCACAACCCTGAGAGATCATGACCCCAACTGAAACCAAGAGCTGGGTGCTCAACTGACTAAACCACCCAGGTGCCCCAGAGAAACAAAAAGTATTTTTAGACTCTGAGACTGGGTTGACTTTTTAGGGGCACACTAGTTATTATTCCCTAAGCCATTATTATAAAGAAAAGTTAATTATATGAAATATAATATTTCATATTATAACAGTACTTACATAACAGTACTCAGCTGAGAGTTTCCCAGGCTTTCTGGGTTTAAGAAGAAGAATAACATTTTAGCTTGGATATCCCTCCACCAATATTTAATGTGTTACTCTAAATCAGAACACCTGTGAGAGAGAGGTGTGCACCAAATGGAAAAGTAAATACCATATTAAAGCAAAGCAAATATATTTAGTAAATGCAAGTACGGATGATGATTGTTGTAAATTTGAGGAGAAAATTAGAGGAAACAAATGAGTTCTCAAGAATTAACAACTACTAGATGGTAGTTACACTTGTGGTGAGCGTAGAAAAGTTAAATCACTATGTTGTACACCTGAGACTAATACAACATTGTGTGCCAACTATACTCAAATAAGAAAAATTAATTAAAAAAAAGAATCAGCAAATTCCTTATATAGAAGTTTCTGAGTTGAGAACCTTTTGGAAACATAGGACTTTTTGATGACATTCAGTTTGCCAGAACATCCAGCTCCTTCCTGATAAAAAATCCCTGTTTCCTGAAAACAGTTGCATTGGAATGGATCTGACCCATTTCCTCTACTGAGCTCTGGGAAGGGGGTGGGGTATGAGGGGAGCACTCAGGCTGAGAGGCTACAGGCCAGGCAGAGAGTTGACTTTTGCTGGAGTTTTTGTGGTTCTAAGACTGGGGGAAAACCATACACACGTCTTCCCTCTGTGCCTCCAAACTGGCTTGGTTCAGGAGTTAAACCCTTTCTAAACAGCATGCCTCTGTATGAGAATTACTTGGGGATTTCAGCAAAAGTGTCAGGGGCTTATCTCCTACCTTTAATCAGAATCCTGGTGTTGATGCTTTCTCTTAATAATTACAAGCACAGGGGCTACTGTTATCAGTTCGAACTCAGAGTTACCATGTTAGACACTGACAGGAGTAATTCAATTATACATTGGGTGATTTCCATATTATATGACCATTTCTCAGCAGGAGAGGAAAGCTGCCCCTAAAAGGAAAAGACTTTGGCTCAGGAATTCCAAGAGATTGTTGTCCACAAGCTGAATAAGATCCGTAGATTCTCAGCAAAGACGACATAGCTATCCAAATTGCCCTGTCTCTAGAAGTCCCTGTCTCATACCTCCGCGGAGGGCTGAGACTCCCAAAGACACTTCGTGTGCTGGGTAAAGCTTGGTTTTTGTCAGCTGCTCTCTCCACAGTCACCTCCGAGGGTGTCATATGGCTTATCTCATTCTGGCGTGGCCGGCCCAACGGCAGGTTGCAGGCCGCTCCCGCTTATCACCACGTTACATGGCTTCTCCAAGCAAATGGTGAGTCCTACTTGACTCTGGGGCGAGAGCCCTATTGATGATTAGCTTCAGACAAACATCTGGTTGTCATTACCAGTGGCAGCAGACCAGAGCGGGGCGCTGGACAGGCTGGTGTGGTCACCTCACAACCATCAGAACTAGCAATAAAGAAAATTTAACATATCCTGTAATTACAGTCTGCCCAGCACAGAGGGACCGAGGAATCTGCAGATCTGATTTCAGGCCCGGAGAAACTGTTTATTGTATCTGTTCCACACATTTATTTACTCAGAGGTCGGGAGGCCTCCTGAAATACAGCCACCCCGGTCCCACTTTCCTGCAGGCCTGCTCGCCTTCTTGTTTAGGTCAGGAAGCTGCAGTGCGGCTCCAGGCGGATGGTGCCTTAATGCTTTTACAGGCTTTGGAATTTGGGCGGGTGGAAATGGACAGGAGGGTCTCATCTGGAATAAACAATCCTCACCCTCCACGGCGCAGGGTGCCGTCTTCAGGTACTTGCCTCCGCCTTCTGGCGATACCTCCAGAGGCTTCCCCAACTGCCCCTTCTTTCTCTCTGGCTGCAGGGATTGATTCCCCCACCACTCATCAAATACATGTTAGACACATGCTTGGCATTTTGATCACATTTTCCCATTTGCTCCCCACAACTCCCTGTGAGTCACATGTCATTATACCCATTTAAAAAAGTAGGAAAACAGGCTAAGCATTGTTCATTTGAATGAAGTAATGATGTCTTCCCTGACATAATGTAGGAGAGAGACCTCTTCACTGCCACCCACAGTGGCAGGATGGTAATGAACTTACCTTTAGGGTCTTGGTGGACTTTTTGACCGAGTGACCTCAGGGCTATGGGCTGGAGAATTGGATTGACAAATGCCAGGACCATCCTGGGATAGGAACCAGGAAAAGCCAGTAAGAGGGACGTGCCTGCTTTCCAGGTATTAAACTCTAACACTGAGATACCTGTGGAGAAATAGAAGTAAGATCCAAGCTAAGAGATTATGTAATCAGAAGGGTGACCACAGGAATCAGGCAAAGCTTAACAGGGTCAATCATCTGAGATGGGCAGTGTGTGAAGGAAGAGGGGTGGGAAGGGCTGGTTTTAAACCTATGAAGAGGAGATGGGTGCAGTCTTTGGTTTCCATTTTTCATTCCCTATTTCAAACCCTACATCCCCGAACTGTCTCTGTCCCCCCATCAAACTCTGCCTTCATGAAAAGATTGCATGAATTTGTTCAACCAACAGTTTAAATGGCTCATGTAAAGGAATAGAGGACAGTTCATGCATTAGCAAGTTGATTAGGGAAGTTTGAGACAAGACGGTGTCCTAATTTGGGGACAGGTTAACCGCTGCAGAGAGGCTGCCCAGGAGGAAGTAAGATCTGGAAGTCCTCTGGCGGATGAGTGGGCAGGCACTGGAGAGATGCTGCACCATGGCTTCCGTGGAAACATAGCCCTGATCTAGTTTTCCATAAACTGGGACATGATGTAGGTTACCAGGTGGGGACTTGGACTCACTTATCAGCATGGCATGTAAGAAGGGGCCGGAGCAGAATTCCTTTTCTTCCACCCTGGGACAGGGGCAGGGCCAGGCAAGTTATAGGAGGACTGGCTTCACGGGGAGCTGGGGTTTCTTCTATCATTCTTGGTCAGAGACCAGACTTGGGGGTGGGGGAGGCCAAACAGCCGCAGAGGAAGGAGGAAGAGGGCTGAGTGGGCCTGGAGCTAGGCAACTCTTCACACCTGCCACACCCGAGATCACTCCTGGCAGGTCTTGCCTGCTCACCTCTGCCCATTTCAAAGAGGGTAACACTGAGGCACTGGAGGATTGGCATGCATATACCTGGACATACCAAATGGTCTATACGCATGAGAGAGCAGGTGTTTAGGAGACTATTCTCCCATTTTTGTCTCTTTCATATTAGTTATCACAAAAATTCCATAATCCTTGAAAAATTTATACAAGTAAACAGAAAATCCACTGTAGGTAAAAAAAGTAATAACGATATCTTATGCTTTAAAATCCTTTACATATAGGGGCTGGTGTAACAACAAATAGAAGGAGATTTCTAGTCGATCAATATCTAAGAGGTTCTGGTTAAACATGAGGCTTTCCCCTCCCCCAGAAATCCCACTAAAGTGATGACGAGAAAGAAAAAAAAAGGTCTAACAGAAAAGAAGAGAATGAAATCTGGAAGTTGGAATGTGAATAGACCAGCAATAAAAAGCTGCAGTGTGGAGACACTTGAAAATTAAACACCTGTTGGCAGGAAGAACCATTTAAAAAAGTGAGTGCAGAATCCTAGGGAGAATCCCAAATGGAAGGCACCAATCTGAATAAAGAGCCTCAATCTTCTTCATCATCCTTGGAAGCCAGGCTCCTGGCCTCCCCTAATTTCTAGACCACTGATAGTTCATTCTTAGGATAAGCAGGAAGAGAGAGGCTCTGGATTCAAGCATACCAGGCATAGCAATGGAAGGGGGCTTCACACAGAAATCAGGAGGATTAAGTAAAGGTTTACATACCAACCATTGATATCCTGGTTCCCTTTTCTGAAGCAGCTTTTGGAATGTGTGTAGTCAGGCTTATACCTTCCTGGCTGGGGACAGAAAGCTTTGTCCTTGGGGAACTTGCTGAAGAGAGAAGAGCTAACGACCCACAACAGTGAGAGGTTCCCCAAGGGATGACCAGATCTCCCTCCACCTAAAATGAAGCTCACAATTGAGAAGAAGACTTCAAAACAAAAATGCTTCTAAATAAAATTAACATTTCACTTTTATGTAGGAAAGAATAATCAAGGGACACTAGGCATTTGAGAAAAGCTTCTAAGATGAAAATAGAGACTATAATTAAAACAACAACAATAACAACAACAATAACAACATCAGAAAATAGGAACTCAGAGGAAGGAAAGACAATGTAAGCAAGCAAAGAGCACTTAAAAATAAATATCTCTGAAATAATTAATGCCCACAGGACTATACAGAAACATGTTATGGTGAAAGAATACCATTCTACTTAAAAAGGAACATTCATAGAACCGGAAGAGCTTTTGCAAATTAAGAAGCAAAATATTAGTGGTCAATATGAGAGCTGGAAAACAAAGTTGAAGATATCTACAAAATAGAACAAAAAGTAAATGAATAGAAAATATGAAAGAAAAGGTAGTAAAATGAAATGACCAGGCCAGGAAGTAATAGTTGTAAAAAGAAAGAACAGAGAAAACAGAAGAGAGGAAATTGTCTAAGAAATAATACAACTGAAGGATGTGAGTTTCCAAATTAAAATGGGTTTTAAAGTGAGTTTCCAAAGAGTGCACATTAGAAAAAAACACTGAACATCATTGTTAAATATCAGAACACTGGGGACACAGAGAAGTTCTTAACAACTTTGACAGAGAAGAATTTAAAAAAAGTGGAGGAAGGGGAGAAGATGAAGAAACTCAGGTTGTACTTAGAGGATGGCAATCAAGGCATCAGTTTTCTTCTTGAAAGCAAACTGGAAGCCAAAGCATAGTGCAAAGCATGTACACAGAATTCTATGCCCAGCTAAACTATCAGCTTAGTGTGAATATACTACCAAGACATGAAACTTCATGTGGCGCCTAGATGGTTCAGTTGGTTAAGTGTGTCTTTGGCTCAGGTCGAATTGTGATCTCACAGTTCGTGGGTTCAAGCCCCACATCAGGCTCACAGCTGACAGCTCATAGCCTGCAGCCTGCTTCAGATTCTGTGTCTCCCTCTCTCTCTGTCCCTTTCTTACCACAGTCTGTCTCTATCTCTCAAAAGTAAATAGACATTAAAGATATGAAACCTCTCAAAAATTTATCTCCACATTTTCTTACCTGTCATCCATTGACATTTAGATGGATTCCACATATTGGTTATTATGAATAATTCTCCAATAAACACAGGTGTGCAATAAACAGCCCCAAGTGGGATTGCTGAATCATATAGTATTTCTATTTTTAATTTTTTAAAGAATCTCCATACTTTTTTCAAGGTGACTGCATCATTCTACTTTCCTACCAACACTTTTCCACATCCTCACCAACATTTGTTTCATTTTTGTTTTTGATAATGGCTATCCTGAGAGGTGTGAGCTGCTATCTCATTGAATAGACATTCTCCAAAGAAGGCACACAGATGGCTAGCAGGTACATGAAAAGATGCTCAGTCCTCAGGGAGATGCAGATCAAAACCACAATGAGATATCACCTCACGCTTGTTGGGATGGCCATTATCACAAAACAAAACAAAACAGACAATCACAAATGTTGGCATGGATGTGGAGAAGTTGGAACTCTCATACGATGTTGGTAGGAATATATATATATATATATATATATTTTTTTTTTAAATAATAACCATCTTCTATGCACTGAATGTCCAAATTTGTATGTTGAAGCCTAAACCCCAAGGTGGTGGTATTTGGAGGTGGAGTCTTTGGGATATAATTGGATTTAGAGGGTGACCCTCTTCTAAATGGGATTAATGACCTTATAAAAAGAGGAGGAGATGACATCTGTGTTCTCTGCCATTGGAAGATACAATGAGATAACCATCTGCAAACCAGGAATCTGGTACCTGGACTGTCATCAGATACCAGCCTCTAGATCTGTGAGACATAAATTTTTATTGTTTAAACGCCACCTAATCTATGGTACTTTGTTAGAGCAGTTTAACTCAGACATCATCATAACAGGTGTGAAGGGATATCACATGGTGATTTTGGTTTGTATTCCCCTGTGGAATATACATACAAGGGAGTGCTATTCAGGTTTAAAAAAAAAAGAAAAAGAAAAGAAAAGAAAAGGAAGGGTTGGAAAACCCTTGTTGCAGATGCAACAATATGGATGAACTTTCAGAATATTATGTTAAATGAAGTAAGCCAGTTAGGGAAGGACGAATACTGCATGCTGCCACTTGTATGATGTGTCTAAAATAGTCAAACACAGGGAAGCAGAGAACAGTAAGGTAGTTGCCAGGGGCTGGCAGGAGGGAAAATGGGGAGTCACTGTTCAATGGGTATAGGGTTTCAATTGTGCAAGTTTTACAGATATGCTGCACAACATTGTGCCCATAGCTACCAATAATGTATTGTGCACTTACAAATTTAAGAGGTAAGATCTCGTGTTAACTCATGTTGACTGTTCTTACTACAGTTCAAGAAAAAAAAAAAGAATAAAGGAAAAAAATGATCTCCATGGTTCTTTTCATAGGAAGCTATTAGAAATGGTGTTTCTCTAAAACAAGAGTAATCCAAGAAAGCAAAACAAGGAACCCAAGAAATGTGGAAGAGCGAGCATTCCAGGATAAGGGGGAAGGGAGATCTGACATTAAATTTGTTTAGGTAAAAAGCAATCAGCCCAGATTGAGCAGAAGGTTAGAAGGCTCCAGAAGGCTCTATGAAACTAATAGATGACCTAATACGAACAAACTGACATTTTGAAGAATTAGTGATAAATACATAGAGTAACTAGAGAAAAATCTGGGTAATTATTGACTCCAGGGAAACAAACCTGTTCGAGAATGAAATGTAATTATAGTGTTAAGTCACTTGCCTGTGAATAATATTAGTATATTCATAATAACATAAATGCTAAACATTGATGTAATGAGAAAATGTGATATAAGTACATAATTAATTTGTTTCTTATTTAAATCTCTCTACATCCTCACCAACACTGCCCCAAGTCAGAGTATCAGCTAGCCTGTCTGGGGAAGAATACAATTAAAAGTTTATTCAGATTGCTAGTAGAATTAATTTTCTAGTGGCTGTAAGGTTAAAGTCCTTGTTTCTCTGCAAGTCATTGCTGAGCACTGTTCTCGGCTCGTATAGGCCACACCTTCCCACCAACAGTTCGCAGCAAGGGTGTTTGCTTCCTTCCAGGGTAGCTGGAGTGTATCTATGTGTCCCCTCTTCTGTTCTTGGCTAGAGAAAACTCTATACTTCTAAAGGAATAACTTGGATAATCTCTTTATCTTAAAGTCAACTATGCGCTGCAACAGAGCCTAATCATGGAAGTAAAATACATCATTTTTCACAGTCCTGGGAATTATGTCAGATATGTATACGATGGGCAAAAAATATCTTGGGGCATGTCTTAAATCTTGCCTACCACAATTATATTGGGAGAGGAAGAACATATTGGCAAGAGAAGGGGGTGGTGGTGATGGTTAAGAGAGATGAAATACCTTCTTTCATTGCAGGATGAAAATAGATAAAACCTAAAGTAGAGAATAAAACAATAGCCATATGAAGTATGTTATTTAAAATATACAGGTGATTATCTATGGGAACATTTAAAAATTAGGAAGTAGTTGGCTATGGGGAATAGGCTTCAGGGATAGGGTGGCATGGAACAGAAGGCTGTCATTTTGCACGGTATGCCTTGAGTATACTGTATTTCAATTAATCTAAGATCCTTTGATTGTATAATGCACTTTGACTTCACAGTTGTTAAAATGTGAAAAATGCAATTTGCCTTACATTACTGTATATGAGTTAACATATCTAAACACACACACATACACACACACACACACACACACATATACACTGACTCTGATGAAAAGAAAAATTAGAAGCAAACCAAAATGAAAGCCAAGGAGTAATGTCTGTTTTGGGTAAGTTAGCATGTTCTGGCCTCACACAGAATGTATAGCATGCTTGGTAACAGTCTGAGACACTCCGTGGACAGCAAATAAGTCCCTTAGAACATAAATAAGCAAAAAGAATGTTGAGGAATGATAGTAACTGGAAGTATAAATACATAATCATTCCCCATGATTAAACACCTTTTTTATGCCTTACCTAATAAATCCAAATTTAAGAGAAAGTGTGAATTTTATTTTATTTAGAGATTTTATTTTTAAGTAATATCTACACCCAGAGCATGGCTCGAACTCATAACCCTATGATCAAGAGTTGGATGCTCTACCCACTGAGCCAACCAGCTGTCATGAAAAAGTGTGAATTTTAAACCATAGTAGAATAATTTTGGCATTAGCTTTGCATCTCTCTCTCTCTTATCATCATCAATTTTTTAATTTTTTGCATTTGTAAGCTATGCATTTGTAACTAAGTTCCAACAAGGAACTAATAGTCTAGCAGGCTATGAAAAACTCTGCCAGAGTAGGGAAAGCAGTATGATGTAGCTGGAACAGTGTAAGTGAAGGGTAGTTATAGAAAATTGAGTTGGCAAAGTCATGATTTTCAATCATGTTTTATATAGTGATTAATGTCTGCATATTTTCTTTGATTAGCCCTACTTTACCTACCCAATTCAGTCATTAAAATATTCACTGCTAGGGGCGCCTGGGTGGCTTAGTCGGTTAAGCGTCCGACTTTCGCTTAGGTCACGATCTCACGGTTCGTGGGTTCAGGCCCTGCGTCGGGCTCTGTGTTGACTGCCAGCTCAGAGGCTGGAGCCTGTTTCAGTCTGTGACTCCCTCTCTCTCTGACCCTCCCCTGCTCACGCTGTCTCTCTCTCTCTCTCTCTCTCTCTCCTAGAAATAAATAAAAAACATTAAAAAAATATTCACTGCTAAGTTATCCAAGTTTTCCTGATCCAGTGGCCTATTTATGTCATGAGTGTTTAGAAGTTTAGCGCTCAATTTCTAATAGTTACACCCATCATTTCCTACTATCGTGTAATGATAAATTTAACATGATCATACAGTTTAAAGCCTTCTGGGCAGGCATTGATTTTAATTGTGTAATGGTGAATGAGGATAGAAATAAAAAGAATAACAGGCTTTTATATTTTCCATGCAATGATCATTTCTGGCGCTCTTCATTTCTTTGCGCAGATGCACATTTCCATCTGGTTTCATTTTCTTTCCGTGTGAAAAAGCAGAAGGAAAATTGGGGTGTGAGGAGTTCGTTCAGCTTTTGTATGCCTAAACACGTTTTTATTCTGCCTTCACTTTAAAAAAATATCTTTGCTGGATATAGAATTCTAGGTTGACAACTTTCTTCTTTCAGTAATTGAAATACGTAGCCCCACTGTTGTCTGGCATGAACGGCTTCTAATGAGAAGTCTAATGTCTTCTCTTTATTCTGTGTGTATAAAATTTCTTTTTTTACCCCCGTCTGGCTGTGTTTAAAATGTTCTCCCCATCACTCCTTTTGTTATAATGTGTCTTGCTGTAGTTTTCTTCATGTCCCTTGTGCCAAAAAGCTCATTGAGCTTTTTGGATTTGTTAGTTTATAGTTCTCATAAGACTTGGACATTTTGGCCATTATATTTTCAAATATGTATTTGGGCTCACATTTCTCCTCCACTTTTTTGTGATTCAAATACATGCTTTTTAGGCTTCTTGAAGCTGATCTACAGCTCGCTGATGTGGAGTTCATTTCTCTTCAGTTATTTTTTCCCCTGTGATTCATTTCGAATACTTTCTATTGCTCTGTATTCAAGCTCATTAACTTTTTCTTCTGAAAAGCTAGCCTATTTGTTATGAATTTCACGAGTGGAGTTGCTAAATCTCAGACATTTTGTTTCTCACCTTTAGAAAATCAAGTTTTATTTTCCTCATAGTGCCCATATTTCTATTTAAGATGCTCAAGTTTTTATTTAGCTCCAGAGTTTTTAACCTCAGCAAAGTAAAGATGCATTGGCAGACTCCAAGCTCCATTTCCCTGACCCAGAGGATGGCAGGATACTGTGTGTACCAGGGATTCCCTTCTCCATGCTACAGCCTGGAAACTCTCTCTAGGAAGTAGGCTGAGCAGTTATTGAGCCCAACTCCTTTCTTGTCTCTCAGGGATCATCTCCCTTTATCCCATGATGCCCAATATTTTGAAAGTTATTGTTTCACGTCTTTTGTTTTATTAGTTGTTTCATGTGAAGTCCTTGTTACTCCATCTTAGCTGGAAGTGAAAGTCAACTCATTGTATTTAAGTCATTGTTGGCTGGATTTTAGTAAAAGAAAGCTGCTACCATTTCTTGCAAAGTCAAATAACACTCACTTACAGGTTGCTCAATTCTCCCTTAAACTTTCTTTTAAATTTTTAAAAATGTTTATTTATTTGTGAGAGAGAGGGAGAGCACAAGGAGGGGAGGGGCAGAGAGAGAGAGAGGGAGACACAGAATCCGAAACAGGCTCCAGGCTCTGAGCTATCAGCCCAGAGCCTGATGCGGGGCTTGAACCCACAAACTGTGAGATCATGACTTGAGCTGAAGATGGATGCTTAACAGACTGAGCCACTCAGATTCCCCATCTCCATTAAACTTTTGAATTGATTAGCTTATATGGGCTGATATAAATTGAAAAGAAATGATTAGAATTCACTTGAGGAAACGTTGGCTTAATTGAAAAAAATGGTTAGAATTCATTTGAGGAAACTTTGGCTTACTTTCTATTTTTGTGGACTTATTCTTCCCCTGTGCCCTGTGCTGACTGGTGGGAATTAAGGTACTTCTCAATGTGTACATGGGATTGGTGAATTGATTATTTTGAATGGATCCAAGTCAGTTAAAAATATTAAATAAATTGATCTTAAATACTGTGCTTTCTTTAACTTGAGTTTCCATGTTATGAATCAACCCTACAAAATGCTGTTAGTGGTTTTCTATAAGTCACCAGGTTAACTCAGTTAAAAACTTGGCATATATGTATATATTTTTTTCCTTCTTTCTTTTTTTTTTTTTTTTTAAATGATTGTCTGCTCAGGTCAAGGTACCAACCTGTTCTGTGTATCTCAGACAGAGAAGGTAAAAGCTATGTAGTAGGGCTGTAACTAAAGAAAGAAAACTTTAAAAGTCCTGAATGAAAGATTCATTCTGTAAGTGACATGATTTAATATTTCAGTAACCTGCAGCAAATATGCCCACCACTGCTATAATAGGTCTACTAGGAATTAGCTCTCCTGAGTGTGATCTCACTCTGGTGTCCCTCATGCTCTTTTGGTCCTTAAACTTTGGTCTTTTTCTCTATTTCCTACATTAATATCATAAGGTTTTCATAATTCATCTCCAGGTTTTGCTGATAAAACCAAGGAAGGCTGTTAATTATGTCTCGCTTCTAAGCCTGAGAGTGTGGAGAGGAGCCCAACTTTTTTTTCCCTTTTTAATAGTTTATTGTCAAGTTGGTTTCCATATAACACCCAGTGCTCATCCCCACTAGTGCCGAGAGGAGCTCAACTTTGATCATCCTCGAACGATTGAGTGGTAAGTGTTGGACCTGTCTGCTAGTGGACTTGATTTGCCCTAGGCACATCACTTTCGTGGGCGAACAAGGATTAGGGTCACTGATACCCTGAGTCTGCCGTAGTGCATAGGACGGTCCTCTCTGTTTCTCTGAGAAGCTAAGAGATGTTGCTATGTCTATAGTGTAGACAAAAAAACCACAGGCACCCTTTTCCTTGGAAAAACTAAACTCAGACAGTTCCTTCCTCTACTTGTGCCAGTGCTGCCTTCTTTCTTAAAGCTTGGCAGGAGGTGTATCTATGAATGGAATTGTGATGTACACATAATTCCAATAAGGTTTTCCTTTATGTACATATTTATTTTAAATATGTAGATAGGTTTTAGGGAAGTGACCTGGGAGAATAATCCATTTAGCTAAATGACTGATCAGGAGGCTTTCTAGGTGATTTTCAAAGTAAGAGATGGAGGTGTTGAGCCTTTGGCCCTTTGTTTCCACAATTGCATCCGGAACATTGAGTCTTGGCATCTGCTCATGTAAAGCCCTCTGTGTGACTTCTTTACAAAGGTGTAAATAGAACCTATGCCAGCTACAGATTGTCGATTTATCATAACTGCTAAGTTATGGCTGTCTTCTCTAGGTACTTAGTGGGGCTGGACAAGGGTAAGATTACAATACATTGGTAAGACTTTAGAAGATAAATATCAGACAAATTTGGAAAGTCATCCCAAATAAACTCACTACTCCACTCAAACTATTTATATCAAGGTAATTACAAAATCACCTAGTTGTGAAAATTCAATTTTCTGAAGATATATATATACACATATATAATTTTTATATATACTAAGGGTTATCTGCCTGTGTTATCATGGCTGATCACTTTCTTCATCTTAGAAAATTTTGGTTTTATAATGTCACTTTTTCTTGGTTAATTTATAATTTTTGGTAGTTCTTTTCAGTTCTTTTCAGTTTATAGATTTAACTTTACCTTCCAGCCTTAGGGTTCCTATCACCAGGATACTCCTCTTACTACATACTTTTCCTTCCTCCTGTGAAGGCTATCCAGGGCTACCGCTCCTAAAACTCCCTGTGCATGAATGATCCCAAGTCTATTTATAGATTAAAAATCTTGATAGATTTCCATTGGCCTAAGAAAAACAAATGCACTGGGGGTGCCCACAGACTTCTCTAACTCAAGAACACCAAATCTGAATACCTCATACTGCTCCACTCACCCACTTCCCTTCTCTGGCTCCATCACTTACAGAATGATGCTACTTTCATCAATTGCTCATAATAGAAACCTGAGAGCTATACTAAACGTCTCCTTTTCCTTACCCCCACTCAGTCTCCTAGTCCAGTAAACTCTCAAAATCTCTCTCCTATGTCTCATCATTGCCCTAATTGTACAGAAAGTAGGAAGATTGCAATAGACTCCTTCTCACTGATCGTAAAACTTTGATTCACCTTCCTGGAAATTATCTCTCAAAGCCAGAGTTTTCTTTTCAACAAGTCTTGTCTTTACTTTCCTACTCAAATTCCTCAGTGATTCCTTCTACCAACAACAACAACAAAAAAATCTAACCTTTTCTTCATAATCTAGCCTCTTCCTACCCGTTCAACTTCTACCATTATCTTCCCTAAATTTATACTTAGACATGGTAACATACACATGATTTATAACGAAATGGTGAATGGGGGGTACCTGGGTGGTTCGTTCAGTCAGTTGAAAGTCCGACTTCAGCTCAGGTCATGATCTCAGCATTTGTGGGTTCGAGCCCCGCACTGGGTTCTGTGACTGATTTGCAGGGCTCAGATGAAATCTTTTGGATATTCAAAAATGAATTAACAAAAGTATCAATACACCTATCACCAGTTTAAGAAATACATGGTGACAGGGGCACCTGGGTGGCTTAGTCGGTTAAGCGTTCGACTTTCACTTAGGTCATGATCTCGCGGTTCGTGGGTTCGATCCCCGCGTCGGGCTCTGTGCTGACTGCCAGCTCAGAGCCTGGAGACTGTTTCAGTCTGTGACTCCCTCTCTCTCTGACCCTCCCCTGCTCACGCTGTCTCTGTCTCTCTCCTAAAAATAAATAAAACATTAAAAAAAAAAACAAAAAAGAAATACATGGTGACAAATACATTTGAAATGCCTCGTGTACCCCTTGCTCCCAAAAGTAACCCGTGAATGAACCACAGGAGCTTCTCATTCCTGGACACGTCGATATTTTTACTACATATCCCCAAGAAAGATGACCTTTAAAGTGAGGCAGGGGGAATATTTCCTGAAGTAACAGAGCAAGGGATTAAATCCTGTGAGACCCAGGATTAACCAACTCCAAATCCCCGTGAGAAGGGAGTCCTGGTCTGGTCCTTGGCATTTTTATTCATTGTTTATGTTTTCTTTAGCCCACCTCTACCTCCCTTCCTGCCCTTTGGAGAATCTGTAAGCCACACTTCCTCTTCTGCAGAATGTGTCTTCACCCATTTTGTTTTACTTACGACTTGCTTCTTCTGTAAGGCTAAGCACCAGTCCAGGCTCCAGGCCTGATTTCTTTTCTTCTTCATGGTTATCCTGGCTCCTGGTGCCGGGCATTCAATGGGTCAGTCGAGTTCTTGCTTTGTAATGTTTTAAGTTTGGCTGCGTCTGGAGACTTGGAAAAGCAGGGCTCAAGGGAGGCAGAATCATTGGAATTAAACAAGATATATATGTACATATTTAAACACTGGACTGTTTTCAGAGATGAATATTCAGCCAAGGCCACATTTGAGAATTATGAAGTAGGACTGTGAGGGGAGGGGGAGCCGTGCTTGGCCCTGCAGCTCTGTGCGCGGATTTGGGCAGCAAGAAGTGTGGTGAATGTTTTGCCAAAAATGAGGGTGTGGCCTTTAGAGTGGGGACTTGGGCTCTGGGATTGTCCCACATGGTCAGAATAACTAAAACGTTAATAGTTTGCATACCCTCCATGCCTTCAAAAGACTAAAATCCCCCTGCACATCTTCCAGATGAATATTGGAAACTGTGTGGAATTTCGCAGTCGTAAGAAAGACCATTGCATTCAAGAGTCTCTCATGGTTTGCCTCCCCCCTCCCCCCCGTTATTTTTCCCCTTCTTCTCCCCCATGGTCCTCTGTTAAGTCTCTTCTAATCTTCCTATACATGCAAACATATGGTATCTGGTCATGGAGGAGGGCACTTGTGGGGATGAGCACTGGGTGTTATATGGAAACCAACTTGGCAATAAACCATTTAAAAAAAAGAAAAAGAAAGACCATTGCAAATACCTGTTTTTTCTGTCTTTAACAATTTATCTACATGGTAGCAGCCGCAGTTGGGTTAGAGCAAGGGATTTGGGGATGGATTTTGGCAGGTCTTTGATCTGAACTGACTGAAATAAAAGAAACCAAGACATTCCTAATCGCTTGACCAGACACCTTACACAGCACCACTCCAAGCTCATGTGAATAATACGGTCACAAAATGCAAATAATAACCACCAGGATTTCCAGCGCAGGGAGTAATTGAAAATTTGACTCATGAACTGCCCCCCAAATCGCTCTGGCCTAATTACTGTTAAAAACAGGTGAAGATAAAAGTTAACATGGCCCCAGTGAGTCATCTCATCAGGACTCATGTTACGGAAACAGCTATTCTGGGAGGAGAATTCTGAGGACAAAGGCTCTGAGAATGGCCACAAATGATTGCAGAGAACAAGTCTGTTAGAGAAGCCTGGGTCTGGATCCCAGGAACTTAGAGCAAGATCACTGTTCTGTGGTAACAGCAGCTTTTCGATAGTCTTTTCCATGACACACATGCAACGGCCACATGGGAATATGATCTACCGTCCCATTTCCTCCTAAGACAGAGCATTCCTAATTGCAGCTCTTTCAGTCCCCCCAAATACTCTCTTACTCTTCCTACAGAAGTACCCTTCCTAATGATTAGGGTTTGTCCGGCATGGGGAAGAGAGAGGAAGGGAGCAGGCAACAGGAAACCTTGTCTGAAACCTGTCCCTTAGTCTTCCCCAGGTAAGGCGCATTGGCCCCTTTATAGATGAGGAAAACTGGGAGCCAGAGAAATCCTACAAATCAAATGTTCCTCTGTGCCTGGAGCTCCGTGATCAGTTGTGATATTCAACATGGAGGAGTCGTGTTGGGGGGAAAGCAAAGGAAGTCTGGGGTTGAACCCTGACCCTACCACTGTGACTTAACCTCGCTTGGCCTCAGTTTCCTCACTGATGACTTGGGAGTGATGATATGGACCCTAAAGCAATGTCGTAAGCTACTTTACAAGGGGAGCAAGGTCTGAGTGAATAATTCTCTTCTACAGGAAGGGCCTTGAAGATGTGCTCTGGGTGCCGATGGTCTGAAGTCCGATCCTGGGCACATGAAGGACCGTGGGCGTTCTGCTGACAAGTGCCAGTTGCATGTTCCTCACAGATGTTCTCTGGGGAAGAGACAGTTTGTGAGAGCCTGGTTCCGATGATCTTTATGCAGAAATGATCACTGTTTCCAAACTTGGAGTTTTATTTCTGTGAAAGATCGATTCGACCTCCCTTAATTTTCCTCCTTCTCCTGTAATTCCAACACATAGACTCTCAGAATCAAAGAGGTTTGGCAGCAAACATATCTTAAATACCACACCCATACTATCTCTACTGCTAAAGAAAATAAAGACATATGAAAGGAATGCAATATGAAATTTAAAAGTCATGTAAAAATGGAGTTTAGGGACACCTGAGTGGCTCAGTCAGTTAAGCGACTGACTCTTGATTTCAGCTTGGGTCATGATCTCACCGTGGGTGAGATCAAGCCCTGTGCTGGCTGTTAGCTCAGAGCCTGCTTGGGATTCTCTCTCTCCCTCTCTCTCTGTCCCTCCCCTGCTCATACATTTTTACTTTCTCAGAATAAATAAACAATGAGGTTTATCGTGGTTTATTTGTAGTAGCAACAAACTGGAAGCCATCTAAATGTCCAATAATAAGGGGTCGCTTAAACAATGAAATACTATACACCCCTGAGCCGTGGTTGTAGAAGAATATGCAACATCCCTGTAAAATGCTAACAATATGAGGTACAGTGAAAAAGACAGATTTAACCACAACCCCATAATATGAACATGATTTTTACATATATGAAGAATTGTGAATGCTTTCTTACTTTTTGTTTAAAAAAACACATAGCGTAACATTTTACCACCTTAACGATTTTTAAGCCAGTAATGTTAAGCATATTCACATTGTCAAGCAATGAATCTCCAGAACGCTTTCATCTTGTAAAACTGAAACTCTGTCCCCATTACACAACAGCTGCCCCACGTTGGTTCATCCACAGCCTCTGGCAACCACCGTTCTACTTTCTGCCTTTATAAATCTGTTAGCTTTCGATATTTCATGTCGGTGGGATCATATAGTACTTGTTCTTTTGTGACTGGTTTATTTTATGGAGTGTAACCTTTGCAAACTTCACCCATGATGTAGCAAGTGAACAATTCCCTTCTCTTCAAAGGCTGACCGGTATTGCGTTGTGTGGTTGTACCACATTCTGTTTTGCCCCTACCTATCAATCGACACTCGGATTCCTTCCACATCTTTGCCTTTGTGAACAATGATGCTCTGAACTCAGGTGTGCAGATATCTCTTTGGAATCCTGCTTTGTCCTGGTCTACGAAACCCAGAATGTGTGTTTATGACCAGGACGTTTTTTTCTGTATCCTATGTGACAGTCCCCTATAAAAAGAGCCCATGGGGTTCCAAGCCAGCAGGTGGGATGAGCAGAGGACCTTGGATGTCAGGATTTCTGTCCCATTTGGGCTCATCTGGGCTTCAACTCGGTATCTGTCACGGAGTTTTTGAGGCTACACGCACAGTGCTCCTGCCCAACACCTGCAAGTCCTCTGTTCTTTCTGTCCCCAGCAGGAAGAGGAATGGGGGCAGAAGGGGTGGGGATGGCTCTAGGTTGTCAGGTGAGCAAGGTGGTGGAGTACCCCGGCAGAGGAAGCAGTCTAAAGGGAGAGGCCTGTAACAGCAGTGATACTTTATGGTTACTAATGAATTCCGTTTTATAGCCCAACTCCCTTAAATTGTCTTCCTGTGATTAATTCTTGCTCTCCTGGTCCCCTTTAGGCAGACGGTTGTTGATAGGGAGTGCTCAGTGTTGAATGAGTAAAACGTACTAATGCATGTTCTCTTCAGCCAGAGATAACCTTGCTTTAAACATGATGGATGCAACTTTTACGAGGGAAGATATCATCGAGAAGGGAGCTTGCGGCTTATGCGTCAGACACTTGGGTATAAGCTCATCGCCTAGCAGCACTTCTATCTCAATCTCTCTCTCCCCTGACCATTTCAAATAGCACGACTTGTCCGTCACTGTCCCCAAAATGAAATGATGTAAATCACCCGGCTGACTGCTTTGCTCTGGGCTTAATCAACCCTCCCCCAAAGGACTCCACACCTTTTTCTTCCTCAGTGAACAGTGAGACAAAGAAGCAGCATTTCTGGGAAAGTCATAGAGCATAAAAATCACTAATCTACACACCATTAGAAATGATTCCTTTTGGGGACCAGAGAACTGTGTGAGTGTGTGTGTGTGTGTGTGTGTGTGTGCGCGCGCGCGCGCACACGTGTAGACTTGAACAGACTTGGAGAGAGAGCAGAGAGGTTTTTCTGGTTAGCGTTGTGCACTTTGTAATTCAACACAAGTTGCCTTGATCCCAGACTTCTTACTTTTGGCCCAGGCCACCAAAATATATGAGTACAATCACCAGTCACCTATGGTGGTTATTAAAAGAGCTGTGTCTTATATCCAGAAAGCTCAAGCTAAAAGGGGGAAGGCGGGTGAGGCAGGAGAAGTGAGTGAGCTGGCACTTCAGTTGGGACTCAGCAGAGATGCCCACACGATGCACAGGGCCCACTTGATAAGAGAAAGAACGAGCAAAGCAAAGCGAAGCAATTTTTGTGTGAACAAATCATTTACACGGCCCGTTTCTTCCAGCGCTTACAAAGACTCTCTTCCCCTCTGGCAGGAGAAGACTGTTAGTTTAAAGAGGAAAAGAAAAATCTCTCTCCCAGAACTGATAACCAAATAAAATCCTGTTATATTTTCTGTCTAATAAGCACAAGAAATTCCATAACTCCCTTGATTAAGCATATTATCCTTCTTCAGAAAGTCAGCTTGATTTATGCAAAAAGTGATTTGGGCATACTTTCGCCGGCCACGGAGATTTCATAATTCCTAGTGTATGTCTGGAAAATCTCCTCTCGTCGAGTCCAAACCAAATTAATGTCTTCCAGAGTGACCTGAGGAATTAATGAGGTTTCTGCTGTCAGTTCTACCCATCCAAAGGTCAAGTAAATCATTTGCTGGCTCTCGGGCCGCTGTATTTTTGCTGCCTCTCTGACTCCACGTTCAATGATAACAACACTGCAGATGCCTTTGAAATACGGCATCACTGACACTCGCCGTCCATCTGCTGGGACATATTTTAGGCTCTGCTTCTCTTTCTGCTGTAAACTCGGCCTTTAATGGAGTCCGTAATTGCTGATAAATGGGGTATCAATGAAGTCAGTGTGCTGGAGGTGCCCTCATTCTTTTCTGCTGATGTGTGCTATTTAAGTCTCCTCCGACGTGACTTTAAAATTATTGTGTGCCCAGCTCTTTAACTCCCCAACTGGCATTCTTGGCTGAAGACTGGACTTTTTTTTTTCCTTCTTCTTTTTGGCCAAGCTAAAGCAGGATGGTAAGAGGCTTTCCTTGAGAAGCCGTATTCCTACCGGGAGAGTTTCCACAACCTGGTGCGTGATCATGTGCACAGAACTGGGTGGAGGTTTTCAGATCTTTCTACCTCTTTCCCTCTGCCACTCGAGTGCGAGGACCAGCTTCTCTGTGGATCCAAACTATGAAACAATCGGAAGGTTTCACAAGCTCTGAAAGTGACTTCGCTACTATCTCTGTACCGGACGTCTGGAGGTTCAGTGTCTATCCCTAGCCTTCATCGCTGTTGTGCTCTTTGGTTCTTTAATGACTATAAATGAGGATGAAAAGTAAAAGCCATGATTGTCTTTCTTGTCTCCTCATTCTCTTTGCGTTTGCATTTCTCATGAGCTTCGGGTTGAAACACCATTGCTAATGAGCAAACAATCCAGCGTCAGTTTCCTGAGCTATGAAATGGGGATGCTCATATCTGCCGTATCTACCATGGAGGTTTGACCTGTGACTGCCGCTGTGGGCTGGCGTTTCTGAGCATTCATTTTGTAAAAATATTTTTTTAATGTTTGTTTTTGAGAGACAGAGAGTTGCAGCACGAGTGGGGGAGGGGCCGAGAGAGAGGGAGACGCAGAATCTGAAGTAGGCTCCAGGCTCCGAGCTGTCAGCACAGAGCCTGACTCGGGGCTGGAACTCACGAACCTTAAGATCATGACCTGAACAAAAGCTGGATGTTCAATCGACTGAGCCACCCAGGCGTCCCATCTGAGCGCTTCTTCTTCTTCTTTTTTTTTAATGTTTTATTTATTTTTAGGAGAGACAGCGTGAGCTCAGAGTCACAGACTGAAACAGGCTCCAGGCTCTGAGCTGGCAGTCAGCACAGAGCCCGACGCGGGGCTCGAACCCACGCACCGCGAGATCACGACCTAAGCGAAAGTCAGACGCTTAACCGACTAAGCCACCCAGGCGCCCCCCATCTGAGCGCTTCTTACACGCTGAGTGCCTTCCCTGTATTATTTCATTAGATCCTCACAATAATTCTATGAAGCAAGTGCTATCTTCAATACCACCATTTTACTAACCACGAAATAGAGGCATCAATAAAACAATGAGGTTTGTAAGAAATGTTTTGCAGCTCTGTTTTCAAAGTACTTTTTCATACGTTAATTTGTCTCTCCTCGCCTCAAGAATTCTGTCAGGAATTTATTATTATGTTTCTTTCATTGGAGTCTAGAGAGAGGACAAGAGGCTTTCTTAAGGTCACACAAACCAGAAAGGGTTGTGACTTGAAAGAGTCACAGGAATTGTAAACATGCCTCAAAGGAAAAAAAAAAAAAAAGCCATGTTGATAATACAATTAGATGCCCGATTGTCGTTGCTATGATATGATCCATTAGCCCCCAGGGTGGAAAACAGCCTTGTCACACTCATATTTCAGATTAGAGAGTAAAACAAATAAACAATACGCCAAACTACTGCAAGCCAGCAAAAGATGACCAGAGTAGGACCAGGGGGCCTGGAGAGAAGACAGGGAAGAAGGCTAGTGACCTACGTGAGGCACTTCAGGGAATCTGGTCAGAGGTGGGGAGGACACCCTGATGGATAATTCTGATAAAACTTCGAAAATGTCAGGCAAGCTAAACCTCTCTGGTGTTTCTTATCCATTATTTTATTTTATTTTATTTTTATTTTATTTTATTTTATTTTATTTTATTTTATTTTATTTTACTTTATTTTATTTTATTTTATTTTATATTTTATTTTATTTTATTTTATTTTATTTTATTTATTTTATTTTATTTTATTTTTGTAATGTTTTATTTATTTCTTTTTTTAAAAAATGTTTTATTTATTTCTAGGAGAGAGAGAGAGAGAGACAGTGTGAGCAGGGGAGGTCAGAGAGAGAGGGAGTTACAGACTGAAACAGGCTCCAGGCTCTGAGCTGGCAGTCAGCACAGAGCCCGACGCGGGGCTCGAACCCACGGACCGCGAGATCACGACCTAAGCGAAAGTCGGATGCTTAACCGACTAAGCCACCCAGGCACCCCTATTTTATTTATTTCTGAGAGAGAGAAAGAGAGAGAGAGACAGCATGAGCAGAGGAGGGTCAGAGAGAGGGAGACATAGAATCTGAAACAGGCTCCAGGCTCTGAGCTGTCAGCACAGAGCCCGAGGCAGGGCTCGAACCCATGGACTGTGAGATCATGACCTGAGCTGAAGTCGGACGCTTAACCGACTGAGCCACCCAGGCGCCCCTATCCATTTTTTATTTTATTCTGCTGAGAAACACCTCAGAAGATTTTCTTCGGCTGTTTGTTTCTCATCTGTCAGAAAGCGGTGCATGGCGTGGATGGCCGTTTCCAAAAAAGTAGACAAAAAGATTAGAACTACCTTCAGGGGGCTGACCTGGGGGAGGCTCCCTTGGAATTGTAGACATTTGCCTTTTCCACCCCACTTGTGGCTTCAGCATTTAACTGAAGCTAGACTGAGGTCTGAGGTGCTGCTCATTGCCAAGGGCAACTGGAAAGTGGGTGTGGGCCTGTGGGTGCGTTAGGGGGGCGGGGTGGGAAGGCAGGTTTTATTTCTCTAAAAGACAGTGGAATTGGCTAGGTGAGGGCATGCTGTTTGCGTAGGAGCCTCAGGAATAATGCCCACAGCGCCACTGCACTTAGTGGAGCCTAGTAAAGGGCTCAAGCAGACTTCTTTGGGGGAAAGAAAACCTTTTCACAGCCACCTACCAGTGCAAACCCTCAGCAAGTCAGTGGATACTTGGGTCTCAGTTTTCTCACCAGGGAAGCGGGGCCGCTGGGGCTGATAGGTCAGAGGAGTATGGTGGATATTAAATGGGTTAACGGACGGGAAAGAGTTGGCCAGCTTGAGAGCATGAGCAACTGCCAGTGGTACTTGCTCATGGGGATCCTCGCCCCAGCATTGTGATATGTGAAATCAAGAGAAAATTTAAATAAGTGCCCCCTTAAAAATGCAGGTGCGTCAGCAGCAGTGCGGAAGAAATGGAGGGATAGACAGTAGGGACCGTAGGGAGCAGCTGGGTTCTGGTCTGGCTGCCGGGATGGGTTTGGAGTTTGGCAAAACCTTCGCACCAGGTTTTCCACCTTGTCTGCAGCCGGCCATCTCTGGGCTCCAACAGCCAAACGCTAGCACATGGACCCTGAGAATGCGGGGTAACGATAATCTGTTTTCCCAGAACTCGGAACCAAAATGCTTTACCTTCAGGATCTAAGTGCTGGCCAGAGAAAAGCAACACAGTACGGTGTTATCTAGTATCTACTAAGCGCTGCAGTATGTCTCAAAACAGAAATCAAGTGAAATGAAATGCTCAAAAATTTCTGACATGCTAACTACAGGCCACTGCAGGGGACTGTCCTCCTCATGGCCTGTTTCTGGAGAGTTCTCTTGCAGAGGCTGCTGTAACCGCCGCCAGCCCCCAGGTTTGGGTAGGGGTCTGCATTCTCCAACCGCCCCAGTGCTGCCTGCTTTGGGCAGGCAGGTAACCTGGTCCCATCTCCAACCCGGGAGGTCCTTACTAAGTTACCCGCAGCCCCGAGGAGTGGGGACTCCCCACCTTGTCTCCTAGCATCAGTCAGTGTTTGGTTTGGGAGGCTGGTGGGCAGGAAGACACCCTGCACAGGTGGACAGGAAGAAGCCATGAGGCTTGAGAGTGAACCCTAAGAGGTGACCCCTACACCCAGGCCCAGCGAGCTCATCTGTGGAGCCGTGAAGTGTCTGAGAGTCCCTGTATTTCTATGTCGCCATCATCCCGACCTCGCGGAGGCCGTGACTGTTGCCCTGTGACACTGTGATATGGTTGTGGGGCTGCGGTTTTTCAAAGAGCAGAATCCACCCGATGGCGAGCACATGGGAGTCCCCTGCTGTAACTCCAGGCCTGGCCCAGGCCCCTGCGGTGTCCAGCTACCATGTGCTGAGTGTGTAAACAAATAAACCGGGAAGGAATCTGTCTCTACATGGGAAATAGAACCTGTGTGTGGTGTCGCCTGGGAAGAGTGGTAATATTTTGACTTGGAGGATGGCCCTGGGGGCAGAATGGAGGTCATGTGGGCTCAACACAGGGATTTGGGTCGGAGCCGGCAAGCAAAAATAGGCTGCAGAGGGCCGTGGGTGCTGAGCTAAGTAGGGTGGGCTCTACCTGAAGGCAAGGAGAAGAGGGTAAACGCTTTTTTTCAGTCAGAATGTGATATGAATAGAAACCATTCTATCATCTATCTATCTATCTATCTATCTATCTATCTATCTATCATCTATCTATCATCTATCTATCTATCTGACACAGAGAAAGACAGAGGGAGAGAGACAGAGATGTAGAGGAAGAGGGAGAAAGAGAGAGAGGGAGAGGATGCGAGCAGCCAGTTCAGCAGCCCCCATCAGGGTCTCGCAAGGGTGTCATCTAGGAGTTGTTTGGCGAAAACCTGTGGCGGGGAGCTGGGGGCACTGTCTCACCCCCCTAATGTGGGCAGAAAGACCAGCTCCCTAGACAAAGTTAGGTGGTTCCAGCCCTAAAGTCTTGGCCCTCAGTGTGCTCTTGGGCTCACTGTATCCCCAAAACCAATGAGAGGAGAGTCATGCTGTGGGTTATAGTTTCCGGGTGTCGGCCAGGAGGCCCCCCTCCTCAGAAAGAGGTGTCAGGAACTGGGGCCATGCAAGGCAGGGGTGGCTGCATCCAACAGGGCGAGCAGGTGTGATCAGCCAACATGGGACTCAGTGCGGAGGCTGGGCAGGGGGGCGGGAGGCAACTCCCCACGCAGAGGGATGCCTGATACACAAGACCGATGCATCTGTGTTGTCTTTGATTCTGTCACCTCCCAGTGACTTGTGGAGTAGCAAATACGTAAGAGGTTTCCAAGTACTGTGGGGGATGTTGGGCAAGAACAGCGATCTATTGTGACATTGCTTATACGTGTGTGTTCTTTCCTCACGGTGACACACTCCGCTTTTACAGCTATCTAGGTGGTTAAGGGTCAGAAAGGTAGACTTTAAATGTCACTGTGCAGGTCGCAAAATAAGCGGTGACCAGGAGGCCTTCACTGATGTAAGTTTAAGTTGTTAAAAGCACAATGACCCACTGATAGGTGTTTGAAACACTCCTCCTCCCACTTCTGTCTACACTGGAGCTTCTTCCTCCCTCTTCTTCCGTCTGTCTTTGAGAATGACATAATCCTCCTTTCTGTCTGTCAGTCCTGCGTGGATCCCCATGATGGGGCAGTTGAAAGACTGCCTTGTAATAATGCTTGATGATACCGGGTCCCTTCCAGGAAAGTTTCAAAACAAGAGAATTGGATGAGAAAAGCAATTGCCACATTTTTATGGCCTTGAATGTGCTTGTCAAGATGCCATGTTCTCTTACGTACCCCCTCCTCTCCTCTCCCTGTTTGTCATTGCAGTTTTATTCTACTTACTGAGAGAATCATTTTGAGGAACAAACTGCCCCTTTAAAACCCAGGCAGGCCCATCCTGGTTCACTCCAGCAGGGAGCAGGGGTGGGGGGTGGGGAGTGGGGGTGTGTGGTTGACCTTGGCCCACTGGACTGGAAAGAGATGATTAGAGGGAATCGAGTCCAGTAGGCAGAACAGATAGTAATGTGTTGGGGACAAGGCACAGGAAGGCCTAACTCAAGGCACCAGAGTCTAACCAGGCCAGCGGTGCAAGGCTGTGGCAATCAAGCCTGATGGCGCTAATAACAGCACGATTGAGGCCCCAATATGCTGGGCACTGTGGGTGATTTCCTCACGCTTTCTCTGACTATGGCCTAAATCTCATTTCCTATCATCAAGTATTCATATCAAACTTCCAAGGTAGAGACTATTAGTCACCTGATTTAGCTTCATCTGATAACTGAAGGCCCTCATATTCTGACACATGAAGTATGCCACAGGAGAGCTGTCACTTAAGTGACACTTAAGTAAATTCAGGGCTGACGCCAAAGGCTGTGCCCTTCCTCACTGCCCATTCTTGTCACCACAGGAAGGGGCTTCCAGCCCAAGTCACACCAGAGAGGCTCCACCGGTATTATCGGGCAGCTGTGGCTGTGTGACCAACCGTCCATACCTGGGGCTTGCCGTTCCTGAAGTCCATGGTCAGCTGGAGTCCCTCTGCCATGCCCAGTGCGTGCGCACACTCATGTGCATGCATGCGCATCATACCTGGATAGACTGTGGTCACAGAGGGAAATTTTTACTCATCCAAACAGCAGACCAGCTTCCCTGACTTCGTAACTGGACTTCTGGAAGCCTGGCGAGGGGTGGTCAGGCTCGCGCATTGCGGAAACTCGGCCGGCTGCTCCTTGACGATACAGAGCAGAAAGGATCCGGTTTCCCAAAGAATCTTGTACACAGGAGTTGAAGAATAAATAGTGGGCCTGGGAAGGAAAAGGGAGGAGATAGGGCAGGATGGCAAGGCCCCGAGGGTAAGAGGCAGAAGGCAATGTGAAATTATGCAGATGTGGGCTGATGTAAGTTAGTTTGCAAGCCACAGGCGAGAGCCTCAGCTCCTCTGGCTTGTATCCAAGGAGGTCCAGAGGGTCATGTGAGTTTCATGTATCTTTTGTTTAGATCGGGTGTGAATTAAGTGCCCCCCCTCTTGCCGAGAGGTACACAGAGATGCAGGGTTTGTGCTTCAGCAAAAGGAAGAACGAGTCCGCCCCCGCTGTTGGGAAGCTCATGTTTCCATCTGTGTTTTCATTACCCAAATGGCATTTCAGTTGTTACTTCTGATGTCCTAAAAGGTTATCTCTCTCGAGTCTCGTCTTGCTTGAGGACCACTTTCTTCATCTTGAAATGTTTCCTTGGGTCCCTGTGGCTCACACTCCTTTCTCTCCTCGCAGCTCTCTGATTAGTTTCTCCGGTTTTGCCACCTCTTTTTTTTTTTTTTTGAAAAAAAAATTAATTTTGAGAGAGAGAGAGGGAGGGAGAGAGAGGATCCTAAGCAGGCACTGTTAGGGCAGAGCCCAACACACGGCCTGAACTCATGAACTCAGTGAGATCATGGCCTGAGCTGAAATCTAGATTTGGGTGTTTAACCAGCTGAGCCACTCAGGCGCCCCGAGTTTTGCAATCTCTTGAACTCCTTTTGACAGCTTATTCTAGAACCGAGCTCCACCAATGTCATCAGGGGTTACTGCAGCATAACAAGCCACCCCCACCCCCCAATTTAGTGGCTTTAAACAGTGACCATCTATTTAGGCATGGTTCTTGGAGCTGCTGAGTTCTGCTTGTCCAGGGCAGCCTCAGCTGCCCCTTGCTGCGTTCCTCATCTACCTGCACTCGGGGGGCACAGCAGTGGGATGCTGGCTGGGGTTGGGTGGCCTCACTTGGCATGACTGTATTGACTCCACAAGGTTCCTGCCATTCAGTAGGTTAGCCTGGGCTTGTTCCCACGGTGGCTGCATTCCAAGAAACAGAGCATGAGTGTGCTTCCCGGACCCCAGCCTTGGACCTCTCACAGTGTCACTTCTGCTTTTATTTATTTATTTATTTATTTATTTATTTATTTATTTATAAAGTTTATTTTGTTTATTTTTGAGAGAGAGATAGAGAGCAAGTGGGGGAGGAGCAGAGAGAGAGGAAGACAGAATCTCAAGCAGGCTGTGCGCTGTCAGCCCAAAGCTCGACGCGGGGCTTGAACCCATGAACTGTGAGATCACGACCCGAACCGAAGTCAAGAGTGGTGCACTCAACCGACTGAGCCACCGAGGCACCCCACTTCTGCTGCATTTTATTGAACAAAACAAGTCACAAGGGTAATCTAGGTTCAAAGGCGAGGAAATAGACTCTCCTGGTGGAAGTAGATGTAAAAGCACATTGCAAAGGGGTAAAGGTGTGGGAAGGAGTGGAGAATTGAGGGCATTTTCCCAAACATCTTGTGACACTAGGATCCTGCCTTTGGTTCTCAGGTAAACTGAGTCTGTGTCATGGTGTACCCCTTCTCCCACATGCTAGGATGTCATATACTGCCTTCTCTACAACTAAGTTTTATTCTGTCAGATCGAAGACTCTGCTTTCACAATCACCTTGAATAGAATGAAAATCCCCGCAGTGCATGGCTGGATTCGGGGTAGTGACAGAGACTGTCCCGTGTCCACCAAGACTGATTCTCTGCTGGAGTCATACATCTGTGAGCCGTAGCTGAGCACATTGCTATGTAGTTAGAGACGAGATTGCCTAGCCTCCCTTGCAGGTGCTGGGTCCGGCCATGTGCCCTATTTCTGGGCAGTGAGATGTGAGCAGAAGAAAAGGGTGCTGAGGAAAGTGCCTGAGGGACGCTGCCTCCCACCCCCACCCCCTTTCCCAAGGGCTGGACAAAGGTGAGATCTTATGTAGTTAACCCGAACCCGAAACCACAGACAGGACGGCCCAATCTGAGTGTAAGCACTGGACCGACTTCTGAATTGCAAGATGAGAGAAAAATCAACTCCAGTCTTATTTGATCTTTAAAAGTGTCAGTGTGTTAGTTAGAGCAGCTTCTCCTGCGCCCTGACGGATCTGGCGCTGGCAGCGGGGAGTGAAATGGTGGGTGACTCTGGCAACGCCTGCCTGGGGTCTGCTGGGTTCCAGGTGGGAGGGAGCACCAATCTTTCCAGTGTTTCTTTTCTCTTCCTCGTTTAGCATTTCGCTTTCTCACCTCCTTTTCCTCCAAGACATTTTCTACCAATCTTCTGTTTTTTGTTCCACAACATTGCCATAATGATATAGTGGGAGATCTCTTATAACCTTGGCTTGAGGAGAGAAGATTAGCAATTATATTGGTAGTTGATATTATATTGGACATGAGGACTTTTTTTTTTGAAAGAATACAAGTAGCATGAAAAGGTAGTATTGAGAGTGTCTGTATGCCCCTCACATGGCTTCCCCTAATGTTAGTATCTTACATAACCATGGTACATTTATCAAAACTAAGACACTAATATTGATTGATACAGTACTATTAGCTAAATTACAGACTTTATGCAAGGTCTCCAATGCCTCTAATCATGTTCATTTTTCTCTCCGGAATCCAGTCCGGGCTACCACATTTCATTTTGTTGTCACGTGGCTTTTGTCTCCCCCAATAGCTTCTTGGTCTTTCCATGTCTTAAATGACCTTGACGCCTTTGGTCATTTTGTATTTTGTAGTATTGCCCCCACATTTGCATTTGTCTGATGTCAAAGTCATGTAAGATTGACCGCAATAGACGGCGGAGGTGGTGATCCCGCTCACCACCACCAATTTCACTTTTGGTCATAAAAGAGCAAAGAAAAGAGGCCATTCAATACAAGGCTTTCCTTGGGTTGTTCAACTTTTCCCTGCTACTTAGAATTATAAAAATCGTGGAATGTTATTTCTGGAAGAGACTTTGGAGATACATGACTATGTTTTTTGATTCCTGATTTAGAACATAGGAGCAGGCACATGATCTCCCTGAGGGGAGTGGTGTGTTTCCTACAAAATAATTAGACGCATTTTCTACCAGATCACTCATTCCCTCTTGTGCTTTCCTGCCCTATGCCTTTGACCCTGGCAGAGTCTTCTACCTGGGGTGCCCTCTCCTTCATATTTTCTTCTTCTGCTAAACTCCTCCTTTAAGGGACAGCTTAAATGTCTCTTTGCCTGAGTAATTTTCAGTCTCTAATTCCCCTTCCATCCCTCTCTACAGAAATGAATCCTTCTTTCCTTTGAGTTGACATAACACCTTAATGCAGCTGTTTAGACTTTGTGCTAAAGATGTACTTCTATGGAAGCGTCCCTTACTATAGCATCAGTGCCCGGAGACAAAAAGAGTGCTTGTCTCCATCCCAGGGCCGGGTGCATAGATGGCTTTCATGAATGCTTGTTGCTTTGAATCTGACTTCCCTCCTTTATTTGAAAGGCAAAGAAACCGATGGTAAGTGACTGGTATCATCCCTTTTTCAAAAGTGTCCTTTTCCTGAAGATTGGTGGATCTTTGTTCAGTACTCCTGGGAACTGATGATCTTTGCTATATTATTTCTTAAAATTCTTTTTAGCACAAAGAGCCCACAATTCCTCTTTGTGTAAGGCTATAAGAGCAAATGCTCAGAACATAGGTAAGCAGACTTGGGATCAAACAACGCAATCTTCAGAGATGAACAAACAGTTCCGTCCCTGGCGAACGCAGTTGAAAAAAACGACACGAGGCTCTTGTGTAGATCATCTGGGATTTTCCTGTGTGGCGTGGACATAGTTAGATCTGCAGAACATCTGATTCTGTGAAACAAAGGCTCACGTACAATAAATAGGCTGCTGCCACATTTTGATCCGTGTTCCTACAAAAAGACACATTCTCTCATTCACTGTATCCAGAAATCCAAAATTTATAGATCTCTTCCTTTGCAGAAACTCCTAAACCAGGTTTATTTCCATGGACTTGACCTTTGGCGTTTCGACTTTCTCCCCACTGGCAAACCCAGGGTCCATTTTTTCCTGCAGACGGCCATTTTGGCAGTCTCCTTAACAGCCTAAGGAAAGAACCAGAAGTCTACATATGGAGACTTCATCCCCGGTTGCCTAATGGATTCAAAAGACATCCTGAATATTCATCATTTCTTCTTTTATGAGCACCTTGGCAATTCCCTCCAAAGGTGAAGGCTGCAGTAAATTCAGAAGTGCCATTTAGTGAGTACCAATTTATTCTCAATTCGGGTCTACTTTTTTTCCTGCTCCTCAGCACAGCATTGGAGCTCCTGAGATCCCCATGAATGCAGGGCATTGTCTGGGCTCTGAGGAGGCAGGTTTTTTTTTTTTTTTTGCAAATCCAAAGCCTGAAGACATTGTCTGCTCCCCAGCCCGCCTGCCACAGCGCTGTGCACTCATGTCACATTCTCTGCAACTCCCTCCCTGGAGAAGTTGGACATTTTAAAATCACACTGGAGCACCTGGCTGGGTGACAGAGGCTTTTAATTAATAACTGTAAATTAGCAAATATTGTTTTTCAGGTCTGCACACACGGCTTTTCCCTTTGGGGTACTAGGAATCCATCGCCATGCTCCCTAAGGTGTAGCTCCCAGGATACTGACAAGGACAGCTGTCGAAGCAGATAGACCCAGAGAGACACAGAGGCTCTCATTATTTTTACCACTTAAACAGTTGAGGCTGGTTGGCCCTGCATAGCACTGAGAGAAGGGCATTGGGGGCGGGGGGTTGTGATAGTGTCCACGCC
Organism: Proteles cristata cristata; assembly: GCA_017311185.1. Taxonomy (NCBI): domain Eukaryota; kingdom Metazoa; phylum Chordata; class Mammalia; order Carnivora; family Hyaenidae; genus Proteles; species Proteles cristata. Next base: position 7,790 of record JAESUZ010003433.1, on the reverse strand, counting down.
AGGTCCACTCTGTCTTCCCCCAGGGTCTACGCCTGGCATTGTGCCTTTTCTCTCACCCCACTTCGCTGTCACCAAACACCTGCACATCACTCATTGGCTTCCCATGGTTCTCCTCTCCTTCCTGGAAAAACTGGGACCTGAATCTCGCTCCCATTTGCTTTTGTACCCAGAATGGAAACACATGTACTTCTTATTTATCTATTCATCCTGGTATGGTCTTTAAATTAGACTTCTAAATCCACCTCTTCACTTAGTCTGAAGAGATTGTTTCTTGGACAAAGTGAAACGATTGTCAACCCCAAGGTTTAGGCCAGCCAGAGCTGGCTGCTGGCCAAGTGCTTCCCCAGTGGCATACCTTTCTTCCACACAGGTTGTGAAACCTCCATCCGAAGCCAGGAGGCTACGCCATTTCTCTTTCCTCCTTTATGCACCCCAACTGTCTTACTGCATTTAAATAGCTCGCCAGCCTATCACAGAGGTTGCAAACCACAGCTCAAAGGCCACATCTGGCCCGTGGACATGTTTGCCTTGGCTTTCGCACTGTTTTGAAATGTTTTTAATTAGTTGCCAACGTTTACAAATTGGGAAATTTCTTTGGGAGCCTCATGAAAAATCTAAAGATCGGCACCGCTTAGACGTGTACTTCTAGTCCACAGCGGGCTGGAGCTGAACGATGGGGAGCCTGAAGGCACTGGGCAATGTGTTTACTAGTTTGCTACAATCCCCACCACTGTTAATATTTCATACCTGCTCACTCACTCACTGACCTGTCCGGCCTCTGTGGCATTTGAGTTTGTGAGGTCTGGTCTAATGGAAGACAGATAGTCTGCCTAGGAATATTAGGTTTCCTCATTTGTTGCCCTCTCCCCCAGTTATTCTTCTCATAGGAAGGAACAGACCCAAGGAAGATTTGTGACTTTCACCAATTTTGGAAGTCTTTTGGTATTCAGTAGGGTAGGGAGGGAAGGTGGAAGTCTCACGCTATTAATAATAATTATTTTTTTCACATGCAGAGGCAGTAAATGGAATTAGCCTTAGATCTCAGGATTCCGCAATTCTCTAGCAAGAATTTAAGCAGGCTGCATAAAGTAGAGACAGACTCTAAATATAAGATTGGGGGAGTGCAACTGACAAGTAATCAACCTAGTAGAACAGGAAGTAGTACAGGCCTCATCTAAAGCATGACGTGAATGAATTCTATCTGATCAATGCAGAATGCCAGTTACAGGGGGAGAGAAAATAGATAAGAATGATCATTTACTCTAGAAGAAAAGATTAAGGGTGTTATAGGTTTTTTTAAAAAATATTTTATTTATTCTTAAGGGAGAAAGAGACATGAGCAGGGGAGGGGCAGTGCAAGAGAGGGACACAGACTCCTAAGCAGGCTCTAGGCTCTGAGCTGTCAGCATAGAGCCCGATGTAGGGCTCAGACTCTCTTTTTTAAGAAAATATAATTTATTTTCAAGTTAGCTAACATGCATTGTTTATAGTGTGCTCTTGGTTTCAGCGGTAGGTTCCCGTGATTTATCACTTACAACACCCAGTGCTCATCCCAACAAGTGCCCTCCTCAATGCCCATCACCCATTTGCCCCTCTCTCTCGCCCTCCCTCCCCACTTTTAGCCCTCAGTTTGTTCTCTATATTTAAGAGTCTCTTATGGTTTGCCTTCCTCTCTGATTGAAACTATTTTTCACCTTCCCTTCCCCCATGGTCTTCTGTTAAGTTTCTCAAGATTCACATATGAGTGAAAACATGATATCTATCTTTCTCTGACTTATTTCACTTAGCATAATACCTCCAGTTCCATCATCTGATGAATGGATCACGAAGATGTTGTTTATATATACAGTGGAAGACTACTTGTCCATGAGAAAGAACGAAATCCTGCCATTTCCAACAACATGGAGAGTTTGTCCCTTTGAAAAGTGAGTGGTAGAGAAAGTTGGGTTTTCTGAATTCTGCAGGTGACAGGGTGGTTCAGTGATTGAGTATGACTTCGAGAATGACTGATAGGAGGGTACATCGTACTGGAACTTACGAGTAACGTTCTTCAAAATGTTGACTTCTTAGGTTGTAATTCTGTTGAAGAAAAAAGCATTGGGGAGGTCTTCTAATGTACATCGGTAGAGAAGTGCTGAGGGGGTGGCTTTGGAAGGATCCTTCTAGATCTAGGATTCCAGTACCCTGTGAGGTGAAAAAACTGCATTACCTATGGCCTGAGCTTATGTGGGCTGTTAGTGAATTGTAAGAGTGGAAGGGAGAAATACAGCGTATCTCTCTTGGTGGCAGATAAGACGACAATTGAGTAGTTCTTCCAAGCTTCTCTGTCTCATTTTTTTTTGTTTGTTTCATGTCATGCTCAGTCAAAGCCCATATGCTGCAAAGTCATGTTTTAAACACAAGCCAGCTTCCTGCTTTTTGTATTTGGGAATATCCTGATGATCAAACTCACATTCTCTCCAGGGCACTTCAAGTTTTGAATCTGAAACTTCCAATTTTTGGAAATGGTTCATGGCTTCTGCTTCTACTTCTCATTCAAAAGTCATGGTTTGGTCCCTCTTGGCTTTTGATCTTAAGTGCCCTACTTGTAATCTGCTCAGGATGAGAGAGCGCTGAGAAGTCGGAAGTATTTTATGCTTCAGGCTGCAGGCCTTATGAGGTGATGACAGTGTCCTTTGGGGATATCTGCTCTGCTTTTCCTATTGAATTTGGTAGAAGAACTGGAGCAGAGTGCTTAGCAGGGGCAGAGAGCAAATGAAACTGGCTTTGAGATAAAGCTGAGAATGTGGTGATGGCGTGTATCAGCGCGGCTCATGCAGGTGGGGGAGACAGGGAGGAAGAGAAGGTTTCCACACACTCTAGGCTGAAGAAGAAGCCAAGGGGACCAAGAAATTGGAGAAATAATAATTAGTTTGAGTAACTTTTATTGTCAACATCCAAATATCCCCTTTTTTGAATAGGAGCAAGGGACTGAAGGCATCATTGTTGGGTCCATTGTGAAGGAGCTTGGGCTGTGTCCGTAGCTGGGGGCCCAGTTATTGGGGAGAGGGTGAATTCCTTTCTTAGGCTGTTCCCAGTGTGCCTGTGGACATGCCAGGGACCTCTTTGGGCTTTTTATTTGCAAGACAAACCAGAATCTGCATTTTTCTTGCTTTGAAAGACCGTAACAGAAAGGATCTTGGAACACCTTTCAAACAAGTCCTATTTTAACCCCCTTCTTTTTTTCTGAAAACCCTTGACCGTCCCCCCTTGTTTTTTTCTGAAGAGGATCTTCAAGTTTTCCTATAGAAAACCTTTCTCAATGCATCTCATGAATATTTGGGTCCTTTATTTCTGTCCTTTTATAATTATTTTGTTTCTGTAGCCAGAGTTACAGTAGTAACATGCCAGTCTGTTCTGAATTCTCCATTATATTATTAGAGTAAAAGCCTATGCTACTCATTATTAGTATATTATCTATCATGTAAAGCTCTGGGTGTACCAATACATGATGAACATAGTTATGCACCTGGAGACAGTCAATCACTGCATTATGTTCTGGCTGAAAACTGCTATGTCTTCATGATCACTCAGCATCAATTGCTATTGGCTTTGGCAATAAGTAAAGTTATTTTGAGATTACTTTAAACAGGCTTTAAATTCCTTGGGGGATGATATTGTACCTAGTGCATCTCTACAAATATTTGTTCATTGGAATGCTCATTCACAAGTGAATAAATCTACTTTATGTCCGAATTTAGGATAGGCTCTGGGGATACATTAGGGAATCCCTTGTTCTCCAGGGGCTTAAAATTGTAGTTTTGGGATTATAAATTAGTATGTTTATTTGGGATACAAACTGAGGTCTTACATGTCAGGACCCAGCACACGGTGGGTACATAGGAGAATTTTCTTACCATGTGTAATTGATTGCATAGCTCACCACAACTTGGATAGGTCACAAGAGCTAAGTTTTTGTTCACTGGTTTCTTTTATTTTTTTTTATCTTCTCAAAAGTAGTCTTAAATTCATTTTTTAAATGTTTACTTATTTTTGAGAGACAGAGAGAAACAGGCCATGAGAGGGGAAGGGGCAGAGAGAGAGATGCACACACAGAATCTGAAGCAAGCTCCAGGCTCTGAGCTGTCAGCACAGAGCCTGATGCGGGGCTCAAACCCATGAATAGTGAGATCATGACCTGAGCCGAAGTCAGACAGTTAACTGACTAAGCCACCCAAGAGCCCTTTGTTCATTGCTTTGTATTCTGTTGCCTGATGAATTACTTGTGTTATCTTCCCAATGGAACTTTTAGATTAAGACCAGTCTATACTCACCTTACAGTCTTGGGGTAAAGATAGAAACTGTAAGTTTTGGCTTCAAGCCTTTTCTCTGCTTCTCTGCTCAGAGCCTCATAGAAACTTAAATTCGGAAATATCATCTAGTCCTGTGTGTTTTGTAAAGGGTGCAGTTTATGTTAAAAAGTATTTCATAGGGGGAACAAAGCATCCAGGGATCAAGTAGGTTTGGGAAACGGTAAAACTTCTTACCAGATTTCTTCAGTGTGATCCATTGCGGTGGCTTCAGTCTACCAGTAGCCCTGAATTCTTTCCATGGCCTTTGAGACCCTCTTGGAAGAGTAAGAGTGGCCTGGGGTTCTGACTGGAGTTCTCCCTCCCCACCCCCAGATCCTCCAAGTTCAGCATCTCAGCCAGCTCAAGGTAACGTCTCAGCTCCTACATCCTTGACTTCATTGTGAGCACAAATCCCTCGTTATCCCTTCAACCCATGTCCTGTCTTCCCACTCAGTTCTGTCAGAAATGCTATACTAATTTGCAGTCACTCTTATTAAATTTGTTTGTACTTCTGGGCTACATTTATATTTATTTCAAGCTCTATTTTTCCTTAGCAGATATTATCTGGCTGAAAGTAGGGGCCTTTCCTTCCTTCCTTCCTTCCTTCCTTCCTTCCTTCCTTCCTTCCTTCCATCCTTCCTTCTTTCTTTCTTTCCTTCTTTCTTTCTTTCTTTCTTTCTTTCTTTCTTTCTTTCTTTCTTTCTTTCTTTCTTTCTTTCTTTCTTTCTTATACTTATTTATTTTTAAAGGAGAGAGAGAAAGAGCGTGAGCAGGGGAGGGTCAGAGAGAGAGGGAGACAGAATCCAAAGCAGTCTCCAGGCTCTGAGCTGTCAGCACGCACAGCTCAAACTCATGAATTATAAGATCATGACCTGAGCCGAAGTCAGACGCTTAACTGACTGAGCCACCCAGGTGCCCCAGGGGCCTGTTCTTATATTACCCTTACCTTCTGTCCCAGGTCCATTAGGACCTATGACTGTGTGTGGACGTTTCTGTTATCACAATGTTACTAACTTCTGTGGCACTCAGCTGTGATGAAAATCTGTCTGTGACCACACATAAACATAAGCAAAGAAAGTTGGTCATAAAAAATTTCAATGTCAAAAGAGGCTTTGGATCACTTATTTTATCCTGTGTCTATCCACTTATTTAAAAATATTGTGGGGCACCTGTGTGGCTCAGTCAGTTGAGCATCTGATTCTTGATTTCAGCTCAGGTCATGATCTCAGGGTCATAGGATCGAGGCCCACATCCAGCTCTGTGCTGAAGAGGGAGCCTTCTTGGGATTCTCTCTCTCCCTCTTTTTCTGCTCCTCTCTCTCTCAAAATAAATAAATCAACTTGAAAAAAAAAAGAATAAAATTAGGCTTTAAATCCCCACAAATGGATAAAGAAATTTAAAAAACCGATTCCTATATAACCTGGTTTTTTACATAATCCTTTACTTCCCTTTGGAGGAATGCCTTATTCATTGGCTAGTCCCAACAAGAGACACATTTAATTGCTAATTCTTTGTTTTAGCTTTTTTTAGTGTTATATTTATGATTACAAAAGCTTGTTTAAGGCATTGCGGCTAAAAAAAAAAAATGTAGTCAAATGTACTGGAGCTCTTAAGGCACTTTAATAAGCTATCAAAAAACAGCGAAGATTTATTTAATGTCTCCCTTCCAGGAGGGTATATTGTTAGTTCAGCTGCAAATTCTTAACTTCATCATATTTTATATACTTTGGCCATCATGGATCGCCACAAGGCCCGTTGCAGGGTGTGATTTAAAATGTGTTCTGATTAAGTATACAGAAGTGATCCTGTTCCCCAATGGAGGAAGGAGAGGAACATCATAAATATACATTGTTTAAGTGTAAATTCTACTTCGCACTCATAGGTTATATTGTACTCGCATGTTTTATGCTCTGTTGGTACTTGAAAAAAAATAATTTCATTTGCGGGCATTTCCAGGGATCCGAAGCTAGAGCCAAACAGCAGAGACCTACCTAGAATTCCCCCCTTAAGGTTTGTAATGAATAAGGCAAGTCGAGGAAGTAAGTGTATAGAACAAAACTCTCCCATAGAATTACATATAATGGGTACAAATCTTGGTCTACTAGCTCAAATGGGAAAGGATATTTACTTTTTTCTTTCTTTACATCATTGGCTCCCCATTTGCCTGACTGGCAGAAATTCCATCATGGTCACTTGTTGGACTCTCTTTACTTTTGTCAGGAATGTCCTAGAATCTGGGAGGCTAGTGAGGTCAGGAAAAGGGGAAAAAGGCTCATCTCTGGGATCCCATAAGCACTCTGATATCCTTATGATCAAACCATGGAGACTTTGGTATCTGGCTGCTCTTTGCCTCCATGCTGCGTGTGGGGCTCAGGCATTTTGGTTGAGCCTGGGTCCTGAAGGCCTGGGATCCCTCCCCTTGAAGCCCTTCTCAGCTCTGGCAAGACCGTGCGTCACTTCCTCAAGCATCATCCCAGATAGTAAAAAAGTCCACACATCTCGCAGGTCTTACCAACCCCTTCCCTTCCTAAGGCACGGCAGGACAGCTCTAGGATTCAAAAGGCTTTCCATGGCCTGACCTGTTCGGTGCCCGAGTGTGACCTCAGCCTCAGGATGCTGCTGTTCTTAGCTCTGCTGTTAATTCCACTAAAGCTCACAGAAGCCAGGAAGCATAAGGGGTGTGTTCACCTGGCAAAAATATAGGGATAACAATAAACATTTACAGTTCAGTAAATGATCCTTTTATAAAACTTTTGCACTGAGTGAGAATAGATGTTAGGACCACAAGAAAATGACAATAAAAGTAGCCAGATTTGGGAAGTTGAGGTAAGTACTACCGGACTCTATGTTGTCCAGAGAACCACGTGTGCCAGCAGCACTGTTGGTGGGATGTAAGCTGCAGAATAAACAAAGACTGGAGACTAAGGTAAAAACAGGCCCCCAGATCTGTCTAGTGAAGAAAAATGGAGAGGGCAGTGCAGTGAAGAAAACTCCCCCCCACTTTAAAAAAAAAAAAGTTGCCTGGTAAATGCTGTTGTCTAACTGGTCCTATCGCTAGAGAATCCAAAACTCCTTGGGCTGCTGCATAATATTTAATTTACGTTCATAACTGTAATCCTAAAATACTAGGGATCAGATGTTTTTGGATCTTTTCAGTTGTTACAAAGATAATATGGTACATATACTTCCTATTATATAACACCCTTTTTAAAATACTTATTTATTTCTTTTGAGGGAGACAGAGCAAGTATGAGTTGGGTAGAGAGAGGGACAGAGAGAGAGACAGAGAGAATCCCAAGCAGGCTCTGCACAGTGCAGAGCCAGACACGGGGATCCATCTCACAAACCATGAGATCATGACCTGAGCTGAAATCAAGTGTTAGATGCTTAGACGCTTAATTGACTGAGCCACCCAGGTGCCCCTAAATAATACCCTTCATGTGGCCAAGGGCAGGACTT
>JAESUZ010003432.1:608857-738800 GCA_017311185.1 Proteles cristata cristata | reverse complement strand
TTAATGTTTTATTTATTTCTAGGAGAGAGAGAGAGGCAGCGTGAGCAGGGTAGGGTCAGAGAGAGAGGGAGTCACAGACTGAAACAGGCTCCAGGCTCCGAGGGGGCAGTCAGCACAGAGCCCGACGAGGGGTTCGAACCCAGGAACCGCGAGATTATGACCCAAGCGAAAGTCGGACGCTTAACCGACTAAGCCACCCAGGTGCCCCTCCAGTCTTTACCATAGTTCTATCGTCCTATTGCCTAGAAACTATTTTTATGGTACATTTATAGATAAATGAAAGTAGTAATTGAAAAGCAAGGATGGAAAATTTGTTTGAGTATCTATAAGAGAAAAATTCAGCCTAGAAGGGGGGCAGGAATGGAAAAAGCCAAAAATATTAAGAAAGTAAAAAAATAAATTTTGAAAAAACAAAGGAAAGAGACTACCAACTTCTAAGTGGAAGCATTTTAGACCAGAAAAATAGTAGGATAAGTTAATCTGACTGACAGTCAGAATTCTTTCTAATTGAAAGAAGGACACAGCTGAACATTGATTTTCCTCTGTGACTCTATCTCTTGTGTTTATGTTATACCCACAAATCTACTCATACCTGCAATAAAAATAAATTTTTTTTCTGTACTCAGGAAGACCAGCCCAACAGTGTATTGCTGTGATAAAGAGTCACCATGAAGATGAATGAAAGGATCTATGTGGGGATGCCCACATTCTAACGTCAGAGTCACAGGGAAAATCCAAAACTCTTGCCAACAGCAGTGAAATTAGGCACTTTGCTAAATCATGCCATTAACCCCTCTATTCATAGAAAATTCCTCCACTGATACTGAATATCTGGCACAGTGGGTATCCTGGCTATATTAGCAGACAGTAGAGCTCATTACCTCTCTTGATATTTTGATCATTGCACCAGAATATATCAAATGGAAGCTTATTTTAATTAGACAGAACAAAAATTTGAAAGCACCAGAAAGATCCAAGTCAAGCTTAGGGAAATGATGAGAACATTTGGTCAGACATCAAATAATGAGATTTTGCAGAGACTACGTAACATTTTTAACTTGAGGCATTTACTTATGCCATTAATTTAATTTTTTTTTTTTTTTACAAATAGTTTATTGTCAAATTAGTTTCCACATAACACCCAGTGCTCATTCCATTAATTTTAATAGTACACTTTAAATAAATCTAATTGAATAAAGTATCTTTTTTATTTTAATCTCATATTCTTTCATAAATCACATTTATAGGCAGTATTAAAGTGTTTGCTTTTTCTCTAACAGTGTGTGTTTCTCTCTCTCCAGACTTGCCATTTGATATTTCTATATTACTCTCTAAACTCTTTCTGAAATAAACAACTTTAAGCCCCTCCCACCATGATCTTCTGGAAGACTGTTGTTCCAAGATAACCACAACTAATTGACTAATTTTCTTCATGGTCTAATCAGCAGCTGTTATCATATTAATCTGAAATTACCTGGAAAGAGTTCATAGAATAGTTTTAACAAACACTAACTTCCAGCCAAGTAACATTTTGCTTTGAATATTTTTAACCCACTTATCATGTTAAGATTCTAATTACACCTCCTACATAGTTGCTTAGAATTGCTCAAAAATCTACCTCAGGTTTTTTTAAAAATATAAAACAGTTCATGAAAAAGATTGTTAAACCACTTACTTCAGCCCTAACCAGTGAACATGTGTGTTCTCTCCCATTTGGCAGATCTATGTGGATGTGCATGTGGATTGCTCCATGGGCTTTAAGGCCAGTTGCCTGACTCTCCTTCCTCTGTCTCCATGCACACTGCACAATTTTCTTGCTATGTTTGACATTCTAAATAGATTTTCAAAGAGAATGCATGCATAGATGCATGACCCTGGGTACTGTGATCCGCTTTTTCTCATTGACTTTTTGGTGATGGCATCAGTAGTTTATAAATCTGGTTGGCATGGGATAATGGTGTTAGTTTCTTAAAGAATGATCATCTTTGGGTGCATGGACAAAACAGTAATTTCAGACTTCGAAAGCTGGACTGCACCAAGGAAATGGTGCTATGGTAAGCTGTCCTTAAGGCACTAGATCATTGCTCCAGATGGCATATTCCACTAAAGCTCTGTAAATCCAATGGATATAATTGCTCTGAAATGCTACATGCGACTTTGAAGGATTGGCTTTCTTGAACAACTGGGGAGTCTCTCTTCTATTCTGCACAATCCTGTACTAAAAAGACCAGAACTCGTAGGGAAAATGGGATTGGGGCAGATCATTAGAAACCTACGCAACTTTGTGACCACAGCACTAATGAGAACAAGAATGATCTTATTATAACTTTTAGTAGTTTCAAAAGACCCGTTAACATTTCTAAAACATGAGAAATGCCACTTACTAGTAAATGTAGGACGTGATGTAGGATGTGACCTCAAAACAAACAAAAAACAAAAGGTACTTTGATGGAGGGAGAGTCGGGGGAGATTTAAGGCAAAATCAAGGTTGCTGAGCCACCGCCTGGGTGGCTCAGTCGGTTAAGCGTCTGACTTTGGCTCAGGTCATGATCTTGTGGTTTGTGAATTTGAGCCCAGTGTCGGATTCTGTGCTGACAGCTCAGGGCCTGGACCCTGCTTTGAATTCTGTGTCTCCTTCCCTCTCTACCCCTCCCCTGCTCATGCTCTGTCTCTCTGTCTCTCTCTCTCAAAAATAAACAAACAACAAAAGCTTAAAAAAAGCTGCTGAGTTAGGGAGACGAGCAAAATGTACAGATATCTAGAAGAAGTTACAGTAAGCTTTTCTAAGACAAAGTACTTGACTGAACTGAGTAAAGAGGGAGGACATGGGGCACAGGACCTGCAGTTGCCTCACTCAGCTTCGTTAGTGTTGTGTGAATTCATCTCCTAACACTTGATGGCAGAAATTATTAATGAGCTAAAAAAGAAAAATGATGCATCAACCAATGTAACTTTAATGTTCTCCTGATATCATTCCTACCTCTCTCAGTCCCATGTAAGCCAACGTGCATTAAGGTAAGACACTGTATAAACACCTATTATTGTTTTCTTTTGTTTCAGATATTTCATGGGTCACCAGCAGATATTTTAATTTATTTTAATAATAATGAAAAATATTTTAATGATAATAATGAAGAACTTTACTGGGTGTGAAGTTTGTTGATCTGTTTTCTGTAGAAACTATTTCTGAAAACAATGGTTTCAGGGTAGATATCTCTTTTACCCTAAGTTCCTTGAAGAGGACCATGGCTGAGAAATGTTTGGACTTTCTCACGTCCTGTGTTTTGGCCCAGAAAGTGTTCAATATCTTCTTGATTTGTGACTGATTGCCCAAAACTTACACACTAGCATCATTACAAGTAAATATGTAAACCTTATTTCTCCAGTGCGTTTGTCTCATTTATCTTGAAGCCATCATTTGAAATATTTCTCTACTAGTCATGGGTAAAATTAGGGAAGTGAGCAAGGTTTGCATTCAGTGAACTGTGGAGGAAAAAACTACACAATTGTCTATATAGCGTGACTTATTGAATTTGTTATTATTCTGTTTCGAAATGAAATGCAGCGCCGGAGGGAAACAACCCATGCTATACCAGCACCTCTTCTGCCATTGTGGTTGGTAGAAGAAAACTTGTAAGCAGGTCCAGAGTTCTACCTTAAGAAAATGAAAAGTGTTGATCACCAGAGAATGGAGTGACAGCTGTTTAGAACAGAAAGTGTTTGTTTTGCATATGTGGGATCACGCATGCTGGCAGTGCTTACTAGTTATATGATGTGTGTGGCCGCAACTCTTCAATGAATGCGTGATAGTGCTATCCCACACTTGCACAGAGTAAAATCCTTGGTCAGAAGATCCCAGGTTGCCTGTGAACATGCTGTTAAAACAGCATTACTCTGAAATTAATCAGAGTAAGAAAGTATGTTTTCTCTCTCCATTTTCTAACAGAATACCAGCAAAGTGGTCCCTAGGTTCCCTCACAAGCTATGTGTAAGACAACATTATCTAAATTGAGAGAAAGAAGAAAACAGAGCACATTCTTGAGAATTGGGGAATGTTTCGGTGTTCCCGAGAAGCCACTTTGGCAAAAGAAAATTTGATGTCAGGGCAACTGAAATCATTATCTTAGCTCTCTGGGAAAGGGATATTGCTATAGGAAACAGATGAAAATTACGGTATGAAGCACAAGGCTCCAGGGAAACACCGTTGATGAGCAGGCATCCTAATAAAAGATGATGCATTCTTTTCAAAGTGTGTCTCATGGTAAAGAGAAATCTGTAGAGGGGTTTATTTCCAGGAATAGTTGGAGTTCTGGAGCATGGGACCTAGAGTTCCACATAGATAATTGGTTTTATTTTGTGATTAGCTACCAGTAGCCAGCATCTTTTATCTGCTACATGTGACTAAATAGTTGACACTAATTACAATGAATGACAAATACACCAAAAGTTAGAGTCCAAGGCCGAGTGTATGAGGTCCTGATAGTTATTAATGTTATTCTGCTTCTTATAAGAATGAATTTCCCACATGAATTCTATGGTCATTTCTCCTCTTTAACAATATTGGGGAAGTGATTCCTTTTATTAGGCTATTTTTCCCTTGTGCTTTATAAATTGTGGGAAGTATTCTCTCTTTTGACTGGAAAGAATATGACATGAGTCATTGTATCTTCTCTTTCAAGACTTGGTGCTGGTTGGCAATAGTATAGAAAAACAATAACTCTCAGTCCTCATGGTGCATCAGAATCACATGGGGGAGACTTAAAAAATACCGATGTCCGGGCCTTATCTGAAAAGACTCTAAAATAGTTGTTCTGTAATGGGCCTGGACGGCTATATTTTTTGAAGCTCTTTGAGTTCTACAGTAAAGCTGGGATAGAGGACACTTAATTTTTATTTTTTGTTTATTTGAGAGAAACAGAGACAGTGTGAGTGGGGGAGAGGCAGAGAGAGGGAGAGAGAGAATCCCAAGTAGGCACTGCCAGTAAAGAGCCCAACACAGGGTAAAACTAATGAAACCTAGAGATCATGACCTGAGTTGAAACCAAGAGTCCATTGCCTAATGAACTGACCCAACCAGGTGTCCCAAGGACACATTCTTTGAATCACACATGTAAAAGTACTATATCAAAAGGACAGTGATGGCTGCAAGTGGTTGTTCAGTTAATGGTGGGGATATTAATAATGAAGGTGACAATGACAGGGGGGAACAGGAAGGAGAGGAGGAGTTGGAGGGGGAGGAGGAGGACGATGGCCATGACACGAGGGATAAGTACCATTCTGGCTTACAGAGTTTTGAGGCACAACTCCATTTAGGCAAGAAATAACATAACTGTTTTCTTTCAGCTTATTCTTCTTATAAATGGACTCCCTTTGTTCCTTTTCGTTATAAATAGGTTCATCTGTATTTCTTGGATTTAAACTCCCTGTTCATTCTACGGTGATCATCAAATTTTTTTTCCTTAAATAGTTTATTGTCAAGTTGGTTTCCATATAACACCCAGTGCTCATCCCCACAAGTGCCCTCCTCCATCCCCATCATGTCCCTTCCACTCTCCCTCACACCCCCTTAGCCCTCAGTTTGTTCTCAGCATTCAAGAGTCTCTCATGGTTTGCCTCCCTTCCTCTCCCCAACTATTTTTCCCCTTCTTCTCCCACATCGACCTCCGTTATGTTCCTCCTAATCCACCTATATGTGCAAACATATGGTATCTGTCCTCTGCCTGACTTACTTTGCTCAGCATAACAGCCTCTAGTTCCATCCATGGTGCTTCACATGGCCAGATTTCATTGTTTCTCATTGCCATGTAGTATTCCATTGTATAATTGTACCACATCCCCTTGATCCATTTGTCAGTCGATGGACACTTAAATTCTTTCCATGTTTTGGCGATTGTTGAGAGTGTTGCTATGAACATTGGGGTACATGTGTCTCTATGCATAAGCACTCCTGTATCGTTTGGGTAAATTCCTAGCAGCGTTATTGCTGGATCATGGGGGAGTTCTCTTAATTTTTTGAGGAACCTCCACACTGTTTTCCAGAGGGGCTGCACCAGTTTCCATTCCCACCAACAGTGTAGGAGGGTGCCCATTTCTCCACATCGTCACCAGCATTTATAGTCTCCTGATTTGTTCATTTTAGTCACTCTGACTGGTGTGAGGTGGTATCTCAGTGTGGTTTTAACTTGTATTTCCCTGATGATGAGGGACGCTGACCATCGTTTCATGTGTCTCTTGGCCATCTGGATGTCCTCTTTGGAGAAGTGTCTGTACATGTCTTCTGCCCATTTCTTCACTGGATTGTTTGCTTTTCAGGTGTGGAGTTTGGTGAGTTCCTTATGGATATTGGATATTAGCCCTTTATCTGATATGTCATTTGCAACTATCTTTTCCCATTCTGTCAGTTGCCTATTAGTTTTATGGATTGTTTCATTTGCCATGCAGAAGCTTTTGATCTTGATGAGGTCCCAGTAGTTCATTTTTGCTCTTGATTCCCTTGCCTTTGGGGATGTGTCAAGTAAGAAATTGCTGCAGTTGAGGTCAAAGAGGTTGTTTTCTGCTTTCTACTCTAGGGTTTTGACGGTTTCCTGTCTCACATTCAGGTCCTTTATCCATCTTGAGTTTGTTTTTGTGTATGGTGTGAGAAAATGATCTAGTTTCATTCTTCTGCATGTTGCTGTCCAGTTCTCCCAGCACCATCTGTTAAAGAGGCTGTCTTTTTTCCATTGGATACTCTTTTCTGCCTTGTCAAAGATTAGTTGGCCATCCATTTGTGAGTTCTCAATTCTATTCCATTGGTCTCTGTGTCTGTTTTTGTGCCAATACCATACTGTCTTTGATGATAACAGCTTTGTAGTAGGGGCTAAAGTCTGGGATGGTGATGCCTCCTGTTTTGGTTTTCTTCTTCAATATTACTTTGGCTATTCAGGTTTTTTTTTTTGCATTCCATACAAATTTGAGGATAGTTTGTTCTAGTTTTGAGAAGAATGCTGGTGCAGTTTTGATTGGGATTGCATTGAATGTGTAGATTGCTTTGGGTAGTAGTGACATTTTAACAATAATTATTCTTCCGATCCATGAGCATGGAATGCTTTTCCATTTCTTTGTGTCTTCTTCAATTTCCTTCATAGGTTTTCTATAGTTTTCATCATACAGATCTCTTATTTCTTTGGTAGGTTTATTCCTAGGTATTTTATAGTTTTTTTGTGTAATTGTAAAAGGTATCAGTTTCTTGATTTCTCTTTCTGTTGCTTCGTTATTGGTGTATAAAAATGCAACCAATCTCTGTATGTTGATTTTGTACCCTGCAACTTGGCTGAATTCCTGGATCAGTTCTAGTAGGCTTCTGGTGGAGTCTGCCGGGTTTTCTAGGTAGAGTATCATGTCGTCTGTAAAAAGTGAAAGTTTGACTTCTTCTTTACCAATTCTGTCTTTTATTTCCTTTTCTTGTCTGATGGTTGAGGCTAGGACTTCCAGCAGTATGTTAAACAATAGAGGTGAGAGTGGAGATCCCTGTGGTGTTCCTGATCTCAAGGGGAAAGCTCTCAGTTTTTCCCCATTGAGGATGATGTTAGCTGAGGGCTTCTCATAGATGGCTTTTATGATGTTTAGGTAAGTTCCTTCTAGGGGAATGTCAAATTGATAGTAGCTATTTTTCAGGGAGATGGGGATCATGGGTAAAAGATAGACTCAATTAAGTTGCACATCACTGCAAATCACATTCTAATTTCAGAAATAAGTAATGTGTGGGGAAATGAGAAAATAGTCTGTGACTTTCTCTTCCCATTCAAGTCTGAGGAATGGTCACCATGTAAAATTGGTTTAATTAATGATGGGAGTCTCCAGGAAAGTTTTTCCATTTACAAGTGATATAATGGAATCATTATATTTGGGGAAAAAGTAAATTTCCTCTATTTTTGAATTTTAATAAAATCCAAATAAATTATCTCTAATAAGCACTATTTTCAAACTTCAGATGTGATCTGTTGCTGAGATTGCTGCTATAAGTCATCAAAATATTTTTGTGACTCAGCTTCAGTCATGTTTAGCTAGTAGGTTTATGACTACCACCTACTAATAACACTTACAAAACCCAGCAGACTAAACTGTTGAATTGGTTAGAAGCATTCTTAAATTACAACTTATCTATTGATAAAAAAAAAGTTATACATTACCTATGGATTAAATTGTATAGTAGCTCACCAGATCAAAAAAATTGATCTGTTATGAAAACATCAAATACATTGCAAATCTTGTAAAATCTTATAATTTAGTTATATTTTTTGGTACAGAATTTCCCTCTTTTTCTTTCTCTTTTGTCTTCAGAAAATAACTGCCATCGCAACAGGAAGTTAAATCTTTCAGAAATTAACGTTATTATCTCTGAAAGGCACCTTACCAAACGAATTTACTTTAACCATTTGATGTTCTTCCTTCCCTGGAGTAATCCTTTTTTAAAAATTGTTCTTGTAATTCACATGTAAGATTAGAAAAATGACCGCAACTGAGCTCCTCTTTCTGAACGGCACAGACTAAATAAAGCCATTGATCTTTTCAGCAGTAGATAAATATCTAATGGTATTATTCTATTTCTGATAGCATGAAGAAGCCAGAGAGATTCTTAATACTCTTTTGGGAAACAAAACTTTTCTAGACATACTCTCAAGTGTTTGCTATTAAGTAATTTTACCCCTACTGCAAATACAAAATCAGAATAGCTAATAAACAGTGTCAGAGCACATGCACATTAAGTTTCTGCTGTCTCCTATCAGCCCCATGTTTTCATTTTTGGAAGTCATTAAAGTATAAGGGACTTGAACTTTTGATGTAAGCTTTTCATCATGAATATGGCATGTGTGGAAAGCAAAATGGGCAAAGATTGTTTCTGCAAATTTTCTGCAACTTGCCTGTTGTAAAGGCGTCTCCTCACCCTCTGCCAGCTTTATTGAGATATAGTTGTATTTAATGTTGTTTAAGACATACAGGGTGTTGATCTGATACATTTGTATATTGCAGAATGATACCTACATGGTGTTGGACAACACCTCCGTCACATCGCATAGTTGTCATTTTTTGTACGTGTGCGCTAAGAACTTCTAAGTTCTCCTCTCCTAGAAGCTTTAAAGTATATAGTGTAATATTATTAATAATAATCTCCATCATGTACAGTAGATCTCCACAACTTACTCATAACTGGAAGTTTGTACCCTTTAAACCACATTCCCCATTATCCCCACCTCACTTCTGGTCCCTGGTAACCACGTTTTTGCTTTCTGTTTTTATGAGTTTGGCTTTTTTAGACTGCACATATAAGTGATATCATATAGTATTTGTCTTTCTTTCTTTGATTTATTTCACTTGGCATAATGTTTTCAAGGTCCATCCATGTTGTTACAAATGGCAGGATTTCTTTATTTCTCATAGTTCAATAATATTCCATTGTATATATATTCCACATCTTGTTCATCCATTTATCTGTTGACAGAGACATGTTGTTTCCGTATCTTCGCTATTGTGAATAATGCTCCAATAAGCACGGGGAGTATAGATATCTATCCAAGATCCTGTTCATTTCCTTTGTGTATATACCCAGAAGAGGACTTCCTGGATCAGAGGATAGCCCTATGTTTTCTTTTAAGAGTTTTATGCTTTCAGATCTTACATTCAAATCTTTAATCCATTTTGAGTTGATTTTTGTGTATAGCGTAAGATGGTGGTCAAGTTTCATTGTTTTGCGTGTGGCTGTCTAGTTTCCCTAGTATCATTGATGGAAGAGACTATTCTTTCCCCATTATGTATTCTTGGCTCCTTTGTTGTAAATTAGATGATCATATATGTGTTGGTTGATTTCTGGGCTCTCTGTTCTGTTCCATTGATTTTGTGTATGTCGTTATGCCATTTCCATACTGTTTTAATTACTATAGCTTTCTAATACAGTATGAAATCAGAAAAGATCATCACCTCCAGCATTGTTTTACTTTCTTATGATTGCTGTAGTTATTCTGGTTGGTTCTTTTTGTGGTTACATTCAAATTTTAGGGCTGTTCTATTTCTGTGAAAATTGTCATTGGAATTTTTATAGGGTTTGTATTGAATCAGTGGATGGCTTTGGGTAGTATGCATATTTTAACAATATTCTTTCAATTCATGTTCATTAAGTATATTCCATTTATTTGTGTCTTCAGTTTCTTTCATCAATGTCTTTGAATTTTTAATGTACAAGTCTTTCACCTCCTGGGTTAAATTTATTCCGTAGTATTTTATTCTGTTTGATCCAGTTATAAATGGAATTGTTTTCTTAATTTGTCTTCCTGAAAATTCATTATTAGTATATCAAATTTCAGTTGATTTTTATATATTGATTTTGTATCTTTATTGAAATAATTTATTCATTCTAAGAGTTAGGTCATTTGGGCTTTGAAAAAACCCCGATAGGTTAGGCTCTGGTGAAACAGTTTCTCTTGAGGGCAGATTTTGTTCAGGAAAACAGAATTCTTTGGTGTATTAAAAAATTTAATGCTTATGAAACGATGCTCAGCATCGCTCCTCATCAGGGAAATACAAATCAAAACCACACTGAGATACCACCTCACGCCAGTCAGAGTGGCTAAAATGAGCTAATCAGAGAACACGAGATGCTGGCGAGGATGTGGAGAAACGGGCACCCTCCTACACTGTTGGTGGGAATGGAAACTGGTACAGCCCCTCTGGAAAACAGTGTGGAGGTTCCTCAGGAAACTAACAATAGAACTCCCCTAGGACCCAGCAATAGCACTGCTAGAATTTACCCAAGGGATACAGAAATGCTGATGCATAGGAGCACATGGACCCCAATGTTCATAGCAGCACTCTCCACAATAGCTAAAACGTGGAAAGAGCCTAAGTGTCCATCAACAGATGAATGGATCAAGAAGATGTGGTTTATCTATACCATGGAATACTACATGGCAATGAGAAACAATGAAATCTGGCCATGTGTAGAAACATGGATGGACCTTGAGGGTGTTATGGTGAGCGAAATAAGTCAGGCAGAGAAGGACAAATATCATATGTGTGCACGTATAGGAGGATTAGGAGGAACTTGATGGAGGAACAAGCGGGAGAAGAAAGGCGGAAATGGTGGGGGAAAGGGAGAGAGGCAAACCATGAGAGACTCTTGAATGCTGACAAAAACTGAGGACTGATGGATGTGGGGGGGAGGGGGTAATGGGCATAGAGGAGGACACTTGTGGGGATGAGTACTGGGTGTTATGTGGAAACTAATTTGACAATAAACTATTTGTAAAAAAAAAATTTAATGTTTATTCATTTTTGGGAGAGAGAGAGCACAAGCAGGGGAAGGGCAGAGAGAGGTATACACAGAACCTGAAGCAGGCTCCAGGCTCTGAGCTGTCAGCACAGAGCCTGACGTGGGGCTCAAACCCATGAACCATGAGATCATAACCTGATGTCAGAGGGTACCTGAATAAGCCACCTCTCTCTCAGGTGTATTTAAACATGATTGCTTTCCTTCTCTCCTCACTGGAAGGCATATTTTGTCTGATTTTCACTGAGAACCTTGTAGGGCTCCTGGAGATACAACCCACAAAACTGTGGGGTCCTTCATATGATTGGGGCCCTCTAGGGTTTTAGCTTTCAGATCTTTGTGCACTGGGCCTCCTACATTTGTTTAGTTACAGTTTGGGTTTTCCTACTCTCGTGCTGGTTTCTGGGGAGGTTTCTGGGTTTTTTTTTTTTTTAATGTTTTATTTATTTCTAGGAGAGAGATAGAGACAGCATGAGCAGGGGAGGGTCAGAGAGAGAGGGAGTCACAGACTCTGAAACAGGCTCCAGGCTCTGAGCTGACAGTCAACACAGAGCCCGACGCGGGGCTCGAACCCACGAACTGCGAGATCATGACCCAAGCGAAAGTCGGACGCTTAACCGACTAAGCCACCCAGGCGCCCCGGTTTCTGGGTTTTTGTTCTGGTAAATTGTGATTGTCTGTATTCTCCTGTGTACCTCTCCAATGTTGTTATCTTATTTCTGTGACATATCTAAGAAGAGTTAGTCGATTTTGAGATTGTTCAGCTTTTTACATGTTAGGCAGAGTGACAGCTTCCAAGCCCCTTACATGCCGGAATAGAAACCAGAAGTCTTACATTGTCTTTTTCATGTTAGGTTTATTCCTTTGTATTTAGTACTTTTGTTGTTGTTGTTGCTATTCTTTTCTAGTATTACATCTTCTAACTAGAGATGTCTTATATATGAAAGCTATTGTTTTCTGTATGTTATTTTATTCCAGCCATCTTACTACATTTTCCTATTGTTGGTAATAGCTTTTCAGTGGATTCTCTTGGTTTTCCAGGTATGTAATCTTGCCAGTTTGCTACACTGCACAACCAGACTCCAATGGTGATGATGGTCCCTGGGGTTGTGAATCAAGTTGATCCTGCTGATCCGTATTACCTGGAGGCGAGATAATTCTCCCTTCCCCTTTATAACTTTCATGTATCACATTGGTTTGTCTTGTCTAACTGTATTGGCTCCAGAACAATGTAGCAATAACAGTGGAATTATTTACTGTGTTTATCTTGTTCTTGACCTTGTTGGGGACAGTGGTGTAAGTTTTTCCTTCTAAGTACAATCATGTTCAAGATATCTTGAGTTCCTTCTATTCATTTTAAGTTTTTTTTTCTTTTTTAAATCAGGTATAGGAGAGAATTTTGAATGCAGGTGATATTTGAGGCCATAGGTGTGACCATGGTTGCATGGAAAGAGACTGCATATATAGGGAAGGGAAGGGACCGTGAGTTAAACCTGAGGAAACACCTGTAGATAAAGGTGGAAGGAGAAAGGAAATAAAGAAGCAATGAGAGGAGTGTCTGGGCCGAGATAAAATTGTGTGATGGTGTTATAAACTTGTCGGCACTGTTTATAGAAGTGAAAGCTGTTTATGTTGAAATAGAAGTCTGAGCGACCAGTAGGATAGCAAAATCTGGACGGTGCTGTTGGGGTTTGGAAGAATAATAAGCATTGGCTTGGTAGAATTGCTAAAGAAGTTATAAATGATGTATGAAATCAAAAACTATCTCTATGTGTTGTAACATTGTGGTAGATGCAATCAGACAGGTCTATTGAGCTAAAAGCCCAAAATGAAGTAAAATGAAGCCCTTTCCTCTACACTTAGAAACATTGAACTATACCTGGTTTTCCTAATGTTTTACCAAATTGAATCCCTTGCTCTGGAGAGACACCTCATATCAGCTGTCTGTAAATAGCAATAAAAAAGTGATTCTCACTTGTGCAAAGTTTCCTCAAAAAAGTTCTGCATAATGCATATTTTAGTGATGTTCTATGGATAAATGGCCAGTTCACTAAATTGGAAATTCTAGACAGAGGCACCAGAATCAGTGCATCAGAAGTGAGGATTCTGAATATATTAGACTGACAGAAACATATAAAATACAATATTGAGGAACAAATCAAGAGAATAGCTTAGTTTACTCTGAGAATATTCCTATTACTAGTTTTTTTTTTTTTAGTAATTTTAAGTGGCCCTCATTTATTATACTGTAACGTGTTATAAAATAGTGACAATACAAATACCTCCTGGTCTTGTGTCAGTGAAGGAAAAATACAAGAAACATATTTAGCATAAATCCTGGAATGCAATCAGTAAGTGTTAAATATTCTTCTCACTAAACTGTAAGTTTTATTATTATTACTACTATTACTCTTATTACATAATTTTTAAACTAGGGCAATAAATCCTCAGTCAGTTGTCGCACTAAGCATTTGGAATGATTAATCTACTCAAATACTGACAGCCCAGTTTTAACTCTAGCTAAAAGAATGAAACATGGATTTGGAAGTCTTTAGAGGCAAGAACCAAAAGAAGACTATATAATTTATTGTCTGAACCAGGATACTTCCAAGAGTGAGAGCAGTGTTCATAATGACTCTGGGGCAGTCTCAGATCAATCAGGCTGAATGGTCACCCTAGACAAAGGTCTTGAGATGCTGCTTTATGAAGATATGGATGTATTCCCTCTTATCTCAGGACATATCTGGCCATCGATGGGGAGACCAGAGCCTACAATCAGACTTAAATATTCAGGGAAGGCGCAAATGTAATAATCCATTTAGCAAGCACATCTAGCATTTAGATGGTATAGCAACATCTCCCAGGTGAGCAGACCATCTGTGATAAGAGACCGAGATAAAATGTTACTAAGTTTGAATAGGGAAACAGAAAGCTGAAATGTGGGGAATCCAGATGAATGATTGCTGTCCATAAAAATAGGTTACCATAATATGCACTCAAGAAGTGTTCTAGGAAACCCAAGCTGTTAAAAGATAAACGAGGCTATTAGGAGGGGTAGGATCTCAGTGGATTTAAGTGAGGAAAGATAAAAATAAAGATAAAGGTGGAACCAACATGAATGGTGACTTATATTGAAGCAGAGCCATAAAAACTGCTTAATCCTTCCTGCCTCGTCCCAGTGTTGGTTCTGGGAACTGGGAGCTGGGCTGGGCTGGTGGGTAAGGAATGGAGAGGTTTTTCTTCTTTGTTTTCTTTTTTCTTTCCTTTGAGTAGTGTCGATACACAATGTTTACATTCGTTTCAGGTGTACAGCAGAGTGACGTGACAAGTTTATACATTACGCTGTGTTCACCATAACTATAGCTACTATATGTCCCATTATATCACTTTTATTCTACCATTGACTGTATTCCTTATGCTCTACTTCTTATTTCCATGACCTAACTCCATAATTGGAAGCCTGTATGTCTCTCTCCCCTTCTCACATTTCCCCAGTCCCTTACCCCCTGTCTTCTGGTCACCATCTGTTCTCTGTGTTAGTAGTTCTGATTCTGCCTTATATTAGTTTATTCATTTTTTAAGATTCCATTTATTAGTGGAATCATATGGTATCTGCCTTTCTCTGACTAGTTTATTTCACTTAGCGTTATTGCCTTCCAGGTCCATCCATGTTGTTTCAGATGGCACTATCTTATACTTTTTTTTTTTTTTATGTCTGTGTAATATTCCATTCCTTTTTACTTTCTTGGTGGTTTCCTTTGCTGTGTAAAACCTTTTATTTTGAAGTGCTAATAGTTTATTTTTATATTTATTTCCTTTGACTTAGAAGTCCTGTCTAGAGAAATGTTGCTATGGCTGATGTCAGAGAAATTACTACCTGTGTTAATTTCTATAATTTTTATGGTTTAGTTCTTATATTTAGTTCTTTAATCCATTTTGAGTTATTTTGTGTAAGGTGTGAGAAAGTATCCAATTTCTTTTACAGGTAGCTGTCTAGTTTTCCCAGCACCATTTACTGAAAAGACCTTCTTTTCCCCATTGTGTGTTCTTGCCTAACGTTGTCAAAGATTAATTGACCATACAAATGTAGGTTCATTTCTAGGATCTCTCTTCTGATCCACTGATTTATGTGTCTCTTTTTGTACCAGTACCATACTGTTTTGATTACTATCACGTGAGGGTACCTTGAGATCCGGAATTGTGATACATCCAGCGCTGTTCTTCTCAGTATTCCTTTGGCTATTCAGGGTTCTTCTACATTGAATATGTAGATTGCTTGGGTAATATGGACATTTTTGACAATTTTAATTCGTCCAATCCAAGAGAATAGAATGCCTTTCCATTTGTTTGTGCCCTCTTTAACTTCTTTCATCAGTGTTCGATAGTTTTCCAGAGCACTGGTCTTTCACTTCTTGGATCAGGTTTATTCCTAGTTATTTTGTAGTTTTATGGTTTTATTAACACAAATATGTGCACATAAACTGTCTATTCATTTTCTTCGCTGTGCAGCCTGGCATTGGGATTCGTGACTCTGATGGCCAGCTGGGCTGCTCTTTTCACAATGGCTTTACGGTTCTTGGAGGAGACATTGTGAGCAATCTCTGCACAGTAAGATTTGTTGCGCATCAGCAGCACTTCAAGCTCCTTGACGTTGTGGACTAGGAACTTCCGGAAGCCACTGGGCAGCATTTGCTTTGTTTTTTTGTCGCTCCCGTAACCAATGTTGGGCATCAAGATCTGGCCCTTGAATCTTCTGCGCACCCTATTATCAATGCCTCTGGGTTTCCGCCAGTTGCGCTTAATTTTGACATATCGGTCTGACTGGTGCCGGATGAACTTCTTGGTCCTCTTTTTAACGATCTTGGGCTTCACCAGAGGTCTGAGGGCGGCCATGATGCCGAGTAACAGATGGCTGCCACCTCCGCAGGCAGCGCGGAGGAAAAGACTGTTGTTTTTAAAGTTTTCAAGTGACTTTGGGGCGCCTGGGTGGCTTCGTCGGTTGAGCGTCCGACTTTCGCTTGGGTCGTGATCTCGCGGTTCGTGGGTTCGAGCCCCGCCCGCGTCAGGCTCTGTGCTGACTGCCAGCTCGGAGCCTGGAGCCTGTTTCAGTCTGTGACTCCCTCTCTCTCTGACCCTCCCCTGCTCACGCTGTCTCTCTCTCTCTCCTAGAAAAAAAAAATATTAAAAAAAAATAAAGTGACTTTGTTGTTAATGTATAGAAATGATGATTTCTGGGTATTAATTTTGCATTCTGCCACTTTACTGAATTCATTAATTGCTTCTAGTAGATTTTTGATGAAATCTTTAGGATTTTCTGCATATTCTGTCATGTCATCTGCAAATACCGACAGTTTAACTTCTTTACCAATATAGATACCTCTTATTTCTTTTTATCTTTTTATTTTTTTATTTTTTTTAAATGTTTTTATTTCTAGGAGAGAGAGAGACAGCGTGAGCAGGGGAGGGTCAGAGAGAGAGGGAGTCACAGACTGAAACAGGCTCCAGGCTCTGAGCTGGCAGTCAGCACAGAGCCCGACGCGGGCTCGAACCCACGAACCGCGAGATCATGACCTAAGCGAAAGTCGGACGCTTAACCGACTAAGCCACCCAGGCGCCCCTCTTACTTCTTTTTCTTGTATGATTTCTGGGACTAGAACTTCCAGTACTATGTTGAATAAAGTGACAAGGATGGATATCCTTGTCTTACTCCTGATTTAAGGGAGAAAGCTCTCAGTTTTGCCCTATTGAAGATGATGTTGGCTGTGGATTTTTAACATAAGGTCTTTATTATGTTGAGATATGTTCCCTCTAACTCCATTGTATTGAGAGTTGTTGTCATAAATGGATATTGAATCTTGTCAAATACTTTTTCTTCAAGTATTGAGATAACATGATTTTTATCCTTTGTTTTGTTGATGTGTATGATGTTGATTGATTTGCAAACTTTGAACCTTCCTTACATCCTGGGGAATAAATCACACTTCATTGTGGTGAATGATCTTTTTAATGTCTTGCTATATGTAGTTTGCTAACATTTGTTGAGGATTTTCACATCCATGTTGATCAGGGATATTGGCCTGTAGTTGGTTTTTATGTTGCTTGCTTGTTTGTTTTTGTGGTGTCTTTGTCTGGTTTTGGTATCAGGCTAATGCTGGCCTCATAGAACATACTTGGAAAATTTATTTCTTTTATTTGTAGTCGTTTGAAGAGAACAGGTATTAACCCTTCTTTAAGTGTGGAGTACAATTCCCTTGTGAATCTTTCTGGTCCTGGACTTGTATTAATTGATAGTTTTTTGGTTACTGATTCAATTTCATTATTTGTAATTGGTTGATTTTCTATTTCTTCCTGGTATAGTTTTGGAACATTGTATGTTTCTGGGAATGTATTTATTTCTTCTATGTTGTCCAGTTTGTTGGCAAATAGGTTTTCATAATATTCTCTTATAATCCTTTGTATTTCTATGGTGTTAGTTGTTACTTCTCCTCTCTTGTTTTGGATTTTATTTATTTGAGTCTCATCTCTTTTTCATGAATTTAGCAAAGGGTTTGTCAATTTTGTTTATCTTTTCAAAGGACGAGCTCTTGCTTTCATTGATTTTTTTCTCTTATTTTCTTTAGTCTCTAGATCATTTATTTCTGCTCTCATTTTCATTATTTCCTTTTATCTAATTTCTTTAAGAATGAAGTTATAATGCTACTTTGAATGTTTTTGTATCTTAAGGTAGGTATACTCCCCTTTTAGAACTCCTTTGCTGTGTCCCAGAGATGGTGGACAATCGTGTTTTCATTTTCATATGTCTTCGTGTATTTTTTTTAAATTTCATTTTTGGTTGCTCATGAACCCCTGGTTGTTTAGTATCATGGTGTTTAGTCTCCATGTGTTTGTGTTTTTTTCCAATTTTTTTCTTGTGATTTATTTCTAGCTTCATATTCTTGTAGTCACAAGATATGCATGCTATGAATTCAGTCTTCCTAATTGACTAAAGCTTGTTTTATGGCCTAAAATGCGATCTATTCTGGAATTTTTTTTTCATTTTTTAAAATGTTTGTTTATTTTTGAAAGAGAGAGGCAACGTATGAGAAGGGGAGGTGCAGAGAGAGAGGGAGACAAAGAATCTGAAGCAGTCTTCAGGCTCTAAGCTGTCAGCCACCGGCCCCAGTTCAGGGCTGGAGATCATGACCTGAGCCCAAGTCAGATGCTTCACTAACTGAGCCACCCAGATATCCCTATTCTGAAGAATATTCTATATGCACCTGAAAAGAATGTATATTCTGTTGTTTTCTGTTGGAATGTTCTCTCTATATCTGTGAAGTCTATCTGGTGTAATTTGTTGTTCAAAGCCATTGTTTCCTTATTGGTTTTCTGTCTGGATGATCTGTGCATTGACATAAGGGGAGAGTTAAATTTCCCTACTGTTGGGGCACCTGAGTGGATCAGTCGGTTAAGCATCCAACTCTTGATTTCAACTCAGGTCATGGTCTTACTCTTTGTGAGATCAAGCCCCACGCCAGGCTCTGTGCTCACAGTGCAGCACCTGTTTGGGATTCTCTCTCCCTCTTTCTCTGCCCCTCCCCCGCTCTCTTTCTCTATCTCTCTCTTTAAATAAATAAATAAAATAAACTTTAAAACTCCCCTGCTATTACTGTATTGTCGTTAGTTTCTCTCTTTATGTCCATTAGTATATGCTTTATGTATTTGGGTGCTCCAGTGTAGGGTATGGAGATATTTACAATTGTTATATCCTTTTGTTGAATTGATTCCTTAATGCCCTTCTTTGTCTCTTATTACACTCTTTGTTTTAAAGTCTAATTTATCTTATATAAGTATGCTACTCTGGCTTTTTTTTTTCTAATTTCATTTGCATGGTGAATGTTTTTCCATTCCTCATTCTGTCTGTAGGCTTCTTTAGGTCTGAGGTGAGTCTCTCATAGGCAGCTTATAGATGGGTCTTATTTT
This sequence comes from Proteles cristata cristata, assembly GCA_017311185.1. Classification (NCBI taxonomy): domain Eukaryota; kingdom Metazoa; phylum Chordata; class Mammalia; order Carnivora; family Hyaenidae; genus Proteles; species Proteles cristata. Next base: position 719,539 of record JAESUZ010003432.1, on the reverse strand, counting down.
TTAAAATCCATTCTGCCAGTCTATGTCTTTTAATTGGAATATTTAGGTCATTTATATTTAAAATAATTACTGATAGGTATGTGCTTATTGCCATTAAAAAATTTGTTTTCTGGTTGTTTCGTCGTCATTCTTTGTTCCTTTTTTCTTCTCTTGGTCTCTTTATTTGTAATTGATGTATGCATAGTGTTTTTATTTTGGGGGGCTTTCTTTATCTTTATTTTTTTGTGTATCTGTCATAGGTTTGGGTTTTGTGGTTACCATGAGGTTTATGTATAACATGCTAAGCAATCTATATTAATTTGATAGTCATTTAAGTTAAAAAACATTCTTAAAAAACAAATGGAAAAAGAAAAAACGTTTTCTTTTTCTCCTTCTCTTCCCTTTTAACTTTCTTCACATTTTGTGTGTATGTTGTCCTATTTCACATCTCTTTATTCATACATTTCTTGTGTAGAGTTATGGCCATTGCTTTTCCACTAAAGAAGTCTCTAACATTTCTTCTAAGGCTGTTTTATTGATTTATATAAACTCCTTTAGCTTTTGTTTTTCTGAGACACTCTGTGTCTTTTTCAAATCTGAATGATAACCTTTCTGTGTAGAGTATTCTTGGTTGTAGGTTTTTTTTCCTTTCAGCACTCTGAATATATCATGGGACTCCCTTGTGGCTTACAAAATTTCTGCAGAAAAATTAGCCAATAGTTTTATGAGGTTTCTCTTGGATATAACTTTTTTTTCTTGCTGCTTTTAAGATTAAGATTCTCTCTTTATCTTTAAACTTTGATATTTAATTTTTATGTGCTTTGGTATGGACCTCTTTGGGTTCATATTGTTTGAAACACTATTTGATTCTTGGACTTTGATGTCTGTTTTCCTTCCTAGGTTAGGACAGTTTTCAGTTATTATTTCTTCAAATAATTTTTCAACACCTTTCTCTCTGTCTTCTTATGGGGCCCTCATAATGAGAATGTTTGCTTAACGTTGACTAGGAGACCTCTTAACCTGTCCTCATTTTTAAAAATTCTTCTCTTTGTGCTGTTGAGCTTGAGTGCTTTCCATTACCCTGTTTTCCCAATCACTGTTGCGGACGAAATGACACAAAGACAAGACACACACAAAAGACAGACACAGACACAACTCCAGCCAGAGGAACAATTCTACGCAAGCCCCCTTGCGGTTTATTTTATACCCTGGTAACTGGATACAAACTGAAATCTACAAGATGCATTCCTTTACCAAATAAGGGCAAGTAGCCAAACACATTCCAAGGACAGGGGGAAGCAAAGGGAAGAAGCGACTACAATATGTTTCTTAAGAGGCCTGCCCACAATTTCAGCCTCCTCCTTATTTCTAAGGAGGGCATGTTCCCTTGTATGCGAGCAGATCATTAACCTTGGATATTGTGTGCAGGCCTCTTGTCAGAACGTTCTGTTTGCAGGCATGATCTGCCCAAGCAGAGAGTCCCGTTTGCAGGCACAGCCCCACGTCCCTAACCGTGCTTTCTCGTGGTCACTGTCGGGCTCCCACAATCACTGATACATTCTTCTGCATTCTCTAATCCATTGATTTCGTATAGTGTGTTTTTTATTTCCTCTTTTTCATTCTTCAACTCTGATTGGTTCTTTTTACTATATTCTATCTTTTTATTGAACATCTCATTGAGCACTCCTATTCTTTTTCCAGCTGTTGAGTATCTTTATGATCATTACTTTAAATTTTTTATCAGGCATATTGCTTATCTCTTTCACTTAGTTCTTTTTATAATATATATTTTTTGTTCTTTTAGAGCATATTCCTGTCTTTCCAATTTGTTTGACTTTCTGTATTTGTTTCTCCTCCAGAAGTTGAAAGAGTAATATTTTGTCTGATGTCCCCTGTGCAGAGCAGGTATACATGATGACTTTCACTAGCTGGCTGGACCTGTGGTTGTCTACCCTTGCTACTCTCTTAAACTGTAGCATGTCTCCACCTCTCTTGCTGATGTCTTGCTATTCTCTCCATCTTTGATTATTGACTAGCTGATTAGTCAGCCTTCAGTACTTCTTCAAGAGGAACTATTCTATTAATAGGTATAATTGGTGTGTTCTATGGAGTAGGTGATCTGAGAGTCTTCTTACATCACCATCTTCAACTGGAGCTCAAGAATGGAGAGGTTTTTATATAAGGCACATCAGGTTTTATGGGGAGGCTACAAACAAGTCTGAGGATATACCATGATTCTGATTTTCTCTCTTTCATAAGTAAAGTCCTCTTTCATGTTTTCTCAGTGCTTATTTTGTTTGTAGGTTCTCCTCTGTATGTGCATAGATAATCCTTTTCTGCATGTCTCTTAGGGTCAGTGACTCACGTTTCTTCTATATGTGTCCCTTTGTCCCTATTGCTCTATTTATAGCTTCTCCCCTATTCTCTTTCATCAGCTCCTTCTCTTTCCTTGCTCTGTTTCTTTTACCTAGAAATAATACAAAATGGAAGTTTATTTGTTGTATTTCTTGTATACCATTTTACGTTTGTTGTTAATTTTAAAAAGTCAACAAGTAGAGTGTTTGACTCTGTTTAATATGAGTACAACAAAAAAACTAAATTGCATCACTTTTAAGTTTTATGATCTTCAACTGTTTTTTTTCCTTCTCCTGTAGATTAGTGGTTCTTTACTAGAGGAAAAAGGGATTTTTCTTTTTTATTTAACTGTGTTTTAATTCTACATAGAACTTGATGTACTTTATAGTTATTGTTCCTTAGCCAATTACCATCTGTGTAAAGTGAGGAGGGACAAATATTAACATCTTCATTTTACTGACAAAAGAATTGGAGAACAGATAAAGTAAGTAATGTGTTCCAGATCAAATAGGAACATTAACATCAACATTATAATTTAGTGCTTTGAATTATTATTTTAGTGATTTTTTTAAAAGCCAAAAAATAATACTGATCTATAAAAATTAGCATAACAAATATTCTTGAAACTATCACCTGGTATCTTTTCATCCTAACACTTTGCAAGTTTGGAAGAAAAAACATTTCAGATAGAGCTGAAATACATATTTTTCTATACTCCTTTATTGTCTTATATTTCTTCTTCCCTCCCCTGAGGTAACCATTTCTGAATTGAGTTTTAGCCATTCCCACATATTCTCCACTTCCAATTCACATGTATTAGCTATAACACAGTATTGAGCATTGTTCTGAAACTGCAAATACTTACATTGTACTTACATTTGTACTTATATTTTGTAAGTACCATTTTGCAACTTGCTTTTAATCACCCTGATCATATATTTGATATTATCTGTGTACATGTACTTCCAGTTCATTTATTATAATTGCACTATATATTATGCAACATTTTATATATTATGTGAATATTCATGATTTATAAATTCATTTCAGCCTAGAAGACTTTCCACTAGATTTCATAGGACAATATTTGCATGATATTTTTTACAAATCGTAAGAAGAAACATTCAGTCTAAAACGCTGGTAAACTTTTTTAAATTCCTATAACAAATAACTTTCTTTAGTATTTCCTTAAATATTCAGTTATATCAGAGTTTCTGTTTCAATTTAGCAATCAGGACTATTTCTTTAAGTATATCTACACTGGCATGGATTTTAGGAAGTAAAACTAAAGACATAGACTAGGGTTTCACTTCTTGTAACATCAACTAGGTCACATGGTAAGAACTATGAGATGAACAAAGGTGTCTGTTCTAGAACATTTTAGTGAAAAATAATGAAATATTTAGGATTTTGAGATACTTACTTTTGTTTTCTTTATTCCCCCCTCTCAAAGAGGTAATATGGTACAAGCCCATAACAAAATGAGAGACAACATAGAGAACAGGTAAGTAAATTATGCAACATTCATCCATAAGATGGAATGTAATGCAGGCAATACATTGGTATTTAAAAGACATTTTAATTAACACAAGGGACAAATGTTAAGGATAAAAATACATAAGTGAAAATTAGATACAATACTATTTTTAAAAATCAAGACGGAAGAGCCAGGAAGGAAAGCACTAGGTTATTAAATTTATTTATTTTTTTGTATTTTTCGCATGTTCTTAATGTTGGCTGTGCATCAAAATTACTTGTAAGTAAAGAATATGGTCACAGATCATCCCACTTTTGTTAAATGAGAATTTGTAGAGTTAAAAAGCCCTCAGACAGTTCTAAGTATATAAATGCCTATTGTATAGTTTAAAAGCAGTGGGCAAAGGATGAATTATTCAATACATGTGTTGGGAAACCATGGCAAAACATGTTTAAAAGAGAAAAAATATGCTATTCTACCTTACATCACAGAATAAAATAATACATTTTAGATGTATCAAGGCTGAGAAATCCCAGGAGGAAGTTCGATGCCTTTATGATATTGAATTGGGCCCTTCAGCATAACCTAGTGATTTTGCTGTATTTATCTAGCCGGCTTGCTTTCCCCTCTCTCAACCCTTTCTTAATACTATCGGGGTCTCTTAATGTCTCTTTTCATTATTCAAACAATGATCTGTCTCTCCAAGAGAAAAGAGAAGTCCCCGGTTGGGTACTATTTAAAATGTTCAAAATAGCAAAACCAATCTCAACTCAAAGACGCGAAACAGAAACAATAAACAAAATATCAGTTTACCTATACCTGCTTCCATGTTGTTTTACTTTTGCTTTTGCTTCTGTGGAACTGGATAAAATTTCTTGTCTCATATATAGGATAAAACGTCTTCCTACCAGGGAGAAAGAATCCTTCTTTTCCTTTCTGGAAGTATGGTGTAGTGCAGAGTGGGTAGGTACAGAGGCAGGAAGAGGAAGTAAAAAAAAGACAGGAGGCAACTATAACAAGAAGGAAAAGCACAGATTTTGCAGTTTGTTGAGAGCCCTTGGAATTGTCTAACTTCACAGGAGGCCTAGGCTACAAAGCAAGTGTGTAGCAAAGTGCATATGGTGTCTGAAGAAAATGGCTAGAAGAGAAAGTTTTAGAAGACAGTGAGTCAGGAAAAATCAGGATGGTACTTGGGAAAAAAAAAATGTCCCTGACCAAGTGAAAAACCACATCCATAAGAACAAATCCTAAAAATGTCATTCAGCAGGAAGATATCATTAAGCTCTGCAATTGTGGAGGACTGCTTTTTCCCTTTTCCAAATGTTCTGAAAGTGGTGAATATAATTTTTAAGATTAAAAAGCTGATTGGGAAAACTGTCTCTCAGAAGATACTGCCCCCTGCTCCTCGCCCTCCTTTCCTCCACCAGTGGTGTCTCTGCAGCCAGTCTTCAGTCTCCTTTGCTAAATCCCCTTATTCCTTATTGTCATGCTGAATCTTTTCTAGAGAAACTCATTTCAGCAGACAGATTGCATAGTGAGAGAGCCACAGAATTGTCTCCGGAGACATTATCAGATGCTTATTGGGTGTTTTGCCAAATCTGCCTAGGCATTTGCAAATATCCACACTGGTCTTCCCACCCACATATCTCTGGTAAAATCATGGGATATAAGGAAGGATGCAGAAGTTGAACAGCAACGAATGCACCTCTCTGTGGGTTGTTGTTAACTTCCCACGATGCAGAGCAAGAGCAGTTGGAGTCCTCCCATCCACCATTGGATGATTTGCAGTTTACAGCTGATTTTACAGATAAGGTAAATGAAGAGATTATTAACAGAGGGAACACCTGCTGCCTTTATGTTCCTTCCCTTACTGAATCCCTGCCCTTCCACTCATGTCCTGTAACTTCAGGGGTGGAAGGCACCCAATGTCATTCAGGAATTCAAATGAATATTCTAAAGTATTTTGTTCCCAGAATCATTTATGTTCCAAGTGAGCAAATGACTAAAATTCGACTTGGCAATGTCTTTTCATCCACAGCTTTATCTTTTATTTTGATTCCATGTTCAAATAAAATGTCACTTAGGATTTTGTTCCTGTGGATAGGGTTTGATGATTAGCCTGAGACATGTTTTGTTTTAAGGAGCCATTGTGCTCCGTCCAGCTGTCACATGAATTTTGGCATCCTGTTCACAGCTGCTGATATGCTGTGGGACAATAACGTTCCTTGTTCCCTTCATGCCATTTGGTCTTTCACATCCTTACCCATGGTGGGGAGGGGGCTGCCTCAGGCCAACAACACATCAAAGTTGTGCTAGGTGCAGCAGTCTATACCGAACAAGGGAGATGTACATATTTTCAATAAGTGCCACTTGGAAATACCCAAGGGTAGAGCCAGGAAGAGAACCAGGAATGGTGATCTTCTCAATGTTATCACAGAGACAGTGTCAGGAGTAAGCCCTTGAACCAATCACTTGATGACAGGGATGGATTTCAGACTGGCTTGGGCTTGATTTCCTATGAACTGAGAGGTGACTTGATGGGAACAGTAGAAGCGTGTTTTTCATCTTTATCTTATTATTTGCACCTGCGTCTGCTCAGCTGCTTGCCAGATCCTGACCTTTTTGGTAGGGGCTGAACCTAGACCCGCCTATGGATGAGTTCCTGTCATGATCCCAAGGAATAGAGTTCTAGGAGGGTCCTGGCAGGCACTTCTGCTGCTCTGTTGAGTGTGTTCTGAGCCCCTGCCTAATTTTGTCATCTTTCCCAAGGAAGCCATCAGAATCCTAGGAAACTGGGCTGAGCACGGTTTGGGAACAAAATATATGAGAATGACAGTGGCTGTTTGCTAAATTCCTGAGATGTCAAGGAGAAACTGACACTAATTTTTCTTTCTCTTGTTGCTGCCCTCGTCTCAGAGTGTGAGCATTCAGTTTTGATTAAAATGTGCCCTTTCCAACCACCAGTTTATTTGTGCTTTCGTCAAGACAGACAAATCCCTTAGAAGATGTTATCAGGCTGGTGCAGTAAGCGCTGTAATGGATGTGTGACAATTGCAAGACACTGCGGTCTGAAGGAGCTGGCGTGTTGTTGCTCATAATTCAAGAGCACTGGTGAAAGACTTGAAAGATGAACAGATTTTTCTTAACCTTGTTACTTGCATCAGCATTAATAAGTTTCTCCCTTTTTTCCTTTTACATACAAAATGGTTTTCCAGGACTCCTATTACAATTTTGACTAGATACTTATGTTGATAAGCTTAAGATACAGCTGAGTGCAGTTTTTATTCACAAACGAACTCATTCTAATTTGTGTGGAGCTGCACACTCTGCCTGGGAAGAGCACAGGACTATGGAAGAAGTGATCAAGCTCCCCTCCCTTTGTCTCCACTTAGGTCATCCACCTCCAGCTGCTCACAGTGGCCTATGTAGCCTGGTATTTTTAAAATTCATATTTGTAAATAAGGAGAGTGATGCTTCCACCACAGAGTAAAAGAAAAATGAGATTTTTTGGGAGTGAGCATCTAGTAATTGCTTTTCATAGAAAAAGCAGCAAAACCAGTCCAACATTCATCAGGTCAATACTTGGGAAAATCAGAGACTGGCATTTGAGAATTTCCCTATTAAAATAGGAAGTGTTCAAAATCATTGGTGCACACTTTTTCCTGGAGTAATTGAGGGTCAATCCGCAGTTCTTGCAGAATTTCAATTGAAAAGGGGTCAGTTCTGCTCTTCAGTTATCTGGAGAATACATACTCTCAGAATTACAATTATTATTAACATTATTAAAATAATCATAATTATTAAAATGTATTTAAAAATGGCCAAGCTGGTGGCAAAGTAAGGGAAGTTATAATAGGCTAGAAATAATAAGAAAGCGTGAGTCCAGGCAGGTAGTGAATGTCGGATGTGACCTTTGCCAGGAGGCATTTTAATGGTGGGTCATACTTTCCATGGACGGATAAAGGCTGGGTCTGAGGACGTTAGAGATCTGATCAGAAACCCTTGAATAAGGCCACTTCTCCCATCAGTGTACTAGGTAAAAGCCCACATCACAGGGGCAGATGGTGGAAATATTTTGTGCTTCTACCTTAGTTCTGGGTGGAGTGGGGAAAACACATCTCTCCAGAAAATTGCTAATTTCATTCCCACAGATACCTGAGTTTGAGGATAGAAATTATAGTCCCTGTGAGACCTAAAGAAAACTTAGTGTAAAATGCTTCCAGATTGGTCATGCCTCCAGATCCCTGGAAGGAAAAACATGAGTGTGCAAGTAAAAAAAATCACAAGGGCCGCCTGGATTGCTCAGTGGGTTAAGTACCAACTTCAGTACAGGTCATGATCTTGTGGTTCATGAGTTTGGGCCCTGGGTCCAGCTCTCTGCTGATGGCTTGGAGCCTAGAGCCTGTTTCAGAGTCTGTGTCTCCTTGTCTCCCTCTTTGCCCCTTCTTCCCCTCTGCTCTTTCTCTCTCTCTCAAAAATAAACGTGTAAACACACACACACACAAGACATAAAGAATAAGCCAGCATAAACAGGAGTCACTTGAAAGAATAAGTAACAGAATCAAACTTTCAAGAATAGAGATTTTGGAATATTTACATGCCAAATATAAAATAATCATGTTATAATATGGTCTAAGGAACTAAGCAATTGAAAGTATTGAAAAGTACTTACTGGAAGTAAGCAATTGAAAGTATGGCAAAAGAACACATGGTTATTGAAAATAATTAGGGATATTTGAAAAAGAACTAAAGAGAAGTTCTAGGAATAAAAAAATACTTAAATTAGAAATGTTGTGTAAGGTAAACAGCGCATCAGACATACGTGAAGAGAGGTAGACCAGTTAGCAGACTAGCAGACATCTCTGAAGAAATTGCTCAGAATGCAGCTTCAAGAAAAAGAGATGGAATTATTACAGAAAAATTCATAAGGTTGGAATCACATGTCTAATGTAATATCTAGTTGGATTAAGAGTAAAGATAGAAGCAAATCACTGGACAATATAAATCAGGAAGGTGGATAATGAAAGTAGAAACATTCTAAGGTCTTTGTGATTTTTACCAATCTTGGTTTACTTTAGACCTTAGTAAATTAAATATTCACATTAAAAATTTCAAGATAATCACCAAAAATGAAAGTAAAGTTTTTAGTTTCTAATATAGGTTTGAAAAGATAGAATAAAAAATAATAAAAGGGGTGCCTTGGTGGCTCATTTGGTTAAGCCTCCAACATGGGTTCAGGTAAAGATCTCACAGCTCATGTGTTTAAGCCTCACATCGGGCCTTGTACTCACAGCTTAAATCCTGGAGCCTGCTTCAGATTCTCTATCTCCTCTCTCTGCCCCTCCCTCCCCTACTCCTGCCCTCTTGCTCTTTGTCTCTCAAAAATAAATAACATTAAAAATTTTTTAAATAATAATAAACTTTAATCATTCATAAAGAAAGCAAGATATAAAGAGGAAGGTAAACCAAGGACAAAGAAAATGTTAAGCCAAAGAACAAACAAAATAAGATAGTCAAAAGTACTACAGTTACACTGGTAATCACATAAATGTAAGTGTTGTAAATACAGTACTTAAATTACACAAAAAATATATAGTAGGAAATCATAAAAGAAGAAAATTGGCGTAACTTTATTAATTTGAAAAGGTAGACTTCATTTTGGAAAGTATTATTAGAAATAAAGAAGTTTATCACATGCTGATAAAAGTTTTAATTTTTTCATAAAGATATTAATATTTTCTAATTTTGAAGTACTTGATAGCATAGGTTCAAAACATATCAATTGAATGAAATATAAAAATCAAACTAAAATATGAACAGAAAATGACAAACCAATGATCATAATGGGGTAACTGATGTCATTAACTGATGAGTAAAAAAACTGTCTTGATCTGACGGGTTATTTTATTTTTTAAAGCATTTTTGAATTCACAGAAAAAATGTGTGGAAAGTACAAAAAGATTTCCCATATACCCTTTGTCTCCACAGATGCATACCTTTCTCCATTATGAACAGCCTCCACTGAAGGGGTACAGATGTTACAATTGATGAACTTACATTGATGTAGCATAGTTACCCCAAGTATAGTTTACATTAATTTTCATTCTCTGGGGTTACACAACTGTATAATGTCATATATCCAATTAGTACTTTTTATTGAAAATATAATTTATTGTCAACTTAGCTAACATACAGTGTATACTGAGTGCTCTCGATTTTGGGGGTAGATTCCTATGATTTATTGCTTACATATAGCACCCAGTGCTCATCCCAACAAGTGCCCTCCTCAATGCCCATCATCCATTTTCCCCTCTCCCCCACCTCCACCAACCCTCAGTTTCTTCTCTGTATGTAAAAGTCTCTTATGATTTACTTCCTTCCCTCTCTGTGACTATTTTTTCCCCTTTTCTTCCCCCATGGTCTTTTGTTAAGTTTCTCAAGTTCCACAAATGAGTGAAAACAAAAGATATCTTTCTCTGACTTATTTCACTTAGCCTAATACCTTCCAGTTCCATCCACATTGTTGCAAATGGCAGGATTTCATTATTTCTCATTGCCAAGTAGTAATCCATTGTATATATAAGCCACGTCTTTATCCGTTCATCAGTTGATGGACATTTGGGTTCTTTCCATAATTTGGCTACTGTCGATAGCACTACTCTAAACATTGAGGTATATGTCCCCCTATGAGTCAGCTCCTGTATCCTTTGGATAAATTTCTAGTCCTGCTCTTGCTGGGTCATACAGTAGTTCCATTTTTAATTTTTCAAGCGACCTCCACACTGTTTTCCAGAGCAGCTGCACCGGTTTACATTCCCACCAACAGTGCAAGAGGGTTCCCGTTTCTCCACATCCTGGCCAGCATCTGTTGTTTCCTGAGTTGTTAATTTTAGCCTCCAATTAGTTAGTTTTTGAACACTGATTGCTCCCAACATTTGGAGAAAAAGATAAGTATTTGTAAATGTTTAAAAATAGAGATTTTTGGGGTGCCTGGGCGGTTTGTTTGGTTAAGTGTCTAACTCTTGATTTCAGCTGAGGTCATGATCTCGTGGTTCATGGGTTCGAGCCCCACATTGTGCTCTATGCTGACAGTGCAGAGCCTGCTTTTGATTCCTGCTCTCCTTCTCTGTCTGACCACCCCTGCTCATGCTCTGTCTCCCTCTTTTTCAAAATAAATAAATAAACATGATGATAAATTTAAAAAATAGAAATTTTTCCTGGCTCGGGAAATATTTATGTTTAAAAAATGAATATGTCCTACACCATAAAGGGTGCTTCAACAAATTTTCAAGACACTTTCTCATAGACCCCATTCTCTGGTCTCATCTTAGAGGAACATAGAAGAGAAACTCATGCAATGATGCTACAAAGGAGTCAAGCTTTTTGTATAGTTATCTCCATTTCTTGACACTTGGTTATATCACAGAGAGAAGGAAGAGTCCGATTTCTTTTTTGAAAACAGTATGAAACACTAGGTCCAAGGAAAGAACGTAGTTGTGGGAGTGTGGGAGCAAAATAGTGCTCAAATCCTCCCTGTGATCCATGCATGTTATCAGTTTCTGAAGTTCCTGGTGCTAAAGAGGTTATTTTGAAATTTTGAGGACTTGCTGCTGTGCAAAACCAAACATGCTTATGTTTTCAAATTTTCTTGTTGTTTGCATACTTTTTGGTGTTCTAGATGGGACAAAGGCACTTGGATATGAGTCATAGTATCTGAAACTGCCAAGAATGGTTGGCACTAAACTAAAAATGAATGGTTTATGAATTCCTCTTATAAGACTTGATCATTTATTATTTCAGTCAGGCTGATCTACTTTTTTTTGGTCTTTTTTTATGGCAGGTTGAAAAGAATCATATTGTTTAAATAGATTTTAGTGCAGTTCTTCAAATGAAGGGTTGTTCACATTTTTTCCCCACATTATGCAAACAACATTCTGCCTTTGCACTGCTCTGCTGATTTGATGCAAAGCCTCCACGATCTCAAAGCTTTTGGAGTTGCGTTTTCTTTAAGCATTACATGTTATGAATTCCATAGGTATGTCGGTTAATTTGTTATGTTTTATAGATTTTTCTAATTGTTAAAAAAATTTTCAAAACCTTAGGAATAGAGGGTGGGCCAAAATTAGATTGTCTTTAAACTAACTACTCTAATTCTCAGTTCTTCAGCTTCATACAAAATTGTGTTGCTTTTGTGGCATAAGCTGTCCGATTGACATGACATAGCTTTCAAAGTTTTCATCGTAAAATTTTGAAAAAAAGTACAGATTATAATTTCAGCAGAAATCAGGTAACAAGGAATAAAATCACTACACTGGAATCAGAGATCTAAAGGAACATGAAAAAAAAAAAGAGCAGTAGAGAAAAGGAGGAAAATATTTAAAATAAAGATTCAGGAAAATATTAAAGGCCCATAACTTGCATCTAGCATCGTTTTAGCTTCTATGAGGCTTATTTAGAAAGTAAGACATGGTGTCAGAGTACCTGGGTGGCTCAGTTGATTAAGTGTCCGACTTTGGCTCAGGTCATGATCTCATGGTCCGTGAGTTTGAGCCCTGTGTGGGGCTCTGTGCTAGCAGCTCAGAGCCTGGAGCCTGCTTCAGATTCTGTATCTCCCTCTCTCTCTGACCCTCCCCCTCTCGTGCTCTGTCTCTCTCTTTCTCAAAAACTAAATATTTTTAAAAAATTTTAAAGAAAGTAAGACATGGTCTTTACATTATATAAGGAATAACCAAGAATTAAGTGGGGTTCATGAGAACAGTAAGACTCAGAGAAAAAAGCAGTTAACATGGGTGGGAGAAGTTTGAAGTTACATAAAATAAATAGGTGCCCTCAAAGACAATGAGGCATGTGTGAAAGAAGAAGCCAGTGGAGGAAGAATGAGGTCCAGAAAACAGAACGAGTGTGATGTGTTTTATGTGGAACAGTAATTTTCTTCAAATTCATTCATCCTCAGAAAGCATCTGATAAAAATCATTTCCTTCCAAAGGCAAGTTAATTCCAAACATATTTGAATTTATAGGCAAGGTGTTTCAGTCTGATATGACAGGTGACCCATCATAGTTACAAAGTACCATAAGTATTTTTATGTTGGTCATTGCTTTTTTGATTTTGAAGGTGGGAGACCCTGATTGAAGATTTCTCATTTATCTGGTCGTGCTTGGACAGTCACTGCTTTTTATTAGATACTCCTTGGTAGGTAAATAAAATAAAAAGGTAGAGGGTGGTGAATTTTTTCCTCCAGCTTGCTCTGGAAGATGTAATAACTGGAGGGCAATTCAAAGACAAAAAAAAGCCTTGATGGATGAAATGTTACCCTATCCGAATATGATCTGATTCATCACAGGAGATAGGTGTTTGTCTAAGAAACAACACAGAGCAAAAACCTTCTGTTTTTGTGTTTATGTTTTTGTTTGATTTCTCTGAAACACATGTAAAGATAAACTATGTGTTTCTATGTTGTGCTGAGTCCAGGAAAGTAGGGCCTTATCAATTCCGCTCCCTGCCTGGATTGCCCTTTTGACCCTATGAGTTCTAGACATTTCCAGGACAGTTATTGAGAATTTATTAATAGTCTAGAATTTGATCAGTTTTTATAAATTCTGAATATTCAAAAGTAATCCATATGTTCTGCAGATACAAAGTTTGGTATAAACCTTATTTTAATGCTACAATTATATTTCTCTATTACCAACTGAGATAGGTATATAAAATCTTCTACTTTAACTGAGGCTAAATGAATTTATATTTTATCATTGTTTCTCTGATAATTGGGTTTTATATATCCCTATCTTTTATTCAGCCTTCTGATTTTTTGATATTTCCTTGTTTCCCTTTTATGTTCCTGTTATTTAGGTTTACTTTGCAATTTTCTTTTTTTTAAAACTTATTTATCTTAAGAGATAGAGACAGTGCAATTGAGAGAGGGGTAGAAAGAGAAGACAGAGTGGGGGGGGGGAGAGAGAGAGAGAGAGAGAGAGAATCCCAAGCAGGCTCCACACCATCAGCATGGAGCCCAATGTGGGGCTAGAACTCATGAACCGTGGGACCATGACCTGAGTCGAAATCACGAGTGGGATGCATAACTGACTGAGTCACCCATGCCTCCCCGCCTTTTTTTTTTTTGCAATTTTCTATTTTTACTTGGCATTTCTTTTCTTCTAGTGGTTATATGAACTCATACTTTTCTTTCTTTTAAAAATTTTGTTTTTGTTTTTGTTTTTTTTGCAACTCGAGTGCCTGCTGTGTTCCAGGTAGCAAGCTGAGTGCTTTGCGTATGTTGTTTAATATTGGCAGCAGCCTTGTAGATATTAGTACCACATTTTTTTAAAATGAGGAGATAGATTCCTTGACATTAAGTCTCTTGCTTTAAAGCACAAAGCACTTTAAATTTGTGTTTTAAAGGCCCACCTTAGCATCCATTGTGGAGGACAGATTGCAGGGGCCACATGGATATGGGGAAACTACTTGAGAATGCTCTTCCATCCATCCAGACAAGATGTAATTGTGGCTTGGATCAGGCTTGTCGTAATGGAGGTGAAACTACATGAATATATTTAAGAAATGTATAGGGGAGACAGTGTCATGAAGAGGAATGGATGACTGATAATTCTCATGAGAAACAAAGATTTCATTTTTTTATTTGTCAAAGTATCCCAGTTATCTGGTAGCACCCTTCTCTTTCTGGAACACTGCCTGCCTCAGGAGCTATGAGCTCACTCAGCATACCATTTACTCCAGGGACAAATGAGACTAAAAATGGGTTCCTCTGCTCATGCCACTCATGAGGCTGGCATTCTGTTTAATGAAGTTCATGGCAGATTCTTTCTTTTCTTTTAATGTGTTTTTCTAATTAATCAATTCATTAATTTTTCTTTTATAGTTTATTGTCAAGTTGGTTTCCATATAACGCCCAGTGCTCATCCCAACAAGTGCCCTCCTCCATGCCCATCACCCCTCTTCCTCTCTCCTCCACCCCCCTCAGCCCTCAGTTTGTCCTCAGTATTCAATAGTCTCTCATGGTTTGCCTCCCTCCTTCTCTCCAACTATTTTCCCCTTCTTCTCCCCCATGGTCCTCTGTTAAGCTTCTCCTGCTCCACTTACAAGTGAAAAAATAATGGTATCTGTCCTTCTCTACCTGATTTATTTCACTTAACATAACACCTTGAGTTCCATCCATGCCGCTACACATGGCCAGATTTCGTTCTTTCTCATTGCCTTGTAGTATTCCATGGTATAGATCAACCACATCTTCTTGATCCATTTGTCCGTTGGTGGACACTTTGGTTCTTTCCATGTTTTGGCTATTGTGGAGAGTGCTGCTAGGAACATTGCAGTACTCGTGCTCCTATGCATCAGCACTCCTGTATCCCTTGGGTCAATTGCTAGCAGTGTTACTGCTGGGTCATAGGGGAGTTCTGTGGTTAAATTTTTGTGGAAAACCCTGTTTTCCAGAGGGGCTGCACCCGTTTACATTCCTACCAACGGTGTAGGAGGGTGCCCGTTTCTCCACATCCTCGCCAGCATCTATAGTCTCCTGATTTGTTCATATTCACCACTCTGACTGGCATGAGATAGTATCTCAGCGTGGTTTTGATCTGTATTTCCCTGATGATGAGGGATGGTGAGGATCATTTCATGTGTCTGTTGGCCATCTAGATGTCCTCTTTGGAGAAATGTCTGTTCATGTCTTCTGCCCATATCTTTACCGGATTATTTGTTTTTTTTGGGTATGGAGTTTGGTGAGTTCCTTATAGATTTTGGATACTAGCCCTTTATCTGATATGTCATTTGTCTTTTCAATGGTAGATTATAAATGCTGCTTCTCTTAGGACTCACAAGGTAATACGGGATTGAGAATGCAGATTCTAGAGCCAGATTCTAGGTCTAGGTTTCAGTTTTGGCATTGTCAGAGTGGTTTGTGTCAAACTATGTAATTGTTTTTGCCTTACTTCTCTATACCTGTAAAATGAGGCCAATTCTAGTACCTCCTTCATTGGCATGTTGCAAGGCTTGAGTTGCAATTTACCAAGTACTTAGAACAACACCTGGCACTTTGTAAGTGTTCTGATGTTAGTTACAATTATTAATTTGATTTTGCTGTGGCTGGGGATCTGCTAGGCATATTGTCTACTTACTTTCCTGGCAATCACTTCCAATTTCAGTAATTTTTTTCTCCTCTTTGTTTCCACATATGCCATACATTGCATAATTATTTTTTTCTGGCTTATGAGTATTACATAATTAAAAAATTAATGTTTTACTCTATTTAAAAAAAAATTAGTCTGAAATCCACAGACAGGGCAGCAGGAATGGTTGCTGAACTCTCCAGCCCAAGTGCAGCTGCATTCCACGTGCAGTATTTCCTCTGCAGTAAAGCATCAGTTCTAATCATTTTTTTAAACGTTAATATTCATTTATTTTTGAGAGAGAGAGAGAGAGAGACAGAACGTGAGCAGGAGAGGAGCAGAGAGAGAGGGAAACACAGAATCCAGAGCAGGCTCCAGGCTCTGAACTGTCAGCACAGAGCCCGATGCCTGGCTCAAGCACACAAACCCGGTGATCATGACCTGAACCAAAGTCGGACACCCAACCAACTGAGCCACCCAGGTGCCCTAACATCAGTTCTAATCTTAAAGCCAATCAGCTAGTTGAGTTGGAACCAACCAGATTATCTAAAAATAATCTTCTGAGTTTAAGGTTAACTGATTATAGACTTTTATCACATCTACAAAATATCTTCAGGAAAGCTTAGATTGTGTGTGAATGAATAATGGGGCTATAATCTAGCCAAGTTGGTAAATGAAACTGAGCGTCACAGAAAACAATACTTAAAATCTCCTAGAAACTAGTTTGCTTCTTTGCCAGGGAGGGGGAGGAGGTTATATGGTCTAGGAATACAATCTTTGAGAAATCAGTTTCAAGCAGATGGAAAACACTTTTCTAACCCTGAAGCTTGCTATTTGAATTTTAAAAGTAGCTGATGAGTTTTGCTATTTCAGATGCACATATTCTGTATTAATTTCTTATCCTCCTTCTTCCCAGTGTTCGCTTCCCCAACACAATTTAATGCATTCTGAATCAGGTGACAGAGGCTTCTGTTAATTTTTGGTTGTGCAGTTTTCTGTAGAGCTTTGTTTTCCAACACATTAAAAAAAATTCATAAACCTCTTTACCTCTATTCTTTTGTTAGTTCTTCTCTTCTAAGAAAAGAGGAAAAGCTACAATGTCTTCTCTTATTTTGGTAATATTATATCCCTGAATGTACTTCTATGTAGTACCACCCACCTTCATCCATTACCATACTCTGCAAGGGCTGGTCAGGACTTCCTGTTCTTCAGGGATCTCTGGCCAGTGGCAAAGCCATTCAAGTAAATAATGCTTTTACACTGTGTGGGTTGACTTTGTTGAGCCTCCAAAAATAAGATGTGTTGGATTTTGAGGGGAGACCATCCCATTGATGTTACTTTAGTTGTCTGATTTTAATTTAGAATGTTCACTTCTAGTTAGACTAATCTTCAGTAAATTGAAAGCAGCTGGGGGTAAGTCCAAAACAACAGAGAAATTCTAGGGGAATCAGCGACTCACTGATGCCAGTCAGAACAGCATGCTGTGTGGAGAGAAGGAGTTCCACCAATAAAGGAAAAAGAAGGCTCAAACAAGCATCAATCAACTGAATGACAGTCATGTAAGAGAAAAGAAAATATCAGGGAAATGGCAAAAGCCACAAAAGCTAAGCAAATGGGGAGAAGGCTGTAAAGCAAATGATGTGATGTCTGGAAAAATAGGGCCAAAGGACTTTGAGAAGGGACAGTTTATTTTTCTCAACTGTGATGTCCTAAGTTCATTAACATTATGTTTGGTCAAAAGCCCCTAAGAATTACTTCATTGGGATTATTTTTTTTTTTAACTTGCTGTTAATCTATTTCACCTCCATTAACTCAAATAAGTTTTTTCTCATTGGTTTATTTCACTTTTTTTGGGATACACTAAAAATCAGAGGTTCTCACAGTATGGCCCATGAACTGCTGTACTAATATGATCTGGAAACTTGTAGGCTGGACTAGGAATGCTGCGCATGAGGCCCAGCAATCTGCTTTCTTAAGGCCTCTAGAAAATTCTGACTTAAGCTCAAGTTTAAGAGCTACTGGTTAAAATATAAAAACCTGTCTTCAAGGATGCTAACTTTCAGTGTTGCACACAAAAATTTTCATTTCTTGAGTTGCTGTTAGAGGATGCCTAGCCTAGTGCCTAGTCCATTGTTTCTTGTAGGTCTGTTTATTTTGTGATATAGTCTCCACTCACATCTTTTCTGTTCCTGAAAGAATAAACAGAAATTTTATCCTTGGCTGCTAAGCGGAAGTACAAATTTTTCCTAGTTTTTCTGGTCTTTTGTATCTTGGTGCTGTCCTTAGAATAAATTCAACTTCCTTACTGGTCTGAAGGACACATAAAATTCATATTTGGGGGGATTTGATATATTGCAAATGTCCCTTGGGTTCATTTCAGTAGAATTTATAATCAGGTTCTCTAATGCACTCATGCTGGGGGGTGACTCTCTCAGTCTTCTGAAGTGATGCTCAGTAAATCTTCCTTGAAGGGATCCTCTTACAGAAGTCATGTGTACTTGTTCATTCTTGTGCACACTCTTCTGGTAGTTTTCATGAGACATAAAATAGACTCACTAGTGGTAGTGACTTCCTTTCACTGTCCCCTTCCTTCCCTCTATATTACTGGACAATTTTAACCCAATCTTGTTTTTTTTTCTTCTTCTGATATCCTGCTTGTAAGACATGTCAGATACATTCTCCATGTGTATTACAAATTTCTTTCTACATTCAGTAATGATGAAAGGATGGAGTAAATGCAGTAGGAGCATAGGTTTGTTAGTTGAAAGCTAAGAGGTTTCTGATGGCTCTAATTTTCCCTGTGGAGTAAGAAGTGAGGTCATCCATTGGCATTTGGGGCAGACTAGTGAATTGGAGACATGGAAAAATACGGTCTTATAAGTGGTTAAAATGTGTAAATAGTCCTAAGCCATGCTGAGTCCCCATTTGTTCTGTTTCTGTGCCCTACCTTTCTCCAGTACCTCCTGATGTTCCCATGATCCAGCATCTAGAGAATTGCTCTGTCTGGCACTAATGCTCCCTGTGACCTTTTTGTCTGATCAGTGGATGGCCATTTTTTACTGGTAGCTAAGTATTTTGAAGAGTACCATGATTAGAGATTTTAATGAGAGAGGAAACATTTGACATTGATATCATATAGAGAGGGACAGTGAAATGACCTCAGAAATACCATATGATTCCTGAAGGCTGTATCACTGGTTTGGTTGCTGATGGTCATTGTGAGTTTATGGTCTTCATGATTATGGGATTTCCTCAGGTGCAGGCAAGGAGAAAGCAGATAGTTAAGTCCATCAGGGTTTGGGGATTTAGAAGAAGAGTTCAATGAAAAGATAAAGACTCAGAAAATAATTCTTATCTCCATTATATCAAGAAAGCTTGTGAAAAAAATAAAATGAATATAATTAGGGTGCTCTTTCAAGGGAAGCTTGAAGATGTCTTAAGTACTCTTCTAAGGGTTTTTTTTCAATCAGTGAATTTTTTGGAAAAAGTTTTTAATGTTTATTTATTTTTGAGAGAGAAAAAAAGACAGCAAGTGAACAAGGGAGGGATAGAGCGAGAGGAGACACAGAATCCAAAGCAGACTCCAGGCTCTGAGCTGTCAGCACAGAGACCAACACGGGTCTGGAACTCACTAATTGTGAGATCATGACCTAACTGACTGAGCCACCCATGTGCCCCCAATACATGAGTTTTTATCTTTCCTTATCTTTGAGCTACTTTACAACTCTGAAAGTTGTATAAAACTGATTATAATGAATATATTTCTTGTCCATAAAGCTGCATACTGATTTTGTCCAATAGAGCTATAATTTATGCTTATCATGTGGATATGTATTAGTTGTATATCTTGTAGCAAATTTATTTCATCATTCTTGACTGCCCACATATATGTTTGTTCTTCAGCTTCTCCTGTAAATTAGTTTTATATATCTTACTGGATTCCTCATTAATTAATGAGTGAAGCAAAATCTTTGAAATGAAACATGTTCATTTTAGGTTTGCATGTGAGTCATGAATATATGTTCTATAAAGATATATCTATAAAGTATATATAGAAAAATTATATAAAATGTTCATACATACAAATAGAATAACAGTCTATGCTTCTCTTTTTTCTACTGGTCAGGCTGGCATTGTCTGTCAATAGATGCATTCATTCATTCATTCATTTGCTCACTCAGTAGATCTTTACAGAACACTTACCATGTGCTAGATCTGGAGTTTGATTTAATGTTTCTATGGACAGTTCATGCCCGGATCTCTTAACCCCAATCATTGTTCTGACATATTCTTAGCATCCATCACTTACTTGCTAGTGTAACTTTTTGGGTACACTCTGCTATGTGGGTTGTGATGACCAAGTATTGATTTCTTAATTTTTTAGAAAGAAAAACTTTTTTTTTTTTTTTGCGTGAGCCAGTGTAGGGGGATGGAGATAGCCCTGGGACTAGAACCTAGACCTCTTCGTTGATGGCTGATGGCCCTCTTCCTTTCTCTTTGTACGGGTCCTTACTGGGGTGGCCTGTACCAAATATTTATCTATTTACTTTGCCTTCTAAGAAGGCAGAATGGAGCTGTAGTGGTCAGGGGAAGTTTGCATGAATAAAATAAGTAAAAGAGTTCTGTTAAGTTTACCAAGAACATGACAGAAGGTGCAATGAAGTTAGAATAGCTGAGCAGAGGAGTTTTTGTGTACTTTCTAAACATTTGCTCTTTTGCCATTTTCCTCAGAGACCTATTTGCTTTTCTTTGCAGACTGGGTCGATCCATTTATATTCATTTGAATGTTTGTTTCTCTTTTCCCTTGTTCATTTTCTCTGTAGCCTTCAGTCATTCCTGACAAGGTGATTTTAGCCTCATTTTCTGTTGGTTCTTATTTCATTTTCTTCCAAGAGATGAAAAATTCCACTTTAACTGGGAAAAAAAAAGTAGACTACTTCACAAAACTTTCAGTCTTGAAGACTGGAGAAAAGATTTGTGGTTTGCAAGACAGAAAGACTCTTGAATATAAAATAAAGAGAGATAAGTTATATTAAGGGAAAGAATAAAATATACTCTAATAAGAACCATTGTCAGCCACATAAAATCTGAAATATTATCTTTAAATTAAAATACTCCACAAATCTTAAAAATAGGTGTCCCTATTCGATCCTGAAGTAATAACACTTATCTAAGTTGTTCAAGACAAAAAATAAAATCCTCCCAGGTCTTTCTGATGAAAGCCCTGAGAATTGTGTTCTTTTACAAATAAAGAAACAGACTCTTCAAAAACATAAAACATGCTTTGAATATATCACCCAAATGCAGGTTGGGCTTTGAAAAAAAATGAGCTACTCACAAATGAATTTAAGAACTGAGTTTAACTGAAATTTTAAGAATTATGCGGTTATATCTGTTATGATTTTATTTTCATGACAATTTCATATATATTTACAGATAGGCCTAAGTTTAAACTCAAGATAACCAAGAATTTATATAATAAGAAGACTAGTTTAAAGAGTTTGTGAAAAACATGTTTTGAGGAGAAACATGTCTTATATTGGAAAATGCAAGAATAGGTATAAAAGAAAAGCCAGAAGCCACTATCAAGCTTTTCCAAGGCTGCAGGGATTGATTTTTCAAGCGCTCCACTGAGATAGGTGGGGAATTACATATGGTCCTGATAAGGCTTCAGCAGAGGAAGCCAATTAATCACATTTCCTTTGCAGTTTTCTTTTTCTTGAAACAGTTCACCTCCTTCCTATATGCTCCTTACAATCTCTGATGGTCAGGCATATGCCCAGGGAAAGCCTCACAGCAAATGGATCCTGAGTCAGATAGATTAATTCTGCCTTCTTTGAAATGAATGCAGCAGTTCCTTCAAGAGAACTCGTTTCCAAGACCTGGAACTGAGCTGTTGTGAATAATCCCTTTTGTCACTGAAGTAGCCGTTTCCCGCTACCACCCCCTCGTTTAATTTAGAAACAAAAAATGATTTACTCATATATACTCTTGGTGACAAGTTTTAGATACAGGTAAATTTTGATTTAAATATTTAAATAGACAAAGAGTGGTGGGAGTATGGGGAATCAGGTATGAGAGACACTGAGATGGAGGATCAGTGAAAATTGGTATTTGGCCTGATAGTACTTGGCTGGAAGAGCTACCTATAAGGATTTAAGATCTTTAAGGGGGAACGGGTGGCCCAGTGTGTTAAGCATCAAGTCTTGATTGCGGCTCAGGTCATGATCTCCCAGGTTGTGGAATCGAGCCCTTCAATGGGCTCAGCGCTGACAGCTCGAGATTCTCTCTCCCCTTCTCCTCCCCTGCTCATGCTCTCTCCCTCTCAGAATAAATAAATAAACATTTAAAAAAAGTTTGAGATCTTGGAGGGGTTTATGAAAGTCGATGGCTGTTAGTTTCCAATAATGCAAATAAATCAAAAAGGACTATATTTTAGAAAAGATGACTATATTCTTTTGTAAGTGACACACTTATGGAAGTTTGTTAAAAGGATAAGGAAATAAGAAAACAACAATATAGCTAGAAGGGGCTGGTGGAGTGATCTTAGTCAGCTTGGGCTCCTATTACAGAATATTACAGTTAGCATGACTTAAACTGCAGAAATTTATTTCTCACAGTTCTTGAGTCCCAGAAACCCAAGATCCAGGGACCCATACATCTGACGTCTGGTGAGGGCCTGCTTCTCGGTTCACAGATGGCTCTTTCCACTATGTCCTCATATGGCAAAGGGGCAATTTACTGTGGGACTTCTTTTATAAGAGCACCAATTCCATTCATGAAGGTTCCACCCTCATGATCTAATCACCTTCCAAAGACCCCCATCTCTAAATATCATCGCATTGTGGATTAGTTGTCAACATGTATTTTGGCAGGACACAACCTTTCAGGCTGTAGCAAGAGTCCAATAAGGTTTTGTACTGATATTGAAGACCCAAGCATAATTGCAGAGAGTGTGGAGAAGTTGATGGTAGGTGTGAGAGGGAGAGAATATGAGAGAAGAAATGACCATGAAAGAAGGAGAGAAAAGCAAGGGTCTGGAAGATAAGACCTCTGTAGTGGGAGTGAAGGAGGATAAGGTGCCTGGTGTTGTGTTGAGTGTTTCTCATTTATCTTTCACTTAATCCTCTCACCATCTCTGAGACAGTCAGATCACTGTTGCTATTCTGTAATTGGGAAACTGAGGCTTAGAGAGTATAAATCACACAGCCAATCAATCCTGAGACAGAGTGCAAACCCAGGTGTCTTTGGTTACAGAGTATGTGCTTGTCACCTCAGTGTTATCATAACACTGCCAATATTTAAACATTTTTATGTATAAAAATATCAATTTTATATGGTCCAACTTAATAGAATTAGTTGAAATCTAGAAGAAATAAAGTAGGAAAACCTTTGATTGTTGTCTTTGACAATGCCAGGAAGTCATAGTGGAAAACAGTGAGTATACTCTGGCTACTTTATGAGGAGAAATTATGGGATAAATGATATTTACTTGACTTATAACATTTTTAGGGGGCCACAGAACAAAGTGATGAAGCCACATGGTCAAGGGCAAGACCTCTCCCCTTCTGAGGGCTGTTTTAGAAATTTCAAATTCAAGATGACAAAGGCTAGTCATTTTTCATCTCTAAAGTTCTCCTTTCTGTTTTTTCTTAATGGCATCAAGTGTTACCCATGCTAGCATAGTACTACCATCATGAAGTCTGGGAACTATCATTTCATCATTTTACAGTTGATTCATTGAGATTCAGATTGATTAACTCACTCTTCTCCCTCTCTACTCTGTCCCTAAACCTTTTAGTTTAACACATCTGCCATTTGTTTTCTCATAATTCCTCCAGAACCCTTGTCCCCTAATCCCGCCTTTTTTAAAAATTAAAATTAAAAAAATTTAAATTTATTTATCCTAATTTTAAATAAGATATCTTTTATCTGCCATTTCCTTCTTGCCTTTGTTCCCCACATCACTATGGAGAGGAGGGTGATGTTGGGGTTAGTTAACATACAGTGCAATATTGGTTTCAGGAGTAGAATTCAGTGATTCATCACTGACATACAACACCCAGTGCATATCACAAGTGCCCTCATTAATATCCATCACCATCTAGCCCTTTTCCCACTTACATCTCTCCATCAACCCTCAGTTTCTTCTATTGTTAAGAGTCACTTGCGATTTGTTTCCCCCTCTTATCGTTCCCTTCTTTCTCCCATGTTCATCTGTTTTGTTTATTAAATTTCACATGGTATTTGTCTTTCTGTTTGACTTATTTCATGTAGCGTAATACATTCTAGTTCTATTCACATCATTGTCAATGGCAAGATTTTTCTTTTTTTCTTTCATAGTTTGTTGTCAAGATGGTTTCCATATAACACGCAGTGCTTATCCCGATAAGTGCCCTTCTCCATTCCAATCACTCCCTGCCTCCCTCCTCCACCCCTATCACCCCTCATTTTGTTCTCAGTGTTCATGGTTTGCCTCCCTCCCTCTCCCCAACTATTTCTCCCATCTTCTCCCCCATGATCCTTTGCTAAGTTTTTCCTAATCCACCTATACGTGCAAACATTGGTATCTGTCTTTCTCTGCCTGACTTATTTCGCTCAGGATAACACTCTCAGGTTCCATCCATGTTGCTACACATGGCCAGATTTCATTCTTTCTCATAGAAATGTAGTATTCCATTGTATAGATGAACTGCATTTTCTTGATCCATTTGTCAGTTGATGGACACTTACACTCTTTCCATGTTTTGGCTATTGTTGAGAGTGCTGCTATGAACATTGGGGTACCTGTGCCCCTATGCATCAGCACTCCCATATCCCTCAGGTAAATTTCTAGCAGTGCTACTCTTGGGTCATTTTTCCCCCCTGGGCTCACCTTGGCTCCCCGCACAGGGGTCTCCTTCCCATCCCTCCGTGTCTCGGGTCCTGGCCCATTTTTATCTTCCCCAGTTCTCACTCACGCACCTATGAGGTTGTATTCTTAGTGGACTCTGTCTCTTTTCCTCCCAGGCTCCTGCAGTTCAGTGTCCTGTGGCGTCAGCCCTTTTCTGTTTGAGAGATGGGGGCAAGTGAAATGTACAGAGCTCCCTATTTCTCTGCCATTCTGCTTCAACTCCCATTGGCAAGATTTCATTCTTTTTGATGGTTGAGTAATATCCCATTGTGTGCTTATATGTGTTTGTGGGCTCTCTCCATAGTCTGGCTATTGTGGATAATGCTTCTGTAATATTAGGGTGCATATAGCCCTTTGAATCTGTATATTTGCATCCTCTGGGTAATTAATAGTGCAATTGCTGGATCATAGGGTAGTCTATTTTCAGTTTTTTGAGGAGCCTCCATGCTATTTTCCAGAGAGACTACACCAGTTTTCATTTCCACTAACAGTAAGAAAGGGTTCCAATTTCTCTGTATCCTTGCCAACACCTGTTGTTTCTTGTATTGTTAATTTTGTCTACTCTGACATGTGTGAGGTGATATCTCTTCATGGTTTTGATTTGTATTTCCCTGATGCTGAGTGATGTTGAACATCCTTTCATGTGTCTGTTAGCCATCTCGATGTCTTCTTTGAAAAATAATCTGTTTATGTCCTGCTCATTTCTTTACTAGATTATTTGTTTTTTGTGTGTTGAGTTTGACAAAGCAGGAAAGAATATCCAGTGCAATAAAAGATAGTCTCTTCAACAGATGGTGTTGGTAAAACTGGGTGGTGACATGCCGAAGAATGATACTTGGCCACTTTCTTCAACCAACACAAAAATAAATTCAAAATGGCTGAAATACCTAAACATGAGATAGGAAACCATCAAAATCCTGGAGGAAAACATAGGCAGTAACCTCTTTGGCCTCAGCTGAAGCAAGTTTTTACTAGACCCATCGCCAAAGGCTAGAGAAACAAAAGCAAACGTGAACTACTGAGACTTCATCACAATAAAATAACTTATGCACAGTGAATAAAACAATTAACAAAACTAAAAAGTAACCAACAGAAGAAGATGTTTGCAAATGACGTTGAATAAAGAGTTAGTATACAACATCTATAAAGAACTTATTAAATTCAACATTGAATCCTGTCTTTTTAACAGGGGCTTATAAAGAACTTATTAAATTCAACATTGAATCCTGTCTTTTTAACAGGGGCTTAGTTTTCTAGTTCCTTTTCAAACATTGGTGCTTTCATAACCTCCACAGGCAGAATCTGTGATTGCCCCTGTGTCCTCTTATAACAGTGCTCTTCATGATGGTGTGGATTTCATGTGTTCTTACATTAAAGTGTAGGTGTGACCGCTTTATCTCTCCTACTTTTCCTCCACAGGTCAGTGGCAGCCTCTCTGCCATGGTTTGTTTTTCCTGAAGCATCCAGCACTGTCACTTATAGCAAGTGTTTAGTACTTGTTTTGAAAGTTTAGCAAGCTTTTTAGCTCCACCGAGAGGTTAAGTGACAGTGATTGACTTAATACTTTGACGTTAGTCAAGGAAATAATGGGTAAAAAAAAAAATGGTGGGTTAGAGAATTTTGGGAAAAGTTAATGGGAGGAAAATAGAAAGCAAGGCAGTAGAAAGCCATTTAAATTATTTAGTTAACAAACCTTTCTTGAGTACCTACAATGCAGAAGGCAGTATTCCAGGCCCTGAGAGTACAGCATTAAACAATTAGATAAGGTTTCTTATCTAATCTAAGAGAGGAGAGAGAGATACAACAAGCACATACATATGTGAAATGGCAGGTGGTCATTGGGAAATAGCTTCTCCTTATATAAAGGGGTTAGAAAAAGCTTAGGGCCAAAGCTGCCACCACAGGGCAAAAGTGCCCTACAGCTAGTGAGGTAGGGTAATGAGATCACAAGTAACTTGTTATATCACCTGCAGGAAATTACTATCCTTCTAGTGCCAATGTACCTTGATTACAAACTCAACCAACCCCCCAGACCCTTTGCTTCTTACACACACAAGTTAATGATTCCTCTCTGATTGTTTTCTTCATGATCATCATGTATGTAAGATCTTGAGAGCTCAGTGAATATGGAGATGAAACCACTGTCTTGTCTCTTCAGAGACATTAGCCTCTCGTCTTCAATTCTGTGTCCTCTTTCTTGCTGGATAAGAGAGAACTCCAGATTCATAGTCTGTGATGTGTGGTGAATGCTATAAGACAAATAAATCAGGGTAGGGACCCAGTGAATTTTTGGGATGGGAGGCACAAGAGGGGGTGGTCAGTGAGGGTTTAATTTGAGCAGAGATCAAAATGAAATAAGGGATTTCTGGACAAATGACACTCTACCAGAGGATATTTAAGAGCTGAAGCTTATCGTGGAATGTTTGACATGTGCTCAGCATGTTGGAGGAACAGCAAGTACACCAGTATGGCTGGGTCAGAAAGAATGGCAGGGAGGATGCTGGAGATAGGGTCAAAGAGTGTCATACTGTAATTTAAGAGAACCACAAAAAACTGGCTTGCCCCCTTAGACCTGTCCACTGCTGTGCTATTCATGGGCAAACAGGCTTTTTGACATAGATGTGATTTGCTGATTGGGAGTAATACTTACTCATCGACATACCATATTTCTATAGAGTGGAGTTCTTCTAACTCCCAGGAGTTCACAGCATTGGTGACTGTGACAGCTCTTGCGCACCTCCTGGGTGGGTAGGATAGGTCAGGCTTGTTTTAGGTGACCAGCTGTCTCCATTTAAGGGAAGAGAATGAAAAAGTTTGGATTTGGCCTCAGTTCCTTATGGCAGTCTTCAGACCAACTTTATAAAGCTTTGTACTCTGTACAGTAAACTGGTAGTTCATCTGCCTTGGTCACTTCTTTGGGTACCTAAGACTTGCAGGGGACCAGAAAGTAGTGAGAGGCTTACCAACTTCCTTGCAGAGGTGCTATCCCAGCAGTCAGATTTTTGTGTCAGCCTTCCTTTTTCAAATCTCTTTCTCATCTCTCATTGCAGGGTGTCTCAACTTTGACATTACTGACAGTCGGTGCTCGATGGTTTTTTGTTGTGAAGGTTGGTCTGGGCACAGGGGGTGTTTGCAGCATCATTGGTCTCTACCCCTAGATGCTGGGAACAGCTCCAGTCACCAGACATTTGCAAAATGTTCCCCTGGGATCAAAACTGCTCGCAGTAGAGACCAGTATCGTAATGAACACAGGGACTTTGGAGAATGGAAGATTCCAGAAAGAGAGTAATGACTATGTGCTCCATAGTTGAACAAACAATTACCTTCCTCCCTGGGAAATCAGAAATATTCCATAGCATACTATTATCTTCTTCCCAAAACTACTTTATTTTTATTTTTAAAGTTCCATTTTTATTGTTTACAAACGGTGGCTCAAATAACCAATTCATTTGAAAATCATTTTTCCCCCAAGTGAGAATAACAAATAAAAAAAAATTGCAAGACTTTTTTCTCTACAAAAAATTGTAGGCTTTTTTCCTCTTATGACCAGACAGTTTTTCTGTAGTCAAGATGGTAAATGGCTTGTGCATGAAGATGATTTTAACTATAGGGTGTTGAAACATCCACGTCAAATAACTATCTTCGATGTATATTCATTCTTCCTCTGCAGGCATTTCATGGTACAGAATACCTTCCCTTTATAGCTTTTTCTCTGTAGCTTCAATGGAATATTCTAAATTACCACAACGGTGGCCTTCTTCAGGCTTTTCTAAGGTAGAAAGGACAAAATTGTTTTGGGAAGTGATCTTTGATTTTTAGTGGGTGGAGTATTTATCCTCCCCATTTAACCCACTTAGTAGCAGGTAAAGACATAGGGATCCAAGGACCCTGTCACTGCTCCAACTATTTGAACACATGGAATAGGGCATTCAGGGTCAAGGTGTCTTTATACTCATTAGATGTGATGAATATGCCAAACTCATTTCCCATAAAGCTCATTTTTATGCCATCCCTAGCTCATATTATCAACTTACTTTTTAAAAAGAATTTTGTTTAGTATTTGTTTATTTTTGAGAGAGAGAGAGAGAGAGAGAGAGAATGAATCCAAACCAGGCTCCAGACTCTGAGCTGTCAGCACAGAGCCTGACACAGGGCTAAACCCATGAACTACGACATCATGACCTGAGCGAAGTCAGAGGCTCAACCGACTGAGCTACCCAGGCGCCCCTCGTATTATTAGCTTATATTTGATAATATTTCTAAAAAATTTCTGACGTGCCAAAATAGTAGTCAAGTACCCTAAATAAGGCTCTTTTGGCATTTCAAAAATTTTCTTTATTACTAGTTTTGTTTTTCTTTATTTTACTCATGTGGATTCATGTAAGGAATTTAGCAAACAGTGTTTTAGTTGCCAATTGACACTGTTAGCGCTTACCTTTCTCTTCAGTTTTGGAAACCTCTAAGTTCTGTAAAGCCGATGATTTTAGAAAGCAGGTGTCTAGTGAGAAAGGATTTGGAACTTGCTGTAAATTGTTCCCTGACAATATTCATATATACTGCTGCAGCTAGAAGGTCAAACAAAATATTCACCATTTTCAAGGGAGATACTGAAAATAAGTTTATCTTTCCTGCTTCTACAGGTTGTGAGGTATCTACACTGGAAATATGGTGGGCATTTTTGGTCACTTAACAACAGAAAAAATAGTAGAGGTACAGGAAGCCAGAAGTAAAGGCAACTGGAGAGAGAGAGAGAGGGAGAGAGAGAGAGAGAGATTACATGGACACACACATGACTCCCCATGTATTAAGCATGGTTGTGAGGAAGAAGACTTTGGGGAACTGGGTAAAGTTGGGGATCCTCTATGAGAGGTATTATAAATATTAGACCTGCTTTTGGCAAACCAAAGACACAGCAGAAGCAACCTAGAAAACTGAGAGAAGGACATATCCAAAAATTCTTATTTGCACATCTAGATGTTGATAAGTAGGATAAAGTTAATTGTTGTAATTTTCAACCACTAGCTTCTATACTTCACATACCCATCCTTTCAATTGCTACTAAAGAGAAAAATCTAGTAAAGTCCTTTTAGAAAACATAATGCCTTTAATCTCTAAACTGAATGGTCATTTAATTTCTGGATGGGGTTGAGGGATACCTGGAGGCTAGATTGAATCACTGGCTTCATTGCTGATATCTGTAAATAATAACAGTTATTAATATTTATATAGCACTTACTGGGCCAGGTACCCCAATTTAGTGCTTATGGAAAACTTATAGGTGGGCAGGTGTTCCTCTTACTCCCAGTTCACAAGTGAGGACTCTTAGGTACAGGGAGGTCTCCTTGCCCAGGGTCACAGGTTAGTGAATGAAAGCGGTGGTATTTGAATCCAATGACTACGGTTCCCACTCTGCAATCTTAACCACATGTAAACTATCTACTTCCTATCAGAAGAATCGCAGTGATTCCCATGAAGCAGCAATTTAAGGAGAGCAGTGTGCAAACTGTCCAGGGATGATAATGAGAAATGGAGGAAATAATCTAACAATTAGATCACATGTAATGGGATCAGCACAAGTAACATTTAAGGCTCCAAGTAGAGTCACAAATGTGAAGACGGTAGCTGCTCTAAACCAAGTATTAATATGTGGTTTTATTCGGAAAACTTAATGGGATCTTTACTTTTTCGCCCTAGTGTTCTTTTCAGAAGTTATGTTTATAAAACCTTTCAAACTCTTAGCTTAAAAGTGCATATACTCTGACAAATAACATTTCCCTTTGAAGTGACAGTTTTAGTGGAGTTTAAAGTGAATATTTGAGCTAAAGTGTGTCTTAAAAATACCATGACACACCAGAGGCAGAAATGCTCATAGGTCAAAAGAAGGCTATGGGAATGTTTTAGAGAGAGTAGAGGCCCTGAATTATTTAGAGATGAGGGGCATTGTGTTTTTACCAGGACTTTTCTGAGTTCCCAAACTTTCTCTTCCCCAGGTGATTTGAAAGAGAACTCTGAAAGGTAGGTGCTGATAACTGAATATAATGGCAAATAATTGTGTCCCAATGATAAAAACACCCCTCACCCAATTAGAATGGCCATTTTCCTCTTCAAAGGACGTATCTAGATAAAAATGTGGTTTGTTGGTTTAGTCCAATTGTTTTCAATCACTTTCAAATCAATTCTAGGCATTCTTTCTTCAAAGAATCCTAATACATATAACACACAAAACCTTGCTATTGAAGCTAATGGGGGGTGGAAATGGAAAGTCCTTTTTGGGTTACAACCTGTCCCTTCATTTTAGATGCAGCCTATGTGTCCTAAAGGCAACCCAGACATTCCATATGGAATTGAAAGCACATTTGATCAACTTCTGCTTTAGCTTGTTGTAAACTGTGGCTAAAATGTTGAAATAATAAGGCATAAAAGATTATTACATACCCTCAGACTCCCATTTTGAAAAATAGGCATTTTTAAGTTTTGTCAAACCAGTACCTTTTGAATATTATCATTATTCGAAGCAGGCTAAATTCATGTTCTCTAAACTGTATTGGCAAAGAACACCATATTGATTTCTCTTTATTCAGTTCCATTTAGTAGACATTATTTTTCTCTTGCATTCTTTGTGGCAACAACAGTAACAGAATTTATAAAGCTGTCTAGATGGCAAGGAGCAAATATGCTACAGTTACTTTGAGCTTGAATCTATTCTATAGTTGTTGTTTTTTTTCCACTTGAAGAGATTGAACATATTGTGTTATTTGTAATAAAACCTAGCATTATTGGAAAGAATGCCAGTCCCAAGAACCAAAGAAGTCAAATGATCTATTTTCTTTAATCTTTTTCTAAATCATTTTTCCCTTCAAGTGTTTTCTCACCTACTGAGAAAACTCTACGGAAAACTCTGGGTCCCCATCTAGTCTACTTTCTTGAGTTCCGAAATGAAGGTGTTCTTGTTTGATTTAATCATTGACATAAGTTTATAGCACCTGCTTCTTGCTAGGCCCTAAGCTCTGCTCTAATACCGGAGTGGTGTGAAAACCAGAAGGGGTTAATTGTTCCTGTCCTCATGGAATTTAGACTAGATGGGGAGACATATTTATAGAACCACATGATATTAAATTATAAATGGTGACAAATGTTATGAAGGAAAGTATAGGAAAGAATAAAATCGTGTACTAGAGACACCTAATTTGGTCCCTGGAAAATGAAAATTCTCTCTGTGGATCTGATGTTGGTTCACTTAATTTAAAATTGGAGTGTTAGGAGCTTGGAGAATTGAAAGTCAAATCAAGAAGTTTCTCACATGGAATGGATCTTCAAGAAAAAAGAGTCTTTGGGAAAGACCTGGAGTTTGGAAGTCCCCCCACAGTACTTTTCTAATTTATGTAAGAAGTAATAGAAGCTACTTTTTGAGAAAGGAGGAAACTAAATGAATTGTGGATTTTTTCTTCTGGCATATAGAAATCATAATGTCACAGTAGATTTGCCGATAGGAAATTCCCTCCAACTGAATTTAGTGTTGGCATATGCTGGACTCCCTACTGTACACTGATGAAAGTGAAACTGTACCATGTTTCTATTTTCTATTTTTCTATTCCTTTTGTTCTACCATCTTCTTATCGATTACATTGTATTTACTTAGATATGGACTTACTTAGATATAGCCTATGGCTCCCCAGTTCCTCAGGGCTGTCCTAATTCCTGTTTTTTTCTAAGGATTTCGCTTCTGTGTGGTTATGTTAGACAGAGTATGTTCGGGTTCTCATGATGACAGCCCTGACTAACTAGTATGCTTTTGTTATTTCCATTAGGGTTGACTTCCTTTGGATGGATGTCTTCAGCTTGCTCTTCTAATGTCCCTGGAGTGTATGCTCTCTCCCCATGGAAAAGGGCAAAGGGGCTGCCACACTGGAATTGAGAATAGTCTTTGGGTCAGAGGCACTAAAGGAGTCACTTGGCCTCCACATAATCTAGTTCTGTTTGTCAGGGCTAGAGGTTCTGTACAGGACTTAAAGCATATCCATCAGCAACAACAAAATAAGTATTTGCCCTTCCTGTCTCTTTGTGCTAATTTTGCTCATGAATTTGTAGTGGTGCTAGGTCTCCGGTTGAGGTGGAAGAGGTGGAAGAATTGTAACCAAATATCATTGAGGATGTGACACAATCAAACCATGACCTTGAATGACCTTGTCCAGCATCTAAAATAGTGCCTGACACAGTGAATGTTCAACATAATATGCTGACTAAATGTGTGTGAACTGACAGGTAGCTGACAGTGTCCATGGGCCCTGATCTTAGAAAATACCACACTGGGGAATTTTCACTCTATTTTGTCCCTAAAAGGGGATCGTGGAGGTGTCTATAGCTATGGCACAGAGGATGAGGGAGAAGCCAAGAAGACAAAATTGTTACCTACTTCTTTTCTGTTCAAACAGGGCAACTAGGCCTTTGTCTCATACACTGCATTTCTGGTAAGATTTCGTTAGGAAAAAGTTTTGTACAAATAATAACAATTTGAAGGCACTGATTTGGGATAACTGGAAAAAACATGTTTACAAGTCATCATGTAGTTTTGAGCCTAATATACTGTGATTATCAGTCTTTCTTCACTACCCCGCAAGGAGAGTGTAAAGGGGCTGTTGTTGGAGTTAGCTGCAGAAATCTCAAATTCAATGAGCTTCACATTTGACAAATTTTTAAAAAAAATGTTCTTGAAATGTGAACGTTATTTTGTTCTAAGGAATTGTTCAAAAAATCCCCTCTCCCTCATTCCTAGGTATATTAGTCTATGTTAACCAGCTGTTGAAATCCTTAGTGGGGAAAGGGGACAATAGTGTTACTTTCGTATTTACTTTTTGCTTGGAAATTGACGCAAGTGCTATACTGACTGGGTGCCAGTAAGTGGGTATTAGGGATAACAGGTCTTAGTCCACAATTTCCAAAATTCATGTGTATCTAAATACATAATGACTTGAAAATTGTGAGGCCCCCGATGTAAAGATTTTAGAAAAATCTATATGAAGCAAAATGGTGAATCATGCAGAGAAGGTAATCGCAAATGAGATGTCTGTCTCATTTTCTTCTTCCACTAACCTGGCCCACAACCCCACCATATGGCTGCCACTGAGTCATTTAACAAGTTGAATTCACATCTGAGGGTATACTGGCCACAGATGTACAGTACAGGGGCACATAGCTAAATAGTAAGCACGGTTAGGATTAGAACACAGATCACTAAGTGTTGCCTTCATCTCCTGTTTCTCCATCATACACTGCTTACCTCTTAAAAATCCTTCAAAAGGGATGGGGCATCTGGGTGACTCTGGGTTAAGTGTCTGAATTCAGCTCATGTCATGATCTCATGGTTCGTGAGCTTGAGCCCTGCATCTGGCTCTGTGCTGACAGCTCAGCGCCTGGAGCCTGCTTCAGATTCTGTGTCTCCCTCTCAATCTGCCCCTTCTCTGCTCACACTCTGTCTCTGTCTCTTTCTCACGTTTTCTCACTCTCTCAAAAATAAACATTAAACACATTTAAAAACATCCTTCGAAAGGGAAATTAACACTATATGTCAATGTCCAGCTTTGCTTTATTGAAAATGCAAACACATAAAAGCAAACATTACAGGGGAGCCTGGGTGGCTCAGTAGGTTGGGTGTCTGACTTTGGCTCAGGTCATGATCTCACAGTTCATGAGTTCGAGCCCCACGTTGGGTTCTGTGCTGAGAGCTCAGAGCCTGGAGCCTGCTTTGGATTCTGTGTCTCCCTCTCTTTCTGCCCCAAGCCCACTCACATTCTGTCTCTCTCTCTCTGTCTCAAAATTAAATAACCATTTTTTTTTAAAAAAGCAAACATTACAAACTTTAACTTACCTATCTATATTTACAAATTAAAAGGAAACATGCTAACTAAAATAAACATCAGTTTAATAATTAACTAATAATTCTTAGAATAGAAGAATAATTGACTAATACTTAACTAATCATAAGAAACAATTATGTTAGAAGAAACACTATTTATCATGCAACTGTAAACACATAAGACTGCCAGGGGGACACAGATAGGGACAGAAAAAAGAAAAGCAGTCTCTATGAGAGTTGGAGCAGGGTAAATGAAGTTCTAATGAGGGATGATGAAGGCCTCCAGGTACATAAGAAAGAGGGGAGGTGAAGGGCCCAGAGATCACCTGAAATGGAAAATGGAGCTCTTGTAGTGAAATGAGTTTCTCAGATTATTTTATTTTCTTGTCCTTCCATCATTTCTGTTAAACAAACGTAGTGGTTCTTCACCTGTTTTCATCAAGGAGCCCCTCGAAAATCTGGCTAAAATTATAGACCTTCTTCTCAGAAAAATGCCCATAGGCACAATATTCTCAAAGGCCACACACAGCATGGAGTCAATAATATACCTTTCCTTGTTTACCCCTAATTGCATGTAGTCTCTAGCTCACGCCTGCATTCTGCCTGATAGCGGGAGCCTCGTCTAGTTCCTGGCACTACGCCATCTCTTAGGTGACCTCTTCATGATTTGGGGTTTAAAAGAACAACAAAAAACAACAACTGTTTCTTCCCCTCTTCCTCCTTCTGGGATGTCATTGTAAAGTCTTCGGCCCTGCATCTTGT
The DNA here is from genome assembly GCA_017311185.1 of Proteles cristata cristata. Classification (NCBI taxonomy): domain Eukaryota; kingdom Metazoa; phylum Chordata; class Mammalia; order Carnivora; family Hyaenidae; genus Proteles; species Proteles cristata. Next base: position 684,095 of record JAESUZ010003432.1, on the reverse strand, counting down.
TTTTGGTCTGCTCAGGGCAGGTGTCCCTGAAACACACAGCCAGCACACCTGCATGCTGAGGCTTTTGGTCTTTGGTTCCTTCAGCGCTTGCTGTCCCTGTGGGGGCAGCCATGTCCATGTCGTATATACCTGGGTCCCTGCTGCTCTTCACAGCTGTGTCTTTGTGTCCTGTCACACACGCTCTCTCTCCCGGCCTGGGAAGGTTTGCCTGCTTTCCTGCTTCTCTGTAACTGAGGAACCTGGGGGCTTGTCTACACTCTCTCTGCCCTTGACACTCCGTGAGCCCCTCACCGCTGCTGCTGTGCATCTGTGCGGTTGCAGCTCTCCTACTTTGTGGGTAATCGTTAAACCTCTGTTCTCAAAACGCTCTTTCCTGACACTTGGGATGTGTGCAGTTGTAGGACTTCCAACACCTGAGCTCTCCTACCAGTTCCCTTTCTCCATGGCAGTGTGGAGGCTCTGGATGGGACAGGTGACACAACTTGGTCATTAAGTATTCTCCTGGGAGTTTAAGAATGAGCCTTCCAAGTGTACATTTTTAATAATTTGGACTTTTAAACCATATTAACAATTTATGTATTCAAAAATGAAATCAAATGAAAAAGGATTAGAAGAGTCAAACTGTCAAGTTGTTTGTAACAGAAACAAACAATCCTATCTACATATCAGATAACTTAACAGAAAAGATATTTAATTGGATATATTTGAACACATGTTTGTCTACTCGGATATAATCTATGATAACAAAAGAACTGCAGGGAGATCTTAAACTATATTTAGTAAAGTCTGCTCTTGGCACTGGTGTTGTTATAATAATTCTAAAACTGTTTTGTGTGTACTTTAGGATAGAATGAATGAATCTGTGTATTGATATTGTTGGCAGCCAGGATTTTCCCCAGGAGAAGGGAGTTTCATTTACAGGCTGAGGGACAATAAGGAAGAACTCCGTAGTATTCAGTTTAGATTGGAGTTACTAATATAAATTAATGATTTTCACATATCTGTACGTAGACGTAGGTATATAGTATTGTTCTATAAATATTAGAGAACTAACGTGTGTGTGTGTGTGTGTCTGTGTGTCTATGCACACATAAACAGAAAGGGATAACTAGTGAACTATATATTTTCATTCTTCGTGGGAAAGACCTAAAAGCAATGACACTCTGGTGGCAGTGAGTACTCCTAGAGTCCAGATCTTGGTTGTAAATACCATTATCCACTAAATCCACAAATTCTTAAAGAAACTGCTAATGTAGGGGAATGTACGAAATGAGCCTTGAACTTCTTGTGCCAGGAAACACTGGTGTTCACACATTAACTGGGTATTGGCAAGAATACAAGATGAATTTAAAATGGTAGGTCATACATATTAAAAGTTCATACTTCACAGAAATACCCAGAAATAGAGGGGGAGGGTAAGGGAAGGAAAGAGGTTGAGAGAGAATAATTTCCCCCTTTTAAATAGAATTAATATTGAGTGAATGCAGGCACAATCACCACTTTGCAATCTCCACCATGATAACACTGGTTTCGGCAAGCATTACAGATAGATGCTGTGGTGTTGTGGTAGCAGAATAACAGTCTCCGAGGATGTTCACAGTCTAATCCCAGAAATGCATTACTTTACATGATAAAAGCAATGTTGCACAAGAGAGCAAAGCTAAGCACCTTTAGATGGACATGGGGAGCCTGAAGGCCTCACTTGCCTAAGTGCCCAGCTCCTGATTTTAGCTCTTGTGAGGTTGAGCCCACATCAAGCTCTGCGTGGGGCATGGAGGGTGCTTAGGACTCTCTCTGCTCTTCCCTAACACGTGTGGGTGAGCAATCTTTTTCTCTTTCCTCAAAATAAATAAACTTAAAAGAAAAAAGGATGTTGAGTTGGAGAGGTTATCCTGGGTTACTTGAGTGGGCCCAACATAATCAGCAGGGACCTACCTGTTAGTAAAAAGCAGGTGCAGACAGAACTAGGGAGGTGCCAGTGTGAGAAGGACTCGGTCCAAAGCTGTTGACTCTGAAGATGGAGGAAGCAGACCATGTGCTACCAGAAGCAGCTGCAGAGGGAAACGGCTGGAAGGTGGGAAGCAGTTGACTCTTGGTGAGGGATATGCAAGTGTTCATTATGATTTCTACAGGTTTGATAGTTTTAAAGATAAAAGCATATCAATTAAGAAGAAAAAAGAAACCCTACACCCTGAGTTAATGTAGACCTGGAGGATTTTTTGTCATTTTGTGTACAGGAAAGGTTAACAGTGTGAACACAGACACAAATACCAATGAGAGAGGGGGTGGTGTGAAACTGTGTTCCAGCTACACATCTCTTTTGTTTCATTAGATCAGGGTTTAACCACCTGTGGGCCCCCGTAACTGCAGGATCGAGTGTAGAAAGTCTGGCCTGCAAAAATGCCTTTGAGCACTCAGCTTTGTCATTGAACAGTACCTCACAAATACTCTCTTATTTTGCAATGCCAATTTAGCTGTTTTCATTTTTAAAATACTTAAAAATATTCTTTCTATTAAATATGGACATTGAGAGTTTTTAAAACCTGAAAATCCAGGAATATGGAATCTTTTTTTTTTTTCTGGATGCTTCTATGGGCCGTGGCTTGTTCTCACCCATCAACATAGGACAAGATTGATCCCAAGTCTTATCTCACCAGAAGAATTTCTTTGAGGGTGGAGAATTTGATCTGTTTTGTGCCTTGCTGTATTTTGAGCCTAGAACACAGGACACTGTATTTAACACGTGCCCGATGAATACTGGTTTGTGGTAGGAAGAAAAACCACAGTTCTTTCCTCTTGTGTCTCCTTTGCTTTTACACAGAACACTTCACTTCTGACACCAGGTATGAAGAATCTTTTTTTTTTTTTTACCACCAAGCAGTTCTTTGTGACACCACCTGGGTGTCCTTCAGTTGACCTCAATTCTGATATTATCTACTTGGAGATGGTAGTGTCACATCTCATAGGTTAAGGACTCAGTCCCACAAGACTGCTCCTCACCTCACGTGAAGTGCCAGTCACAACTAGTAGGTTCCAGGGTTACCCACAATTGCTGTTTGACTTGGCTAGCTACAAGTAGGAAGTGCCCATAACTTCCTCCCATTTTAAATTCTGTTAATTGCTAAAGCAGCTCACAGAATTCAGAGAAAAATTTACTAACGTTTACCAGTTTACTGAAGGATTTAAAAAAGGATACAGATGAATAGTCAGATGACGAGATACACGGAGTAGGTCTGGAGGATCCGAGGGCAGGAGTTTCTGTGCCCATGGAGCTGGAATGTGTCGTCCTCCTGGGTACATGGGTATATTCATTCACCTACCTGGAAGCTCTCTGAGCCCCGTGATATTGGCACGTTTATGGAGGCTTCGTCAGGTAAACATGATTGATTATTTATTCCATTCTCAGCCCTTCTCCTTTCTTAAGAGAATAGTGATGAGGGTGAGGGCTGAAAGTTCTAAGCTTCTAACTATGATTTGGTCTTTTTGGTGACCAGTCCCATCCAGGAGCCATCTAGAACCCACCCAGAATTACCTCATTAGAAAAAAACACCCCCATCACCTAGGAAATTGTAAAGGTTTTAGGAGCTCTGTGCCAGGAACTGGAGGCAGAGACTAATACATATTTTATCTACTGCTTAAACAAATGTATGGGACAGAACTACAAGTAGGGAACCATGTTAGTTAAAATATCATGTATTATCCAACCCCCGACACAAAATTTTATTTATGTTTTAGAGCCCTTACATAGCTCTCTGAAGTCCATTCTTGGACTCTAAATTAAATCCCCCTCTCTACCGTTCTCCTTCTCTCTCAGTAATTTTTCTCTTGATCTTCAAGTCCTTATTTCTCCGTTACTCGATTAGCATTTCTAAATAGGACCTACCAGCTTAGCTTGCATTTTATTTCAGGGAACACATTATGAGCTCATAAGGACAGAAACTACTTCTTAGATAATTTTTGCTCTTTTTTTCAAACCTGGAACCTGACACAGGGCTTGTTTTTATGGGCATCTGTTATTTTCAGCTCTTCCAGCTTCCTTCATTCTTCCTCTCTTGGTAATACCATCCTACTTTCTTTCTGGAAAAATTATCTTACCTCCATTATGTAAAGAACTGTGGGTAAAAAAATAAAGTTGTCCTGACCTCTGCTAGCCAAGCTGGGCAGAAGGAGTCTGTGGGAGTGGGGGAGAAAGTTAACTTCTAGAGTGTCATCTTCTTCAGTATCATACTTAATTCAGAGAAGAGAGACCATTGTCAAACTTTGTGACATCAAAGAATTTACTCAATGCAAGTAAATGAGAATATTCTAGGACTGCTATGAATGGATGACTGATCCACAAATATTCTTGTGTACTGTACTTGGTTGTCAGGATAATTTATTGTATAACTTGTAATGTTTGATTGGAAGCTGCACAAAAGGAAGGAGCTAGGCGGTCTCCCTGTCAGTCCTCCTATGACAAGTAAGTAGCAAGATATTCCAGCAATGGGACCCTAGACTATTCAGTTTTCTTGGTCTTAGGTGACCTAAACTCATGTCAGTACTTGTAAATTGTATACCACGTAGTGATCTGGACATTGGGAGATGTGTGTGGGGTGTTCAGTGCCTCCATGAAATTATTGCCCTATGCTGTATCCTTTCTGAGAGCTGTGTAAGGTTCATGTGGGGGTAAGCCTATTGTATCTGATGCATTTGGTTGACAATTTTGCCATATGCCACCAAGGCTCAGTCAATGATAAATTCTCCTAAGACTTTGAATATTAGGTTGGCGGCATGTGTTCTAAATGTTTTTTTTTTTTTTGTTTTAGTTTTATTGCCAGCAGACTACTGTGAGAAAACAAGAGAATCGTTCTTATTCTCTATTTGTGCTACTTGTTTCTATTTCTAAACTTTCCCAGTGATTTTGTTAGCATGTTCTTTCCACTGAATTTCTCTTTACTGAAGCTAACCAGAGATGGTTTCTGTTGGCTGCACCCAAAGAACTCTGACCACTAGGGCTATGAATAAGGTCAGTCCTCAGTACATTTTCATTATAGAATTAGTGTCCCCGTTAATTGTTGCTATGCAATAAACCACCTCTAAACACATAGCCTGAAACAGCAACCATTCATTTAGCTCACAGTTACACACTTGTGAATATTAGACTGTGTTCAGCTGAATGGTTCTCTTAGTCCCAACTGGAGTTTCTGATGTTCTTTTGTGATGGGGTGCAGGTCACTGGGGAAGCTTTGCTTCTGGGTGTTGGCTGGCCATCTATCGCGTTGGTCTATGTTTTTTCATAGGGTGGCATTGGAGTCTCAAGAGAATGACAGGTGAAAAATAGGTTGAGTTATGTTCTTCCAAAACTCTTATGTTGAAGCCTTAACTACAAGTATCTCAGGTTGTGACTGTATTTAGATAGGATCTTTAATGAAGCTGATAGGATGGGCACCAATCCGATCTGACTCGTGTTCTTATCAGAAATTTGGACACACACAGAGACACTAGAGGTGCACATGCATAGAGTAAAGATCATGTGAAGACAGTGAGAAGGTGGCCATCTGCTAGCCAAGAAGAGAGATCTCAGAAGAAAGCACACCAGCCAGCACCTTAATTCTTGACTTCCAGCCTCCAGAACTGGGAGTTTAAGTCTCCCAGTCTCTGGTTTTGGCAGCCCTATCAGACTAATGCAGGCTGCACCCAAGGTCTTTGTGCTTTATGTTCACAATTGGCACATTACTTCATGTGCATTATAGTATTCAAACTGAATCACACACAAGTCCACCCTAGCTGGACAATTACCTTACAATTGGGTATAAATATAGAGAAGAGAATAAGTGAGGCCATATTTGCAAATAACCTGCCACCATGGTTCGAATGGTCAGAAAGCACACAGAGTAGAAATAGATATTCATGCAGGAAATACTGTTACGTGCTTTAATCTACAATTGAAGTGTTCCATACTAGGCATCTCTCTATTTCTCAGAGTGGAGTAGGCTAGCTCATGTTTATCCCATAGCCCCTATAAAGAAAACATACCTGCCTGCTTCAAGGAGGCTCTCTTCTTTGTATGAACCAGAAAATCTTGGCAAAGGAACAGAAATGTGGGAGGAAGGGTATTCTTTCCTTTACAGATCAAGTTATATCATTAGAGCTTAAAAATTAGTATTATCATGTCTTATTAATTTTTCAGAGAAATACTTGCCAAAGCCTTGTCATTGATAGGCCGGAGTGGTAGAGCTCAGAGAAGGCCCTTAACTTTAAATTATGTATCTATGCTCTAAGCATTTAAAGTACAGCCTCATTCCCCTTGGTATCTCCCCATTATAATGACAGGCTTTGGGAAGATGCTCAAATATTAAAGAATTAATACTGCTTTCTGTAGTTGATACCGGAATCATTAGTTACATCCTGCCTCAGGTCCCAGGAAAACTTACTCTTCTTTACTTCAGATTGTAGAATTGGGCTAAAGTCAGGGCTAGAAAACTTTGTGTAGAGCCCTGCAGAATTAAAAAAAATTGCATTGCTTCAACAAATATTTTGAAAATATTTGTTCAACATTTATTTAGAGGCAGAAATGGATTTATTTTTATTTAAAAATCCTCCCTTTATTTCTTTTCTTTTTCCTTCCTTCTTCCTCCTCTCCCCCCTCCTCCCCTCCCTCCCCTTCCCTTCCCCCTCTGTCCCCCCTCCCTCCCTCCTTCCCCCCCTCCCTCCTCCCTCCTTCCCCCTCCCTCCCTCCTCCCTCCCCCTCCCTCCCTCCTTCTTCCTTCCTTCCTTCCTTCCTTCCTTCCTTCCTTCCTTCCTTCCTTCCATCCTTCCTTCCTTCCTTCCTTCCTTCCCATTCTCTTTTTCTATTTTACTTCCTCCCAAATAAAAATTTGCTTCATTGAGATCCTTAGGGGACACTGAAGTATTCCTGAGGCAACACAGGAGATGCCAAGAAGGGTGTTTGCATTGCTGTGCACTGGCTGTCTCACTGATGTACATCAAGCTCAGCTGAGCCATGATTGGATTTCCAGATCCCTCTTCCCATCCTTGCAGCTACCAGGTTTCTTTTCTCTCTCTGTTTTCCCATCTGTGATCTGCCTTCTCACCCCTGCCTTGCGTTTTCTCGATCTCTTCATGGGATTCTTAATCCCTCTGCCTTTCTCAGGCAGAGCATTTTATCTCTGTAATAGCTCGAACTTCAAACTTTGATCCTCCCACTCACCGGTTTAAACTGCCTGCAGTAACATCAGAGGTCATTCTATGAAGGGCAAAAGTTTTCTTCTATTTAATAAATAGAAGTTCTTCTAAATACCAGAATCTACTTTCCTTAGAAGGCAGTGGGAAATAAAATATGACTAATATTCTGTGAGCAAATTTCTATAGTAAAATACAAAATAAGCAATTTCTTACATGGTCTGCATAGGAGTGAGAGCCTGTTTACATTTTTCCTTTTCATAAAGAGGTATTTTGTTATGTAAACTTGAGTTAAAATGATTCCCATATTTTGGTTATCTGCTCTACAGTGAAGTCCTGGAGGTATTGAACTTATTTAACCTTTAAGACACCCTCATTTATGGTGGTAATGGAATTAACTTTATCTATAGGAAGATCATTGGCAGAAATTATTGAGATATGAAAGCTTTAATCTACATCTGCCCCTGTCATGAGAACACTCAGATGATCACATTGGCCATTTTAAGTTCCCCTGGTGCCAGAGAGCTGTGGTTTGAAAACATCACCAGCTTTGTACTTAAATGGTTGTCAGTTGCTATAGAAATAATATTTTGGGGCCCAACATTATCTCAAAATTGTTTTTGTTTGACTCACATTTTAGAAGAATTTAAAAAGACCTCAACACAACCTTTCATTAAAAAAAAATCTCTAAAAACGCACCTCTTGGAAACTTAAGAGCTAGGTTGCTCTCCACCTTTTTTGCCCCCACACAAAAAATGTCAGGGCCATCTTGGAAATGGAAAAAATGTGTGTGTTACACAAACATGCACATATGCATGAATAGGTAGCGTAGGATGTAGACAAGAAGGGGGATTTGAAAGATGTATTTTAAAACTGCATCACATAAAATATTAATCGGCTGAGCCCATCTCACCGTGACTTGGAAACAGAATTACCTCATGATTTTCAGGGAGGACTCTGAAAATGTAAAAGATCAACTGACTTTTAGATACCTCATTACATTCTTTGGGCATCAACTGATGTTATGCCAGTCACTGCTGTGGAACCAGGTCTATGCAGGATGTGACCAGCTTTACACACATGCGAACTGAACACACTTGACCTCAGGCCCCTCACTTCCTGCCCCAGGGCTTCCCTGCTGATGCTGTACTGTGTGTGGGTAGGGGGTGGGGTGGGGTGGGGGAGGCATGTGGTCTCCAGGGAGTTCAAGGTCTTCCAGAATGAAATAAGAACCCAGATGCTGATTGAATTCTTTTCCCCTTCTCCCCTCTTCCCCTCAGGAGGGCTTGTGAATGGAGCAGCCCATTTCTCCTGCAGTAACCCTCACCATCCTGCGTCTGTCTGTCACTCCTCCCAGCTTTTCTACTTCATTTCACTTCCTCTCTCCCCTCATCCCTGGATCAGATTCCCTGAGAACTTGGTCTTTGTTTTCCACTCTTTTTTTTTTTTAAATTTTTAATGTTTATTTTTGAGAGAAAGAGAGACAGAGAGAGACTGAGCATGAGTGGGGGAGGGGCAGAGAGAGAAGGAAAGAGAACCCAAAGCAGACTCCAGGCTCTGAGCTGACATGGGGCTTGAACCCACCAACTGTGAGATCATGACCTGAGCCGAAGCCAGATGCTTAACCAACTGAGCCACCTAGGCACCCCCCATCCCCCAGACTCTATTTTCTAGGAACCCAAGCTAAGATGCTCATCAAAGAAGAAGATAATATTGGGAAAATAATTTTAATAAACTCAAATTTTGCCTAATTGACAGTGTTTTATGTACATAGTAAAAGTCCTATTTTCCTGCTTCATTCTTTGAAATATTCAAAGAGACTTGGTATTTCCATTTTTTTCTCCAAAGACTGATTAAATTCGCAAGTGCATTGGAAGATAAGAAAAATGTGAAGAGTTCCTAGCACACAGAAAGAAATGGAGATTTGACTGCAAAACAGTCAACAGCAGAGAAATTCATGTCTCTGGGTCCATCTCAAACTTACCCGTATCTTTCCATCTCCACTGTAACCTTTGTAGACCAAAGCCCCTTTGTGTCTTACTGGGGTTCCTTCTGTCTCTTTGCTTCACTCTTGTCCTCCTAAAATTCCTTATTCATACTTCTCCAATTGAGCACTTTTACCATTACTTTCTCTCTGCCCATTATGCTCCTTATCCACTTGTTCACATAGATGGCTCCTTGTTATTTTTCAAGTCATTCTCAAGTTAGAGTGTCTTCTGATTTCCTGATCTAGTCATCCTCTGTTTCTGCTCACCTCCCATCACCCATTTTTTTCCTGTTACTGCCTTTCTGGTGCTTATCAAATCTGTTACAGTATTATTTTTTGTCTGTCTTCATGCTAATGAATGTTTCTCTCATTAGAATCTCAGCCCCGTGAGGTTGAAGCAGGAGGTGGGGGGTTCTGTTTGGTATCTTTAGTGCCTTATCTGAGGGTGCTAACAGTTAGTAGTACACAGGGTAGAAAGAATGATACTTTTCTTAGGGCACTTCATTCATTTAGCCAGCAATCTCTGTGCCAACTGTGTAGCTAGAATTTGGGAATAAAGAGGAATAATACAGGGCCCTAACTTCAAGCAGCTCTGAATGGAGAAGGGTATATACTTTCTATTTTCTGATTCATAGTTTGGTAATTTGTGCAACATGTTTTATTTTTACTACTAGACTTCAGCATTCTGAGTGTAGGATGTCAATCATTGTTGTATCTCTATAGAGATAAGCATATACCAGGAAATAAAATAATCTTTGTGGAAGTATTTTAAAGTTCCAAGGGAGCTTTATAAACATGATTGACAAAGATAATTATTATTAATTGTTCAGTAATTTTTTAAATAATTGGTGATTAGCTATTTGTTATCAGTGACTGCATAAAGAAGGAGAGTGTCTACTTATGAGTGAGAGGAAAACAGTGATGTCACTGAAGAGAGAAAGTCAGAATGGGTGACAGACAAAGTAAGCAGAAGAAAAGTTGGATTTGAAAGCCAAATCCCATATTGCTATCTGGACACTCTATGACTGCTTATTTTCTGGGACTTTAGAATAATGAGGTAACAATTATTTCTTTACATGTATACAGGAAGCTAAAAAATGAGTCTGAAGCAATTTCAACACCATCAGGAAAACTCACAAACCGTAAATTGTTCGTGTTCTGGAAAATTTACCTCATTATTTTTCAGCTTCAGCATGTGAAGGTCACAGAAATTAATTAAAAACATACATTTAGTAGCAATCATTTAATTGTGATCTTTTGGGAGAAGGCAATCATGTACTGGCTTCATTGAGGAGAACTGAATAGCTTGAAATCTTGATGTACCTGTAATTTTATTAATTATTGATGAAGACCAGTGTAAATAATGCATTTCCTGTTGTGTTTACCAAGCCAGAGGGGCTCAGTATGGTCTGAGATAATGTCACTGCCTAAGACAAAGAAAACTCTAGCTGTTTATTACTAGGTAGTTTGCTAAAAAGGGATCTGGCTACTACAAGTGAATTTACAAAAGTGCCGTCTCTGTTTAACACTTAATAAATACAATTTGAGGAGGATGAAGTGGGGCATTGGGAGGAAAGTCTCCGTAAGGTTCCTTTTCAGATTGGGCATGCCCCCAGTGTCATGAAGCCCTCTGATGTATATTTTAGCAAGAAAATTAAAGGAAATTTATATGAGTGTGTGCTCCCATGTAAATCCTCACCAAATTAACTTAAGTAGAGAAGAGTTTTAATAATCTGATGGCTAGGATAACCTATTCTGCAGATATCAGTCACCTTCTTTTCCTGGCCAGCCCAGTCATTGCCCAACAGGCACATGAATAAAGTGACAATTGAGACAGATATGGAGGTTATTGATGCATGGGTTCAGTAATATAGCATTCCATTCACCAATGCTGACTTTGCTATGGTCACCATTGAGTACCCAGTCTACCAGCAGCAGAGACCAACACTGAGCCTCTTACATGGTACCATTCATTGGAATAATCACCCAGCTGCCTGGTGGCAAGTTGATTACATTGGACTACTTTTGTCAGGAAGGGCAGTGCTTTGTTCTTACCGCAATAGACAATTTTCAGATTTATAGATAGATTTATAGATCTATAGGCAGATTTATAGATAACATTGGTTCTGATAAAGGACCTCATCTAAGATAAATACAGCAATGGGACACATTCATGAAATTCACTGGTCTTACCATGATCCCTACCATTTTAAAGCACCTGGTTTGATAGATTGGTAGAATGCCTTTTTGAGGATTGACCTATGGAGCCAGCTAGGTGGCAATACCTTGCAGGCATGAGGCAAAGTTTTCCAACGGACTATATATGTATATGAATCAGCATACAATATACGGTTCTGTTTCTTCCATAGGTAGGATTCATGGTTCCAGGCATCAAGGGTGGAAATGGGAGTGGCATCACTCACTATTACCTGTAGTAACCCACTAGTAAAAGGTTTTAGTTGGTCTAGAGGTTTTAGTTCCAAAGAGAGGAAAACTTCCACCAGGGGGCAACAGTGATTCCACTGAATTGGAATTTAAAACCTGGCCCCTTTGGAGTCCTCATGCCTCTGATTCAGTAGGCAAAGCTGAGAGTTCTAGTGCTCGTTGGGATTATTGATCCTGTTTATCAAGGAGAAATTGGACTGCTACTCTACAAGGGATGTAAGGGAAAATATATGTGGAATACAAGAGATCCCTTAGAGTATCTCTTAGTATTACCATGCCCTATGAATAAGCCCAATGGAAAACAGCCCAATTCTGGCAGGACTACTAATGGCCCAGACCCTTCAGGAATGAAGGTGTGAGTCACCCTGCCAGGTAAAAAATCATAACCATTTGAAGTAGTCGCTGATGGCAAAGGGAATACAGAATGAGTAGTAGAAGAAGGTAGTTGTAAATATCAGCTACAAGCATGTGATCAGTTACAGAAATGAGGACTGCAAAGTAAATATCTTAGTTTTCTTTCCTCTCTTATTCCCTTATCATATAAGGTAAGATATGTTGACTTGATACCAATATTTAAGTATTGCTGATTCTATATCGTACTATTTAAGTTACAGAATATCAGTAGAAGAATAAACCTCTTCTGGGGAAGGTATTTAAGTTTTGGGTTATACAGTGGAATAGTTGTATCATTGTTAGGTGCAATCATGACCTTGCTATTGTCTTTATTTGGAGATTAAGTATGGTTTAAAGAGATGTTTTGAATGCCAGGTTGATAAGGGATAGACTTGTGATGACAATTATATGTATCAACTGTATTAGGCTAAAGGGATGCTCACGTAGCTGGTAAAACATGTTTTCTGCTTATATATATGAGGGTGCACCAGAAGAGATTAGCTTTTGAATCACTAGACTGAGTTAAGAAGATTGCCCTCCCTACTGTGGGTGGGTATCATTAAGAGCCTGAATAGAATAAAAACGTAGAGGAAGAGTGGATTCACAATTTATGCTTGAGCTGAGACGTCCATCTTCTGCCCTTGGACATTGGTACGCTTGGTTCTTTGGCTTTTAGATTCAGAACTAGGACTTACACCATTAGCCCCTGGATTCTCAGACACTGAGATTCATAACGAATTCATACCACCAGCTTTCCTGGGTTCTCCACATCACGGACAGCAGATAGTGGAACTTCTCAGCCTTTATAAGCCAATTCCTATAATAAATCTTGTGTGAGTGAGTGAGTGAGTGGGTGAGTTAGTGAGTGAGTGAGTGTGTGTGTGTGTGTGTGTGTGTGTGTGTGCTTAATACCTGATATAGGAAAAAATCCTCTGAATAGCATAGAAACAAACTATAAATGAAGAATAAAATAGTAATCCTAGGGAACATATTATCCAGACCAGAATTTATATTTGGAAGAATAATAAATGGCTGTTTGAATAAAAAAAAAACTGAAAATAACCTAAAAAAGGAAAATGTAGAAAAAAAGTCCCTTTTTCTTCATTCATTCTGTATCTTTCCTTGGTGATTTCATTCACTTCCAGTATTTCAGCCCAGATATCAGTGTATACATATTGACTAGAAGATAAACTTTTGCTAAAAGTTTACCAGGTAACATTCTACCAATGACCCATGCACCTGAACTCCATATATTCAGCTACCTCTAAATACTCCCTATGAGTACTCTAGCCTACAGATTCAGCACACCCCAAAATGGACCCATCACTACCCTCCAAAATCTGTTCCTTACTGCTTTCACTTTCCAGCCTATCCCACAATAAGCCCCAGAATCACCCTCTTTCCCTCCTTTTCACTGACTCCTCATATTTGGTTGTTCATGGAATCCTCTCACTTCTTGAGAACTGTCTTTTGAATGCAAGGCTCTCTCCTCTCTATCACCCTTCCTATTGCCTTAGTTCAGACACTTATAACAGTCCTATGGGTGTAATGTTCAGATTTGAGTAATAGACATTCTTTCCAGTGCCTAAGTCACAAACTGAGTCTGAATTCAGTAGAATTTCCAGTCTAACACCTAACTAAGGCTCTAAACTTGATGTAGGATTATATCTTTTGCTTCTTCCAATTCTGCCTGTTTCAGGCTGGAAGTCTATAGTGGGAAAGTGAGCGTGGTGCTGAACACTGATGAACAAAATGCAGCCCTGCTTGTCAAGGAGATCGCTAGCTTTTAAAGGGAAAGACAAATGGTAGATTGGGCTGCAGTGTGATATATGCTGTGATAAAGGTAGGCCTGGAGGCATTTTGAAGGAGAGGAAGTGTGCTGAAATCAATCTGTGAAAAGGGGAAAGCTTTCTGTAAGAAATGAAATACGACCAATGATATACTTTAGAGGACTGGTAGGATAGTTCCTAATGGAACCAACCTGTGCAAGGCAGGGGAATATCACAAATATAAGTCTCACTTGTCAAAAGGATCAGCTTTGCAATACATCCCAAGGGAGTTGCTTTGGCCAGTTGTGCTGGTAAACATATATGTCCATGTAATACAGGAATGCAGTATACTTTACGTGTGAATTCAATTACATATAGACAAGATCATGGGTTAATATTTTGAGTTCTGCCATTTACTAGTTGCATGATCTTTGGCAAGTTTCTGAACCTCTTTGAGCCTGAATTTATTCATCTAAAATGGGGAAATTATTATTTCAAAGAGTATAATTTTAGGTGTGCATGGATAGCTCAGTGGGTTAAGGGTCTGACTCTTGATTTCAGTTCAGATCTTGAGCTCACATTTCTGAGATTGATCACTGCACTGGGCTCTGGGCTGACAGCATGATACCTGCTTGGGATTGTCCCTCTCTTCTCTCCCTGTCATTTCCCTGCTTGTGGGTACATATGCTCTCTGTCTCTTTCTGTCAAAATTCATAAACATTTAAAAACAAAAACAAAGTATAAATTTACATGAGAAAATACATATGTAAAGTCCTTTGTACTTAGCCTAGCACTTAGTTTGGGTTTAATAATGGTTCGTTCATTTACTGAAACTATCCCACTCACTGTTTTTACTTTATATTGAAGATACATTGGAGGAGCAAAAGCTATAAGGCAGAATCAGGAAGATTATTTTTAGGTATGAGACAACAAGAGGTTGAATTAGCATGTTGGTGGTGGAAATGGGAGAAAAAACACATAAAGGTAGAAAATGGTGTTTTAAAGAAAATCAGAGAAAAACAAATACCGTATGATTTCACTCATGTGGCATTTAAGAAACAAAACAAATGAGCAAAGGGAAAGAAAGAGAGAAAGAGACAAACCAAGAAGCGTTCTTTTAACTATATAGAAAAGGTGATGGTCACCAGAGGGGAGGTGGGGGGATGAGTTAAGTAGGTGATGGGGTTAAGGAGGGCACTAGTCATGATGGGCACTGGGTGATGTATGAAACTGTTGATTCACTACATTGTACACCTGAAACAATATTACACTATGTGCAGACTAACTGGAATTTATATAAAAACTCAAAAAGAAAATAAGAGAAACTGACTAGTTATGTCTACTGTCAGTGTTAATTTTCATTTACATTTTGCCTGTTCACTCATTGCGTTTGGGCTGGCTTCCGCGTCAATGATTATTTTCATAGCATTTTAAGTGGAGCTTTGTACACAGTTTGAGATCCTTAAATAGAAGTTATTTCTATCCCCCTAATTTTTTTCCACATTAAAATGAGCGATCACCAGGATATTATAACCTAGGGTCATCATTACTTTATTAGTTGAGCCAATAATTGTTGGGGCAAGGTTATCTCACATAAAGAGATGGTATGTGATCCTTAATTGCTTTTGATTTCTAACATGGATTTTGTTTTAAGTGAAAAATGTCCATTTATTTGAAGTACTCTGTCTCGAAAGATAGGGTTTCTGAATTCATTCCAAATAGAGAAGAATAATCCAATGGGATGTAGGGGAAATGGCCCCAGAGGAGGAAGAAAACATCAGTTTGTTTCTGACTCTGTCAGAGACTAGCTGGGCAACCGGGAAGTAGCTTTGTTTCCCTGATAAATAAACATGGGTCACAGTCTGACGAAGTAATTGCTAATATATTTTCTTCCCCCCGCCTCTTATCCTTTGTGTACCCCACTGCCTTTTACCTGTTCAAATCACCTGTTGCAGAAGTTTAATATAAAATACAAAAGGGTTTTTATAAGTGTGAGGGTTTTGTCACCATGAGCATGTGGATACGATTATGTTATTGGTTCTTTCTTCTTGTGACTTGTTAATGTAAAAACAGAATTTCTATCAGTTACTTTCATCTAGGAAACCTTAGGCAACAGTCTTTCACATAGTTTAAGTCATTTTAAAAGTCATGAATATTTACCAATATTGTTCATATTTATAAATGACACTGTCAGGGGTTTTGATGACAGAGTAGCTTGAAGCAGGACAATGTTGTGGGAGAATTATTTGGGTGTTACCTGTTGCTGAGTTTGTTCAGGAAATAATGCCATTTTTAGTACACAGTAGAGTGTCAGTAGCTGGTGTGAATTGAATGTGAAAATAAGGAATTGTTTGTTTCCTATTTGACTGCTTTAGTACTTATTTATTCATACCAAAATAAGTGAACATGTAGTATGCAGATGGAAATTTAATATCCTGTCCATGCAGTAAAAACTGGAGTGGGAAAGTGAAATATTTTGTAAAAGATCCTGTATAAAATCATACCAAAAGTGATTTCACTGACTGTCAAGAAATATGGTCCTGTTGTAAGATTTCATACACAAGAGCTGTCCCAACCCAAATATATGCTTTCAACATACATTTTCATGGTATGAGCTTAAAAAACAAAGAAGAGGAAAGCTTTTTTAGCTAACAGTAGTAACTGAGAAATTTTTTGGTATTTTAAACAATCTTGAATGTCCTACTCATTAATAATTCCTCTTTGTTTACTCTCGCCAAATACCATAGGAGTTTGGGACATGACACTGAGTTAATTATGGGTGCAGGACTTTGAAAATGACATTGAGTTGAAGACAATTTGACATTTTCAGTAATGTTATGGGTCATAAAGGTAAGCTAATTTGGGCTCATGTAAATCTGGATAGCATCTTTATGTTTTCTCCAGTAGAAGAAGAAGAAAAAGTCCCTAGAGTCACATTGCAATACCACATTGGAAGCGGCTGAAAGGCCATCTGACTTAAGCTGAAGCTCCTCTGGTCAGATTAGTCGGATCTAGAACTCTACGGAGTGCTTGACCTGGAGGGTCTAGGCTAGTTACAAAAATGGGGATCTAGCTGAGGCATTTTGAACCTAGCAGTCCCAGAGTGCCAGATGAATCTGCTCAGTGACCAGTTTCCTGTCCTCAAGATGCACATGCATATACTCACCTGTGTACATGTGCCCTCATGAACACACACACAAACCATACAAACTGTTGTGTCAAGAAAAGGCTTGAGAATAAGAAAGCCTTTATTTTTGTCTCTCTTCTATTACCTAATAGCTCTGTGTTCTAGAGTGTAGCACTTCAACTGCTGGATTCAGCTGCTTGTTGCTTTCTGGATGCCCTTCCCATCTCTTCTCTAACCCCTTTCTGTTTGACATGGTTGAATTCTATGACTACATCAGAGGTTTCCTAGCTTCCTGGTGATGCTGATCCCCAGAGGGTGCCTAGAGTCAGGGTGAACTTGGATCTCTTTCTCTGAGATCACTTTGGGCTCTGTCCTTCAATTGAAGGTCATAACTACTGTCAAGTAGAGCATCCCTAGATGACTCTTTCTGTTGTTTCCCTTTCCTCAACTCCCATAGGCCTCCCCAGTTTTTAAAAATTGAGGTATAATTGATATGTTAAATGAGCTTCAGATGTATAGTGTAATGATTCAACAATTCTTCAGATTTTCAGTGCTCATCAGGATAGATGTACTCTTTTTTTTTTTTTTTGAGAGAGAGAGCATGACCAGAGGAGAGACAGAGAGAGACACACACAGAATCCAAAGCAGGCTTCAGGCTCTGAGCTTTTAGCACACAGCCTGATGTGGGGCTCAAACTCCTGAACTGTGGGATCATGACCTGAGCTGAAAGCAAGTCAGATGCTCAACCAACTGAGCCACCCAGGTACTCCTTAAATTCCTCTTTCAAAGGTGCTGGAAAGCTTAAAAATGTTTCCTCTTCTTCCTCTTCCTCGTCTTTTTCCTTCCTTCCTTCCTTCCTTCCTTCCTTCCTTCCTTCCTTCCTTCCCCTCCTCCTCCCCATCATCGTCGTCGTCGTCGTCGTCTTCTTCTTCTTCTTCTTCTTCTTCTTCTTCTTCTTCTTCTTCTCCTTCTCCTTCTCCTTCTCCTCCTTCTTCTTCCTTCTTCTTCCTTCTTCTTCATTTGGTTCTCTCATTGAGAGGTGAAATATTCTCTTCTCTAGCGCCTACTACAAGTTTTGGTCCACAAACCTGAAAATGTGTTAGAAATGCAGGACCCGGGTTCTTCCCCCGACGCTTAGAATCAGAATTTACACTTTAACAAGATTCCTGTGTGAGTTATATACTCTTTAGACTTTCAGAAGCAATTATTACCATTCCAATTTTGTAATTCAGGGGTGTAGGGAAGCAGATCATGGTCTGACAGAGGACATGAAGATAACTTCCCTTAAACACTGCTCCAGTTAAGATATGTGTTGGGTGCAAATAAGTCTGCAGAGAAAACAGTGCCATAGAAGACAAAACATAGATGGTTGTCCTCCATCTGTCTTGGCAACAGAGTGTGAAAATTCAGGCCTATATTGTGTAAGAAAAGCTTCAAAGGATGGTGAGACACTTTCATGGTGCTGGATGAGGGCACTGGTTATGTTGGTTCTAGTTACTGTGCCTTTCTACAGGAAAGCCAAGTTCTGAGAAACAAGAGAGTGAATAGAAATAATGAAAGCAATCCCACTGTAACTGGCTTGTTGAAAGTTTGTCCTGGTGGGATATAAATATGCAAGGGTGGTGTTTCTTTTTAACCAGTGCCTTTAATGTCATTCTGCTGAATGTGATTTTTCTAGATATTACTGTCATCTCAGATCTCTTTCAGATAAATTTCTGTTATTGAATCCAGTCCAGTATAAAACTCCAATCACACCTACCCTCTTCTCCTAGCTCAGGATTTATCAGTGGCTCAGGGTTGATCATTGGCCTAAGGGGGCCTACAGTTGGGGGAGGAAAACTGGCTATTAAATTGGACTTTCCACTCTTGTTCCTCCTCTGGTGTGTTGGGCTAGGGAGGAGAGAGAAAGAGAAGGAGAAGATAGAAGCGGATGTTCAGACACATGTGTAAACTCCTTAGGTGGCCATGTGGGTGGGTATCCTCATTCCTAGTTACTCTGACAGGTGATCTGTCTCTGGCTCAAAGTCTTCCTATCTTCCTATGGTCTTTTGAACTATCTTTGTGAGTAGTAGAAAGTGGAGGAAAATAAATGACTCTAAAAACCCAGACTATTAGGAGAAAAAAGGAAAGACATTTTTAATAAGATGTGGAGAAGGGATATATTTCTTTGCATGCAAATGTCTATTTTCTCAAATAATGCCAGGCCTCTGATATTTCTTCCCTTATTCAGCACCAGTAAGGACATTGTAATGTAGCTGTTCACAAGCCCAGGAAAGAAAAATACATTTCAGCTATAGTTTGACAAGGATGCCAATTTTCTGCGTGTTTTATTATCCATGGAAACTTTCTATTCCTTGAATATAATTTGCAGTCAAATCAGTGGAAGTTGCCTAGAAGTCTCCACATCTCTGATGCTGGGTAGTTGTTAAGTGAGGTCATCTTTTTAAGATTGGATCCAGGGACCCTGCTCTTGTGATGTCTGGTGAAGAAGGTCAAGGTCATATACATGGGGAGCTGCTCTTCCTCTGCTGTCCCCCTTCCTCAGAGTTAGAGTAGGTCTAATGGATCAAAGAACCATAGAGTCCTCTTGGGTATACTGTACTCTCATTGCAAAATATTCTTCAGGGTTAGTCCATTTTCCTGAGTTCACAAATTAAAAGTAGTACATTTTTAGTAATTTGCTATGAAGACTATGACCATGGGTCAGTCTTCATATCATAATTTTGATTTGTGTCCTATCTTTATTTTTACAATCATCATATGCATAGGATAAACTGATGATCATTATATCACTGAAACCCAAGAGACCACTCTCCACGAGAAAAGCATTTGTAATAGGAAAATGGGCCATACTTGCCATGGGGCTGCTCTCAGCAGAGAGGATCATATATCAGGAGCCCAGATGGACAGAGAGCAGAAGCCAGTGTGGACTCTCTGGTGCTATCCTGAAGTCTTCAGTGAAATTCCTCATTTCACAAGATAGTGACCGTGATTGGATTCCCCGAGAGTACTCAAGAAACGGCAGAATATTCTCCGTAGTTGATAGGGTGCCTAAATGAGATGACCTACATGGATGTTGGAGTACTTACAAAGAGCTTTTAAGTAGGATGTTTCGGAATTTGGAGAGAGCTCATGAGTTACAAATGGGTTTGCAAACAGAGTTAAGATTTCTGGGGGCAAAGGAGTTTGGTGGAAATGTGAATTCTGTTTATTAGAAATCCTTACTGTAACTCACGCTTGAATTGTGCTTTACAGCATACAAAGAGTTCTTATATAAATCAGATCCCGTTTCATGTTCCCAAGCAATCTATGAAGAAACTGTTATTGTTCCTCTATTTCTTGTGAAGAAATGAGGGCTAAACTTTCTTGTTTATTTTTCTTAAGTTCACACAGCAAATGAGTGGCAGAGATAGATTATGTGACCTTATCTAGAGCCCTTTCTTTAGTATCCCCGCTGTCCTAATGATTACATTGGAGAGGATGGTGATGACTTTATTTCTTACTTAATTGTTTACATTATTAAGATTCTTATTTCACACTAAGAAACTGAGGCTTCTGATGTTCTGCATGATAGTTCTAAGGTGAAAAGTTTACATTCATTATTCCTGTTCAGTTTTCTTGGCTAAGATTGACATTATTCGATTCTATAGTTGTCACATTATTTAAGCGAACACATGGAGAAAACTCTAAGTTTAAAACGACTCTGATAATCTCTTTCTTGTTTCTCTCCCAGGAGTGATTTCCTCTTTCACAGTTGGTTGGCCTGCTTGTTACTGTAATAATCACTTTTGGAAAGCTATTTTTTTAAAGTTGATTCTTTACCATAATGGAAAATTTCTATTTTCAGGGACACTAATTTAATTCAGTGTCAAAGTACCAGAGCTCCAAAGAGGCAATTCAGTAATATATATAGCTACTACTGTCAGTTGGGTGATGCTATGAAGGAAAATAAAATTTTGGTAAATAATAAGAAAGATTAAACAATTATAGAAACAGAAGAATGGGATTTTGTTCACTAAAGACAATAATATAAACTGAGAAAGAATCCTACCTGCTTTACTCAGGAAGAAATTCACCCCCTTATCAGGATGGAATGTCAGGAAAGGATATTTGTTTCTGGACACATGTATAAATCACGAAAGTGCAATTCCCCAGGGAGAGGTAAAAATTTAATCCTTAGCAGGATTTTAAGCCAAATACACAGAAATTCAGGGACACCTGGTTGATCTAGTTGGTTAAACATCAGATTTGGTCATGATCTCACAGCTTGTGAGTTCAAGCCCTGCATCAGGCTCCATGCTGACAGCTCAGAGCCTGGAGCGTGCTTTGGGTTCTGTGTCTTCCTCTCTCTCTGTCCCTCCCCTGCTCATCTTCTCTCTCTTTCAAAAATAAATATTAAAAATACTCACAAATATACATAAATTCAGCAGTTAAATTTATAGGAAAAGGCTTTAACTGGGTTAGAATTATTGGGGAAAGCAGGACCCAGGACTCTGGACAATTAAAGATGAAAGGTAAAGGCATTCCTAAGGTGATAATGAGGATTGCAGTGAGGGGCCTGGTTCCTCATCTTTCTGAAGACAGTCCAGCAATACTCCTGCTCAGTTTCTTATGTCACAAAGACAGACTTACTACCCTGCAAACAAATTAAGAAACAAAAAATATGCAACTTTTTATATTGCTTTGGTTTCTGATACAACCAGTGTGGTTGGTTAAGAATACCAAGCTAATAAGTCCACTAAATATCATTTGTTCATGCTGCACTTTGTCTCCTAGAAGAATAGTGCCAGCTCACACAAAATTGTGCAGGAGACAAAATTAGTCTTGGATTTTTCTTACTCCCACCAGATACCTCTGGAATGCGCCCAGAACTTACTCGCACTTGCCACTTCCGTGGTGGTTACATGCATCCTCTGTCCCCACAAGATGTCACACCAGGGCTCCTGCTGGGTCTGCTCCTGGCTGTGTCCATGTTCCAGCTCAGTCCTTCTTGCCTAACTCCCATTAAACTTACACATTCTCTGTCTGGTGCTCCCAGAACCCTGTTTTCTATTATTAGGTAAGAGTTTACCTAAATTGGTAAGAGTTTTTCTGGTAACCTAGCCTTTTCCAAACTGTACTGCTACTGTTCCGCCAGATTTTAGTAGATACAACTTAGGGGGGATTTATTTTTAGAAAAATAAATTTGGAAAATCCTGTATACCATTCTGTCCTCTTAACAATTTACAATGATTATTAGGTTATAAAGTCTTTCAGAAATAAATTTTTGTGATGAATTCAGTATGGAAAGCACTATTACAGCAGAACACGAACTAAGGTGCACATTTTTTATCCTTCCCACATGTATTTATTCTAACATGAGTCTCTACAGAAAATGCCTTCACCGTGAAGAATGACCCCATTTATTGGCATTTCAGTGCTACAGTAGGGATGATGGGTGGTATTTGGCACAAGGATTCTGGTGATGCAACTCAAATTATTTTCCATTACTTTTGGTTACTCTCTGTTCTGATAAAGTACGTCATAGTGTGGGGATAATTTGGACACTTCTCCATTTGGAAAAAACTGAGATAAAATTTGGCTAAGTTTAGGTCTCTTGTTTTTGCATTTTCTATTTTTATTTGTGTCCAGATAATCTTTTGAGAAGTGCAATGTACTTCTTTTCCCCTCTGTATGCTCACATCAGGCCACTCAACATTTAAAAAGGGGATGAGAGAGTAATCTTTTTTGTTGTTGTTATGGGCACGCTGGGTCAGGAGCAGAGCTCTCTGATAATAAGATGAGATGACTGAGCTGCAGTCTACTTCCATTCAGTCCTCTGCTAATGAAAATGTTTCTGCTTACCTGGGAACTGGGCTGGTTTGGAAATTATATTTTGAAGTTCTTTTATTAAGAAGATGCCTTCTGGAAAGCCACAAAATGAGGTCACAGACCTGAAGGAAATGTATGCTGCCTTAGGAATTTAGGCTGTCAAATGGAATCTGGAGAAAAACGCTGTCAGTTTAGTTTCCTCCTTCTCTCCCTTTCTTCTCTGTGCCTGGAGCACAAGATCAATCTCTCTGTCTCTCTGAATCTCTATGAGTTTCTCTCAGTCCCTATGTCTCTGTCTCTATTTTTTTTCTCTCTTCTTTATGTTGCATACTCTCCATCTTGATGCCAGTTCTTTTTATTCCTATAATGTAAACATTTATTAGTTCTCTGGTTCTCATATTTTTAATCAGACCTCCTTTTCATCTTTGATTATGGCACTTAAGTTATTTTTGATACAGAATCTTATGTTTCCAACAGTTCATTGTATTACAGAATGGAAATGAGTTTGTGTGGAAGCCTCTTTCTGCCTATACCCTTCCCTCCCTTTCCTTACTTTGTTAAGGAAATATACTCTTTGTTATACACGAGTAGAGATGAGAATATTTTTACTAAGCCATCCTATTAATCCAGCATAGTGGTATCTTAGATCTATGACTTGGGGAGTCCCACAGAAATGATTTGTGGAGGTCTACTTTTATCAAACACTTATTCAGTCATCCACTGCAAGATTCTACTGCTGACCATGGTAAATGCTAGAATAGAAAAACCTGTTTTTGAAATTCCAAGCCCTTTAAGCATGCCACATATATGTACCTTTTAAAAATTACATGCTAATGAAGATATGCCATTGATAACCTATCTTAACTTCATAATTTAAAAAATCATTTCTATTATTTATTTCCCTCTGAGGATTGATGTGATGACTGTTGTTTTTCCTCAGAGTATTGAGTGTCATGCTAAGCATGGTCCAGAATTTCTAAAAACTCAAATCACTATTATAGTGGTTCCTACAGTCAAATTATTTTAGTTAACAAGCTAGGTCTCATTTCTGAACAGTGGGCAATTGTAATTCTTATCATCTGCCTTAGAAGATAGAATTCTTGGTTTATCCAGAGGAACTTCCTTTCTGATTCTAGGCATAATTTTATTGTTGTTGTTGACTTACATTATTTCTCCTAACCACTTGGTTAGTCTTGGCCAAAGTGTCATCAAAGGTCTGGGAAGAAAAATAGCTCAGAGAGTTAGCCACATGTTATAATCTAAAGCAATCTACAAACATATCAGGAAGATGTGCTGTATCATCTCCCAGGCCTGGGAACTTTTCTTATGTAGCGATAGTCAGTGGTAAGGTAAGTTGAAGATTTATGAATATGCTTGTTTGTTATATTGACTGTATTTATGCCATAGGGAAAGTCTTAAATCTGCTCTACCTGGTACTTGACCTCCTAGATTCAGTAAAATCACCTTTAATTTTAACTGAGAACTATCAGAGTTTCCATCTTTTGTGGGCAAATTTCTTTGTGTCTCAAATATCTTTCCGTCCATAACATCTGTCAAGGCAAATGTAGGCATTGTATTGTCCTGCCTCTATTTTCTGGTTATTTCTAGTGGTTTCTAATTATAATGTACATAGCATTAGGTGGGTGGCCTCTAAACCAGGGCAACTGAGAGCACTGTTTGTGGTATAAATCCAGTAGGATTTTCTACTCTATTTAGATGAATTGCTAATCTACTTTAGTGGGTGAAAGAATATAAACTGTCTTCTATCTCCTCCTGTTTTTCCTGCCATTGTTTTCCAGAGTATCCAGTAAATTAATCACCTTAACACGTTCTATTTTACTAATAAAGCCTAATACTTTTCTCCTTTCCTCAG
Source organism: Proteles cristata cristata (assembly GCA_017311185.1). Classification (NCBI taxonomy): domain Eukaryota; kingdom Metazoa; phylum Chordata; class Mammalia; order Carnivora; family Hyaenidae; genus Proteles; species Proteles cristata. The sequence goes on along the minus strand of JAESUZ010003432.1, from coordinate 659,529 downwards.
TTGGATAAATTTGCCTTCTAATAAGTATCACTCAATATATACAGTTGAAGAACAATAATTATCAAGTGAAACAGTTTTCACATTTTGATCCAGAGACCTCTAGTGTTGGGTGATATTAACAGATATTTCACTAAAGAATTCTACAAGAATAAACATGTATGAAAAGTAACATGCAACATACCCCTCTTTTGGAGACTCCCCCCTATAAAGTATTAAAGACTTTAGGAAGTCTTACAAAATAAAAACCTGTTTGATTTTGTTTAATCTTATATTTATAAAACCTATTTGAGCTTATACCTATTTTTTTTTTACTCTACCTTTTTTCAATGTCACATGCAAGAGCAGTGCATGAAACAAGTAAAGAATTAATATTCTGTTTTCTATTATTAGAGGTAGTTTTGGGGTCAGACTAAATAGCTCTACCATATACTTGCTCTGTTACTTGAATTGCTTAATATGTGTGTGCCTCAGTTTTCTCTTATGTAAAATGGGGATTATGTTGCTAATTTCGTAGCATTGACATAAAGACTATTCAAGAGAAACAGAAGCAATAAGATGTGATTGTGTGTGTGTATGTTTGTATGCAAACAGATATAGAGAGCGAGGGCTAGAAATTGATTGATTTATTGTAAGGAATTGGCTCATGCAATTATGAAGGCTGAGAATCCCCAGGTGCAGTCAACAAGCTGGAGACCAAAAGAATCAATGTGTAGTTCCAATCCAAAACTTGACAGCTTTAAGGCTCAAGAAGAACTGATGTTTCAGTTGGATTCTCAAGGCTAGAAAAGGCTCCTGTCCCAGCTCAAAGCAGACAGTCAGAAGTTTCTTCTTACTCAGACATTTTTCCTTATGGGTCTTTAATTGATTGGATAAGGCCCATGCACATTAGGGAGGGACATCTCCCTTACTCATCTACCAAGTCAAATGCTGATCTTATGCCAAAACTCCCTCATAGATCTTCATAGAATTAAGTTTGGCTAAATGTCAGGGTGACTGTGGCCCAGTTGAGTTGACACATAAAAGTAATCATCACAAGGACCCAGTGAGAAAATGTGGGTAATTGCTTTGCACAATGCCTAAAAGAGAGCTAAGCAGGGATATTGGACACCATAGTCATGATCATTATCACCGTCATCATTGTCATTGTTTTAAAGACTACTGAGTTCCTATTCTCACAATCTTAACCATTTCAAAAAAGAAACCCTTGATTAATGAGGGACAAAAACTATCAGATAAATATTCTCTTCTTTTGTCTCTTTACAAAGTTACGAAGCTCACTTTACAAAACTCTTTAGAAGGTCTCCAGTGTAATGGCATTCCCATTGCCCATAGCAGGAACTAGCCTAAAAACTCACCTTTGGATTGACTTTTCCTTCTTCCTAATTCCCAGTCCCAACCTCCTATTCCTTGGGATAATTTCCTAAAATAAACTCTCTGCTCACAAGCTCTAAGCTCAAGGTCTTCCTCATTTTGGAACCCAAAGTAATACAAGTAGCAAAATTTTGGAAGAATTAATAAATAATTTTTTTCTCCTAGTTATAGCCACTGCAATAAGGATGCAGATAATTTCATAGTACAATGTGCTAAATGACTTCAAAGTACAAGAAAATCATTTCTTTAATTTTTTAAGAAGTGATTTTTCAAGTGGCATTCAGCCTAAGTTACACTTTTCTCTTTTTTCTCCTTCCTTCCTTCCTTCCTTCCTTCCTTCCCCTCCCTCCCTCCCTCCCTCCCCTCCCCCTCCCTCCCTCCCTCCTCCTTCCTCCCTCTTTTCTTTTCTTTTCTTTTTTCTTTTCTTTCTCAATTATACCTTTCTAAGAAAAGTCATGGTAGTCTATAAAAGTTCTTCAAGAACAGAGAATAAAAAATTTTGTGGTCATGAAACCCAGGTTATTCACAAGTGATTATAGTAGACCTATTTGTAAAAATGAGAAATGCCACTTAGAGATTTTGTACGAACTTGTGGTTTTTCAAATTGATAAAAGCACTGTGTTTGTAGTCTGAGCTTTGAATAATTCTGGACAGAGTAAGACAAATTTTTACAGTGTATGTATTAGTTCTGGTCTAAGGCAGAGTCCAATCTGGCATGGACTGGTATGAATTTGTATTGTGATGGTATCTGAATACAGAAGATGATCAGTGAATTGTATATAATTTAAATGACAACAGAAAGAGATTTCAGAAACTTTTTTAGAAGCCATCAAAGATGTCGGCTTTTACCAATGTTCTTATGAGGGGATATTGGTAACAGAGGACATTAGACTTGCTGTCTGCATGTTATTCTTTGCTATGTGCATATTTAAATATAGTTATTTAATAAAATATATATAATTCATCCCAAGTATTACTTTATTTTTTCTCAGTTGCTTTTTCTTCTACATCCTTCTCCTCTCACACCTCTCCTTCTCCTTTTCATCTTCCTCCTCCTCCTCCTCCTCTTCCTTCTTCAAAGATGGAAGTTGAAAGAAGTCTTCCAGATTTGGATGAGCCCCCAGGGACAATGGAGGCTATGACACTGGTGCGCTGGGATGGCAAATGGTCCCTTTCCATATAATGGCTGTCCACAATTTACTTCTTCTGACTCTGCTGTATAATACATAGCAGTGAAGGAGAAAAGAACACTGCATGGAACTATTCTATACAGTTTTTGTGTTGTTCTGGTGAATAAGTAAAGCACTACAGTTCTTTTCCATAGGAAACAAGTAGTCTGATAAAGAATAGCTGATATGGGAGAGTTGGGTCAAGAGGTGGAGCAAAAATAGAAGTCAGAAGTTATAATTTTTCCCTTTAGATTCAGGTTCTTAAATGGTCTAATGCTATCTAAGGAGGACAGAAAGGAGAAAGAGGAAAGAGGGAGGGGATGAAAATTAAAAAAGAAAATTTTTATAAACTCCACGCAGGTTCTTTTTTTTTTTTTTTAATGTTTTATTTATTTCTAGGAGAGAGACAGCATGAGCAGGGGAGGGTCATAGAGAGAGAGAGTCACAGACTGAAACAGGCTCCAGGCTCTGAGCTGGCAGTCAGCACAGAGTCCAATGTGGGGCTTGAACCCACGAACCGCGAGATCATGACCTAAGCGAAAGTCGGACGCTTAACCGACTAAGCCACCCAGGCGCCCCGAAAAGCAAAATTTTAAAAAGAAAACCGAAAATAGAGAAAAATGGAAATTCCTTTAATGATAATAGTATTGACATTTTCTCTTTCTCTTAATCCTTCTCTGCTGTTTTTCTCTCTTCTTTTACTTCCTTGCTGCTTTTTCATTGCTAAATACTGTTATCTCCTCTCTTTAAGACTAGGACTGAGTTAGGTTGTCCTGAATCATTGGAGAAAACCCTCAACCACTTTTTGCCACAGTGTCACATACAAATGTGCTTTCTAAACAGGGTGTGATCTTCTATACAATTTTAAGACAATTTCTTTGCTTTCAAAATCCTTTGTGACTGGCCATTCCATTACATGAGTAATATGCACCAGTGTAGAAAATATAGGTAGGAGAAAAATGATCTCTAATAAAGATAGTGTGATAAACTCTTTCAAAACTTTACTATTTACTTTCTTGGTTGAATGATACCATATGGGGATATTGGTGTGAAGGTGATTCACAGACTACCTGTTTCCAAGTTATTTGGAGTAATTTTTAAAAACGTGGCTTCTTAGGTTCTCTCTAAATCCTAGTGAATCAGAATTGTTAGAGTGTAAGTCTTGGGGATATGTATATTTAATAAGTAAAGCAGGAATGATATGCACCAAGGTTTGAGAATTAGTTCTTCAGGCTTCTCTGGGAAGGATGGAGTGCTACAAATCAGTTTTATTTTTATTTTTTGCATGTTTATTTACTTTGAGACAGACACAGAGCACAAAGATGAGCAGGGAAAGGTGAGAGAGAGAGAGGCTGTTTTTTTTTAATGCTTATTTACTTTTGAGAGAGAGAGTGGGGGAGAGAGAGAGGGAGACAAAGAATCTGAAGCAGGCTCCAGGCTCTGAGCTGTCAACACAGAGCCCCATGTGGGGCTTGAACTCACAGTGAGATCATGACCTGAGCTGAAGTCAGACACTTAACTGACTGAGCCACCTTGGTGCCCCAAGAGAGAGAGAATCTTAAGTGGGCTCAATGCTGAGCATGGACACAGGGCTTGATCCTAGGAACCATGAGATCATGACCTGACCTAAAATCAAGAGTCATACACTAAACTGACTGAGCTACCCAGGTGCTCCACTTCAAATCAATCTTAAAAGAAAACTGATACTGAATATTTTGTCTCTGTTTTGAATATTTTTTATGGGCAATTCTCCCTTGTATTGCTTAGGGAGACAAAGTGCCACAGAGCACAGGAATATTAGATATTAGATATTAGGTCATGATCCTTCCTTCTGGGGCATTATTTAAGCTAGATACATGGCCATTATGAAGGACAACATCCACCTACCTAGTGCTCTGTAGGGAAAACATTTGAACCCAGCCTGGCACAAACAACAGAGCAGGGCAACTGTCATCATCAGAAGCAAGTTCTCAGGTGCCTGTCTCTGGGTTCTCCCCACTCCTCCCAGTTAAACATCTTGCTTTCCCTGTTTGTGAGATTGAAGTAGTCTACTGGTCATAAATGTCTGGGGCAAGAGGAAACAGTAAGGTAATGTAACTCATCAAAAGACACAGTTGAATTCAGCTCCTTTACGTTCAACTTGTTGGGACAAAGGAAATGTCTTTTTGTCACACCCATAACATGCATTTTGTAGAAATAATTTCAAATGCAGTGTATTTTTTTCAAGTATATTTTCCCATAATTTATATTGCCAGGGCATTCTGATCTGAGGACGGGTAAAGTGGCTTTTGTTGTAATTGTTATTGTTATATTAATCATACTTCAAATACAGCACTTTTCCCACTCCTCTGAATAAGTATGCAGACTGAGAAAACATCTCCCCTAAGTAATTTGTTAAGTGTTTTTAGAGAGAGTGCTATATAATAAGTGCACCCTCACTCCCATCATATAACTGCCTCTTTTGTTGTTAGTACTTAATCTGTTGGTTGTGTAACAATATTGTACAAATATGTTTTAATAACTGGAAGTTATCACCAAGACTGCCGTTAACAATTGTTTAGCTGTTGGAAAATTTGAAGAAAAAAAACAGAGACATGAGAACTTAGAATTTCTGCCTAAGAATTACCATTTTATAAAAGTTTAGTTTTTTTAAGTGTATTTTTTTTGAGAGAGAGAGAGAAAGAAAGAAAGGGGGAGAGAGAGAGCAAGCACGAGCAACAGAGGGGTAGAGAGAGGGAGAATCCCAAGTTGACTTTGCATTATCAGCACAGAGCACTCAACTTGGGACTCTGTTTTATGAACCGTGACCTGAGCCAAAATCAAGACTCCAAAGCTTACCCAACTAAGCCACCCAGACACCCCCTTTTTTGAAGTTAGTTTTATGCAAGAAACAGACTTCTGAGTGGTCTAAAATTTTTAACTCTTTATTTTTTCAAGTAAAACATTTGGATAAAGACAATTTAGCATAGCAAGCAAAAATCTGGTTAACTTCTAAGCATGAAGATGGAATTTATGAATTTGAGAGTTTCCCTTATAGGCAAAGCAGCAGGAATAACTTAGATTGTATGAAGTAATTGCACTTTATTTATTTAATAAACAAAAACCAAACGTGAAGCATATAAATTTGCATAATGATATTTGTTATAAACTTAACATATAATAAGCAACTGAAAGATTAGTGCCTTGTGGAAAGTCCATGCAAAATGATCGGTTCTCTCATTGTTGTATCCTGAACCTGGACCTTACCCTTTTGGGAGCTCTTCTTCTGGTATTTTGTAGTGATTTTTGAAATGGATTTTTTCTTCTTCTCAATGGATTTATCCTTTGTTATGTTGCTCTTCAGACAGTTGAAAAATAAAGTAAAAAATATGCAAGCATTTGGAAGACAGACTTAGTTGCTCAAGGTTATTCAGAGGCAGAAGAAAAGAACAGTTTTAGAAAACTAGAAAATTTTTTTATTAGAACATATTCCCTAAAGAATGATAATATTAAAAATGTTTGCATTGTATTAAGTAGCCATTACCATAACAATATAGTATAGCTATCAACCACAAAAATATCTCTGGCATACAGTAATAACCTTATATTTCTTCCTTATGAATCTGCAGGCTGCCTGAGGCTCAGATGATCTAAGCCAGGCATGCCTGAGCTTCACTTGTTGCTCATTCTTCTGGAATCATTGGGTGACTCCAAGCACGTTCTTTCTTTGTTCTGTCCCAATAGCAGGGACACAGGTGGCAAGCCCAGCTCAGCAGTTTCTAATGCTTTGCTTATGAGAAAACCACTAAAATTTTCACGAACGAATGAAAGTCACATGGCTAAGCCCTACCTCAATGTGAGTGGGAATGTGTAATCTTTCCATAGAGTTTGTGTGTGTGTATGTGTGTGTCTATTTACTGAACAGTAATATGGCCTTCTATACTTTCACTGTCAACACTTATCAAAACTTCTAATTTTAGCTTAGTTGTACTCTGTGGGACTATTGAAGAGAATGGTCATTCTCTAGCAAAACTGAAAATTAAAAAATTTTGTTCTTTGAGGCCATTGGCTACTATCGATGATGTTTAAGGAGTTCTGAAAGACAGTACATTTTTAATGGAGCAATAGTTGCAGCTGTAGTAGTTGTACAGAATACAGTCTTTGGGATTCATCCTCATGAATTAATACTAGAAAGGGTCTCATAAATCTAGGCTACTGAGTAATATTTACACAGGTGGTAGATAATGGCTAAGCCTCTGACTCCGTTCTCAAATCTTCCCTGGGAATGCAATACATACACATGAGTTCAGAAGCTACTTGAGAAATCAACACTCAAGTGAAATGCCTTCTTTCTAAATATAACTATGTGGGGATTATTACTAAATGTGGGTTGGCTTTTTGTGAAAATTGCACCGAAATTTCTTCATGTGAGTTCAAATCCTGATCTTACTACTGGGTAGTAAGTTGCCTCATTTTCTGAGTCTCAGCTTCCCAGCTTATAAAATACAACACCTAATGCCTATCTAATAGAATATGATAAAAATAAAATGAGATGATAGGATTGTGGAGACTGTAACTCATTGTGAGTTATAGAATGAGCTCTGGAATGTGTCTGCTGGGGTCAAATTTCTTTCTTTCACACTTACTCAATGGCTGATATTACAGTTGTCTCTCTGAATTAGTTTTCTAGAGCTGCCACAGGAAGTTTTCATAAATTGGATGGATGAAAACAACACAAAGTTATTCTTTCATTGTTCTGGAGGCTAGAAGTCTGAAATGAAGATGTCACCAGTTGGTTCCATATGGGAGTTTGGAGGGAGGATCTGATCCATGCCTCACTCTTATCTTCTGTATTTGCCAGCAGTCCTGGGCTTTGGATTGTGGCTGCCTAGTTCCAGTTTGCACCTCCATTTTTACCTGGCGCTCCTTCATGTGTCTTGTGTGTTTTGGGATTGTTGTGAGGATTAGATGCATTAATCCATAAAAGTTAATTGGCTGAGGAAATGTCATTTTGTAAATGATGACAGTCAGCTTTTACTTGGGTTGGGACACATAAATTTGATACTTTGTAGGTTTCAAATAGTTGAATATCAGCACATTCTGATGCCGTGGATTTGGACTATATGGAATTGCCAGTTTTGTAGGTCAAAACAATCAAATTTTAGTAATTTCATATGGTTTAGCTTTGTGGCTTATAATAAATAAAATGATATATCATGATAAGATATCATTGTTAAGTAATGGCATTTCCTTCTTGAAAAGCATCCTGAGAAAAACTATGTTCAAACTAAAAGTAGTTATTATTAGCTTTATGAATTGCTATATAATTCAATTGTTAGCTTAATGAGATGTTATATTAATGCTTTATTATGGTCTTTGGAAAAACAGGTGAAATTCAACTTTGTGCTTATTTAGTGAAGAAATAGGAAGCACAATCTATTATTTAATGATTAGTAATTATCTGTCACTGAATCAGAATCTTCTCAAATTAAACATATATTTAAATTAGGATGAGAGCTGTCATTACTCAGTGTGGATGTAGTAGTTGCACACTCTAATCCTGATTACTTTTTTTTTTTAAACCACTTTCACCAAATGGCTTTTTTTTAAAAAATGTTTTATTTATTTCTAAGAGAGAGAGAGACAGCGCGAGCAGGGGAGGGTCAGAGAGAGAGGGAGACACAGAATCTGAAACAGGCTCCAGGCTCCGAGCTGGCAGTCAGCACAGAGCCCGACGCGGGGCTGGAACCCACGAACCGTGAGATCATGACCTAAGCGAAAGTCGGACGCTTAACCGACTAAGCCACCCAAGCGCCCCTAATCCTCATTACTTTTTAAAACTTAACTTCAGATGGTGAAAAACAGGTAACCAAAGTAATCTGTAAAATATTGTTGCAGTAGTCAACTAGGTTATTTTACAGAGGGTCTCTCCAGGAGGGAGGAGAACTTCCATTAGCAGAAAAATTCAATGTTACTGGAACAATTAGTTCCAGTCCCTAGAGGGATACGTTTTGGAAATTAAAGCATTTTATTTTCAGTGCCCCTTAGGCAATAGTGTAGACAGTAAATCAGAAATTGAAATGAGACTGTAAAACAATAGGAAATGAAGCATATTAGAACGAGATGTGTATACATTTAAAGGTTTTCCAAAGAGCCAATCAGAAGGATTGATGAGTAGTATTCAAGAATCTTAAAAGACTACTGGTTTGATATTAAAAAAAAAAAGTAAGACTTAAGGCAGGTTGTATGGAAGGTATGGAAGGCACCTAATGGCCCTATAAAGATGATGCAGAAGAAGCCAAGTAAATATTTATCTTTTCAGCAAAATTTCTTGAATTCTTTGCTAGTTGACTCATGCAGCTTCTGCATATAATAGGTTCTCCAAAAACTGTTCATTGAATGAATGTGTGTAATGTACTAGGATAGTATTAATTGGAATCTGGGCAAACTTCCCAGATATTTTGAATAATGGAAACTTTCCATCCTATTTTCAAAATAGGTAGGATTGTACAGTGGAAAAGAACTGTATCTGGACTCAGACACTTTTGAGTTCAAATCCTGGAACCTTTCCCAAAGTATGTATGATCTAGTCTAGTTACTAATCCTAATACTGATAGCATCCTTACTGAAATGGGTGGGTCACATCTTTCAATAACTTTTTTAAAAATATATTTTATGACAAGAACACATATGTCTTTTAAGTTTTAAAGATTTTCTCACCCCTTTCATTCTGTTTCTCTTTATTAGTTGCCATATCTTGCAAATTCACTCTTCTTATGATCAGTTTCATTGGATCACCAATGACAATGACTATAGAAGTATACTTGTTATATCTGCCCATGGTGTTTCACCATCTTAAAAAAAAGCTTTTTGTGGTTGGATGCATACTCAACTCATTGGGATATGAAGTATATGTCTTGGGTCTGCCTTGGAAATGTATCTATCTGGAATTGTGTTTGAAGTGGTTAAGAGGACTTGAATAGCTATCAAATTGAAGTTTAAAACACTTTCTAATAATAATATCAATTTGGTAATTGACTAAATGAACATCAATCAAAAGAGGCAATGACGAGCCAGCCAGCCTACAGAAGCATCAGTCATATTAACTGGGAATATTTGTATGTAAGAGTTTAGCATTAGTAATTAGCAACATATCACAATAACTTCTCTAGGGGCGTCAGTCACATTCAGAGATTTATTTCTACTTGTCACGTAGCCTGACTCAAAGGAGAACATCTTGGGCAGTTGAGCTTAGGCTTCTATGAAAAATGTCTCATTCTACATTCAAGCTGAATTTTATCTGCATGATCCCTGGAATTGCTGTTCCCTAGGAGAGATAACTTAGTAATAAGCATCCAAGCTAAGAGGCACCTGGTAGAATATTAGCAATTATCAATACACCCAGAAAGCTCTTTGGTCAAAAACCACCAGTAAGGGCAAACTGTAGAGAAAGTGGCAAATTGTACCAACTACACACTTAATTGCAATTGGGAATCTTTTTCTACATAGGAAACTATAAAGTTTTAATGAGACAGTGAAGACATTGACTTAAAGTCCAGCCATTATTTGTCCTTTTTTGGGTACATTTCATATTCTAAACCTTTGCCCTTTATCTGCAAATCCCTTCCCCCAAATGCCCATTCAAACTCACTATAGTACTTGTTCCCTCAAGCTTAGTTTGTATTTTCTGTAATAATTGTTGATAACTGTCTAATTCATGTATTCTCAGGCATAAGGCATGCTGAGTTTCCCTTAGCAGTGTAGAGCGGTAGCTTGCATGACAATCAGCATGGATCTGCGGAAACACGACTGTCCTGATGTCCCGTGGACAACTACAAGGTTCACGGATATGCTGTGTCTGGAGGGGAGGAGTTAATGCAGATATGATTAAGTCAGTCATCTCCTTAAAATAAATTCTTTTTCTTAAGAAGAAAAACTTAAGAGTTATCAATTACTTCATTTGTAGGGAGAAATTAATATAAGTGAATTACAACATGTTCAGGTGGATGATTTATAGTCTTCGTGTACAGATTAAATTCACAAAGATGAGGCCATGAAGGCTCACTAAACCCTTCTATATGTAGTCAAGATAAAGAATTAAAGTGTGGTTTTATAATATTGCCCTTAAAGGAATTATGGTGGCCAGAAAGACAAAGTCCTAGACATATGTGTATTGATCATAGTGATGTGTTACTGTCATAAACTTTACTAGATACACTATGTTTAATGGGAATGATTGGTGAGTTTAGCTTCTAATTATAGAACTGGTAATAAGAAATACAAAATTCTCATACTTCAAGATTACATGACTTCTCAAATAAAATATTCATGAGTTGATATGAATTTGATATACATATATTTATTTAAGAGTCTTCATTTACTTAGGCACTCTGATCTGTTTGTCTTTTAATAGTTATTGAGAATGAGAGCTTATTTATTCTTCTAAATAGTTTAAATATCTTGTGCTTCTATAAGACTGTGATTGCATCAAAAAACAAACATGCTCATTTACATGAAAATTTTATAAGTAGGTGAGCGTAGATAGAATTCTTATTGGAACCATATTTATAACATAAATTGACATAGGTTTGCTTTTGTGGTAAAGCTATATGAGGGACAGTGGGACAACTCAGGACCTTAGGTCTTACAAAGATGCAAATGTTGCCCTGGAAGACATCATGGTCTCATTAATTGAGAAGGAGGGACTGGGCAAAGACATATGAACACCTCTAAATCCTTCCTCATCCTAAGTTGATGTAGGGCCATTTGGTACCATCAGAATGGGAGGCATTCCTGAAGTAGAACTGGAAGAGTTTATTTGCCTCTTAAAATTGTTACTTGTTTTTTGGCCTGCAAAGATGGTGTCCCTCCAAATTTCTTCAGAGAGGTGACTTTTTTCCTACTGTACTGAAAACTTCATCTCCAAATTGTTGCTGGAAGAGTTTACTACCTACATATCTAGAGCTCCAATGTTGCTCCAGGGGTGAATTTAAATAAGTAGGTGGAGATCACAGAATTAGTTTTCTTTATTATTGAGTCCTGAAATATTAAATGAACATTATATCTGCTCTGAGGGATAACCAAAAACTAATACTTACTGTTTTTGTGGTTCTGGTTTAATATGTTTTATTCCCAAAGAAATCCAAGGGAACATCTTTTTGTATATGCATTTGTAAATTTATCATCTGTATCAGGAGGCCAAGGAAAGCCACTTAATTAATTGGGTTTTGACAGGTTGCAGGAACAGATGGATGATGGTCACCAAAAGCCTTCCCTGGGCAGCTAATATGCAAACAGGCCAGTAAATTATTCCTGTGCTTGTTTTTAAGAATACATATTCCTAAACTCTATAGAATTCAAATAAAGAATAGTTTGAGTATTAGTGTTCAGTATGTTTATTTTAGAGTTAAGTGACACATGATTTCTTTAGATGGCACAGCATATATAAATCCTGTTGATTTGTGAACCTGAGGCTTTCACTCATTCTCTAATCAATGGGGACTTACCTGACTTTAATTCTATTTGTTCATTGCTCCGTATTGTAAGCTGGAATATAATGTAATGTAAGCTGATTTTGATTTCACATTTCTGAGGGGAAATTGCATTGTAGAGATGAACTCATTATAAAAGAACAAATTTGACCACAATGTTAAATGGGCACCACCAACATACCTAATACAACATGGATGTCTTTTCTGGGTTGCACGGGCATCTGTTACAGTTAAAATGACTCCCCTGCTCCTTTGTGTTTTAGCATCTAATTTTAACTAACCCTGGAAGGAAAGTCCAGAAAGCTGTGTAGTGCTGCCCTGCAAATCAGCAGGGACCAGTTCATCTGAACTTGGAAAGCAGTGACTAAAATTTTCATAAAAATTAGGGATGGATGCCTTCGACAGGATGCTTATTCTGTAGACAGTTGATATAAAGTCATTATTATAACAATACATGTGGGAAAATCAATTGACCATTTTTAGAAGTAGCAGTTTTTTGGAAGTTTGAAAGACGATCTTTTGTTTTTTAAAACTATCTGTAAACAGTCCTGCTTTCTTTCTCTGTCTACTCTTTTCAGTCTTTGTATTTTACTCTCTTTTCTTTCAGCCCTTAATTTTGTTCTTTTTCTTCCAAGGTAAAGAGATAGTAAAAGGGAGATATATTTCAATAAAAGAGAGGGTCATAGTAAGAGACTATAGTATATATTTTTAAATATTTCGTATTTGGATTACATTGTATATTTTCACATATTTGTGTTGAAAAGTAGGCCTAGCTGAATTATTATTATCTCTCTAATTGTTCTTATTTTTACCAATTATTTTCCTTATAGAATATCAGTACCATACTTAGAATCAATGCCAGAAATGTTTGTTTCTGAATTGAATTAATGGTCTCTGTATTTTACTTTTTTTTTTTAATGTTTTTAATTTTTTGAGAGACAGAGAGAGACAGAATGTGAGCAGGGGAGGGGCAGAGAGAAAGGGAGACACAGAATGTGAAGCAGGCTCCAGTCTCCAAGCTGTCAGCTCAGAGCCCGATGCGGAGCTGGAACTCACGAGCTGTGAGATCATGACCTGAGCTGAAGTTGGATGTTTAATCAACTGAGCCACCCAGGCGACCCTCTGTATTTTACTTTTAAGGTTTTTCTTTTTTTTTTTTCCTTGGTCCAAAAGTAAGGAGGAAGAAGTTGGCTCATCAAATAGTTTATAGGCTAGGCAGAGAACTGGGTGCAAAATACAATGCCAAAATGGGGTATGAGTTGAGATACCAGGGAAGAAGAGATTTAGGTTTAGTGAATAGAAAAATGGGAGGTGGCCTGAAGGGAACTATTGATCAGGTGCCAACATCTCTTCCTATACTTAGAAACTTGGATTCATTTGAAGGTCTTAGAACATGCTGGATACCATGATTTTCATAGTCCTTTTACTTACAAAACTCTTTTATGAAATGAAATCTTGAACTGATTGTACTGTGTTAGATAGGTGAAAATGATCATAGTCAGGTGGTGCCCCACTTTTTTGGCCTTGTGTGAAAATGGCCTGAGTGAACTTCTGTCTTTGCAGAGCACAATTTGAAAACTACCATGTTAGCCATGCATTCTGATTTTGTTTCAGAAAGCAAATTCAGTATGACTAATTTTGGTAGTCACCTATTAGTGAGTTCTTCACACATGAGAGATTAAACACTGGGTGGGGGCTTGATGGACACCACACAGAGGGCCTCTGAATGTGGTGTTAGAATGTACCTGAGTCATGGTGCAGCTGTGTGTTCCTGGATGGTACATCAGGGCTGACAGAGGAGGACCTCAGGAAAACAGAAATGTAGTCACGTCTTAACCATATAGCCTTCCTTCCTCAGTATAGGAGTTAAGGTCCACAGTGTTTTCTGAGGCAGAGTTCACTAGCCATTCCCACTGCCTGAGATACTCTTCCTCCAGCTCTTTCTACAGTTGCTTCTTCCTGTCCTTCAAGTGTTACAACACAGGTCACATGCTCAAAATGACCTTTTCAGACTGCTCTGTCTCTCTTAGGTCTTCTTCTTCCAGTTTCATGATTAACCCTGCTCATCTTTTCAGAGACTTTAAGAAGAGTTTTAGCTTGCTTAGTTTCTGTCTTTCTCATTAGACTGTAATTTCTGTGGGACCATATCTGTCTTATGCACTCTTGTGACTTCAGTATCTGGTGGGTACAGGACTTGGTACATGGTAGATATTCAGTAAATATTTGTTTAATGAACGTATGAGAAAGTTTAAGTGAGAGGTATGAAACATAATAGAGGCCAGTGAAGAACTTAGTGGGAACATTTATTTTATGCACTTTCCCACAACAGTGAAGTATTAATGTTTTGCAATATTTCCATTAAAGAAACCAGTGGAACTTTGTGCATGAGAGCATTCATTAGTAATAAATAAGTGAATGCGTGTAAAGCAGTAGTGTTTAATAAGTCATCTCTGATAAAAGAGATACACAGTACTGGGAAAAACAGTAAACAAGATAAGGACACCAGGTAGAGATATGCAGTATATATTTTCTCGCCTTCTGTTATTATAGCTAAGTGACATTAAGATTAATGTCATATATATTTATCCTAAGGGTAGTGCCATTTTGTATTATTTTCTCTGTCATGGTACTTGATAGCACTTGGGAGTAAATGTTCCCCTTCTAAATGGTGATACTTGGATCCCTAGCAATCCCCTGTGGATCCCTTCAAGGCTAACATGGGGGATATTCATGAGGGAGGCATAGTGTTGTGCAGAGAGGATGCAGAGGACCATGATGGCGACCTGTGGGTAGACAGGTGTTAGAGCTAAGGAAAATGGTTTTAATAGGCACAGGACACTTAAATGAGTTTGGGAATCATTGGCTCTTCTTGTTTATGCATATTTTTTCAACAGTGGAATTTGTTCATATTTCATTTAGAGCTCCAGTGCCTTAAGGAAACATGACTTAATTACGATCAGGTGAGTTAGTAATGTTGGAAGGAGGATGGGACAAGCTAATAGTTATGGAATGCCTGTTGGGTTATGTGCTAAGTACATCTGTGCCCATTAGCTTCTAGAAATTCCAGCTGGGGCCTCAAATATGTAACAGCTGGACACCTGGATCTCACATTCCTGGCAGTGAGAAAAAGGCTCATCTGTTACCATCACACCCTAGTTATAAATGATGTTGGTGTTTGGCTTTTCCTACGAACCAAAAAAAACAAGAGTTAGAATTTTTGCGTAGGAGAATTTTGGTCTTACCTCTGAATTAACATTTCATTTAAGTCCTTTTTTTTTTGGAAGAGGTTGGGAAAATGATGAGTCATGACAGTAAACCATATCTTCACATAATTCTACTTTTTTCTTACCTGCTGGATGTTACAACTATATTTATTGCTCCATTTTCATTTATTGGCTGTTGTAAAAGTAGATGGATTGCTACTTTGGTAAATATGAGAGCTTTGTGAAGTTTATTCATCTCCATTGTGTACTGAAAGCAAAGTTAAATCATGTATATGTGTTTTAAATTACACCCATGTGAGTCATTAATGATTAAGTGATGTTTGAATGTGTAGGCTTCTAATTTACAATGAGAGAATACAGATTACAAAATTTAGAAAATGTAGTCTGGAATATAGGTTGATAAAAATCAGTCTTTATGGGTAAAATTAACAAGGATATCATAAATATAACATTGCATCTGATTGAATGGCTGCGGAGTGTTGGCATTTGAGTTAGCATATTTAATATGAAAGTATTCCGTTTTGAACTGTCCCATGGATATTCCCTTCTCCCTGTCCCCAGTGCCTCCATTCACTTTCACAGATTGCTACCAGCTCTCAAATTGATAAATGACCTATATGTATGTTTAAAAGTAAATTGAATTTGCCTTTTTTAATTTTGAAAATGTCGTGGCACCCCATGAACACTTGAGTCCTAGCCCTGTTGTGTGGCTAAAGACAGAGTTAGTAGTCCCAGGACCACGCAATGCCAGTTCTGAAGGTCCTGGGATGGGCAGAAGCTTAATGTGTCCTCATGTTATCCTGGGCATTTGGGCTAGTCCAGGCCAGGCTAGTGCCTCTCATCCAAAGAACGGTTCCTGTTTGATCAGTGTATCGTGGCATTGGAATAAAAGTCATCCCTTTTCCCCCAAGACCCTCCTCTCCACATTCATTTTATACAAGAAGGTACTAAGATGCAGGGGTCTATAAAGTACTTTCCCTAGAATCGATTGTTGAGTAAAAACTAACCCCTTGGTTTTCTTGCCTTACCAGCCAGGACACATTCCATTCAGAAAGGTCCCTCCCCTGGTGCTTTGTGCTCTCCTCTCAGCCTGTCACATCTCCTACTGATGCTCCTGCGAGTCACCAGGCTTACACAATGCTCCTAATTTCCAGGCTGCTGTGAATAATACACTTAAAGATGGGAGACAAATGAACTAGGGCTGGTGTTTAAAGCCGTATCTCCTTCTGCCCTAACATAGAATTTGGTTCATCCTATAACTGTCTTGGACTCTAATTTCTTCATCACCGGGACTGCTTTGTAGCCTTCCTTTCCTCTGACACCTAGAATTTTCTCAGAGTTTGGTGGGGGTAGCCTAAACTATTCCATTTTAACCCAGCTCTGCTGAGAACCATGTTGGGATTGTGTATCCGTGGTTCAGCTGAACAGGTTCCAGTGAGTAGTCCAGTAGGTTTAGGCTGTGCATTGAGTTTTAAAAACCTCTTCTGCTTCTTTGAGATTTGAGAATTTGAACAAGTGATTATATTAATATTGCATAAGCTTGCTTGTACATGTTTTAAAATCAGCCATTATGACACAAATTACCTTGAAAATGTAATAGTACCTAGTCAGATATTAGGATCCTTTTGGAGGTTGTCATCAATTACATGTTCAGATTACAGACTGAGTAAAGGTCATTCCTACTCACTAATTCTACCAGATAGACTGGCAGGTGGGAGAGTTGCTTTAGAATGCAATTTAGTTTAAGGACAAGCATTGTCTTACAAATCCATCTCTGAGGTAGGAGCTATTTGCATTAACATATTTATTTATTCATGAATTTTCCACAGTACAGGGAGAATGATTGAAGTTTCCCTTCTCCTAAAGAATGCATGAATTTAGCTTCATTCATTGTTATTTGCTTCTTGATTTTTAGTTGGAATAATTCAGAGGGCCTTGAAATCTTGCTCTCAAGAAGCAGGCCCTTGGCTATTCTGTCAGAGGCAATTACCCACTTTTGAGAAATTTGAAGAAGCCTAGTGAAGGTCAGGACACTAATTCTCACCAGTGTGCTTTGTTCAGATATCATCTCCACTCCCATTGATGGAATTTTATTTATAGCTTTTGTAAATTAAGGTATTTGTGAAAGTTAGTTTGGAAGAGAGAGTCATTATCCAAGGGAGAAAAACAGAGCAGGTGGGGAATAATAATAGAAGCAAAGAGTCAGCTTAAGTTAGATTTCAGAATGAAAGCAATGTTCATATCTGCATTAGGATTGTAGAAGATGTTTTACGATAGAGAATAAAGCTGAGATATTGCGTCAGGGAGTCTCAGAGAGTTAGGCCTGAATGAAGAGATCTCCCTGGTGGCCTCACTAGGAGGAAACTTTTGTATGTACCATCTCCTTTAAACAGATGACTGACTTCATGCTACCAGTGAGTAGGATCATAGAAGCACACTAGCAAAGACCTGGATAGAAAATTGGTAGGGTTAAAAGAACAAATTTCCAAGACAGCCTTGCATAGAACGGAAGGTTCCAACATAGCTAAGGCATCAGTGGCTTAATGACCATAGACAAGACATCACTACCAGAAAGGTGACACTTAAAGTTGGAGGCAAATCTGCAGAATCAGAGCAATGGTCAAAGTAGAAAAATGCTGGAAGATGAGCAGTTACCGAATGGATTGAGATTACTCTAGCCTTCATGGTGACTTATGCTCTATGATTCCTTGGTTCTGATTTAGGGATACTGCTATGTTGTGTATATTTGTCCATGTAGAAGTAATTGGGAGTAGAAAATAGGAAAAGTCATTGAGTGGAGAATTTTGTAATTCTTCCTTCTTCTTTTATGGTGGTCCTTGAAAGTCAAGGATTTGAGGAGTTTATACTCCTAAAACGGTCATAGAGGCCTTGAGGCAGATGGATAATCTATTTTTGCTTCATCACCGTTGCCTTCCTAAGCTACAGGCAGGAGGAAGAGTGTCCCCATATTGCACGTATCAGGAAGTTTTCTGTGATGTTCTAAGACAAGTGACAGGTATGCCTTTGCCTCTCAGGCTCTGTAGATAGATGTCCTTAAGAGAAAGATCAGTGACTGAAATTTCTCTGGAATCTTGTAGTTAAGCTTCTAACTCCCTCAATCACTTCTTGGGGAGCCAGTACCAGAGTGCTAGAAGGTTTATCCCTGTTCTACTGTGATACTGAAGAACTGGGCAAGTGTTTGACCAGAAATGCCACAGATTCATATTCATGAGGTTATTTGTGCAGCAAGTCTCTGAGCCAGAAAATGCTTTGGTCACTATCAAAGTATTTTGTCTTGAACTCGTGAAACCTAAAGTGAGACAAAATATAAATATAAAAATTTTGTGTGTCTATTTCATTACTGAAAAATGGGACAATTTTGGTTCATAATGCAGTTCCTGAAGAGACCTGAAGGACTATGAAGTTGAATTTAGTATTCATCACACTGTCTGGCCCTGAACCCAACTAGTCTCATGTTTCAGGGCTGAAGACAAAGACAAAAGGCCAACTCTAGACTCTGAAGCACAAATTCCAAAAATAAATAAATAAATAAATAAACCCAACAACAACAACAAACCCATTCCCTGCTTGCAAATAAGTAGGGCTTCCCAAGAGAGACAGACCCACTAGGAGGAGTTCAAAATATGACTATTCCACATCCTCTGGTTCTCCAATTTGGCAGAGAAACCCTGGCATTATGAAAGGTTGTACAGGTGACAGGAACCTGTATTCTAGAGGAGGAATCTATAAATGGGTGCCCAAAGGAGGTAGTTCCAGTTTCCCAGAAGCCTGGTGATCACTGTGCAGAGTGGGAGCTGCAGACACTGAGAGCATAGATCTTGAATGGGAAGGGTATTGCTGCAAGAGCACGAGTCTGGATGAATCAAGAGGCAAGAAAGAGGTTAAGGGCTCCTGAAGTGGTTCATAGTAGATAAGAGTCTCACCTAAGGAGGTAGAGTGGGGATAAAGAAGATAATGACTATTTGAGAAATGTTGCAAGTCTGACCATGCCTCTTAAATTTAAGAGTTTCAGTCTCCGTTTTCGGTGTTTCATGGGATGAAGTGTGAGAGTGGGAAAGCTAAAGATAGATGTCTGGAGGTTAGATCCAAGCTTCCACTAGTCACACAGCTTGTAGTTTACAACCCCCACACTCAAGGCCACTAGCACCAGTTGTTTCCAGCTCCAGAGTCTTTAGTTCTGATTTCTCCAAAGTTCTCCTCAGTCTCCACATCACCCAGGAAACCCTGTGTCCCAGTGTGAACTATCCCGTTTTATAAGTAACTGTGATTCACTAGGCCATAATAGCTTTATTAATTTTTTGTTTTTTTGTTTTGTTTTAAAATCAACTCTCCTGCCCCTAGGAGACCCAGCAATGATAGAAGATAAATGAAAGGTGTATTTATTATAGCTTTCACAACATAAATCATTTTGCTCTTGGTGAATGGGCAGACCGCTTCTTTGTGAGACTGCAATGTGCAGTGCATCCAGGCACATTAAGGAACAGAAACCAAAGAGTAGGATATGAGAACATTCAGACAGGTTGTTGTTGTTTTTGTTTTTGTTTTTTCTTTTACAAATAGTTTATTGTCAAATTAGTTTCCACATAACACTCAGTGCTCATCCCCACAAGTGTCCTCCTCCATGCCCATTCCCCCTTCCCCCCACATCCATCAGTCCTCAGTTTTTGTCAGCATTCAAGAGTCTCTCATGGTTTGCCTCTCTCCTTTCCCCCCACCATTTCCACCCTTCTTCTCCCCCTTGGTCCTCTGTTAAGTTCCTCCTAATCCTCCTATACGTGCACACATATGATATTTGTCCTTCTCTGCATGACTTATTTCGCTCAGCATAACGCCCTCAAGGTCCATCCATGTTGCTACACATGGCCAGATTTCATTGTTTCTCATTGCCATGTAGTATTCCATGGTATAGATAAACCACATCTTCTTGATCCATTCATCTGTTGATGGACACTTCGGCTCTTTCCATGTTTTAGCCATTGTGGAGAGTGCTGCTATGAACATTGGGGTACATGTGCTCCTATGCATCAGCATTTCTGTATCCCTTGGGTAAATTCCTAGCAGTGCTATTGCTGGGTCATAGGGGAGTTCTATTGTTAGTTTCCTGAGGAACCTCCACACTGTGTTCCAGAGGGGCTGTACCAGTTTACATTCCCACCAACAGTGTAGGAGGGTGCCCGTTTCTCCACATCCTCACCAGCATCCAGAGTTCTCTGATTGGCTCATTGTAGCCACTCTGACTGGTGTGAGGTGGTATCTCAGTGTGGTTTTGATTTGTATTTCCCTGATGAGGAGGGATGCTGAGCATCGTTTCATGTGCCTGTTGGCCATCTGGATGTCCTCTTTGGAGAAGTGTCTGTTCATATCTCCTGCCCATTTCTTCACTGGGTTGTTTGTGTTTCGGGCGTGTAGTTTGGTGAGTTCCTTGTAGATTCTGGATATCAACCCTTTATCTGATATGTCATTTGCAACTATCTTTCCCATTCTGTTGGTTGCCTATTAATTTTCTGGGTTGTTTCCTTGGCTGTGCAGAAGCTTTTAATCTTGAGGAGGTCCCAACAGTTTATTTTTGCTCTTGATTCCCTTGCTTTTGGGGATGTGTCAAGTAAGAAGTTGCTGCAGTGGAGGTCAAGGAGGCTGTTTTCTGCTTTCTCCTCTAGGGTGTTGATAGTTTCCTGTCTCACGTTCAGGTCCTTTATCCATTTTGAGTTTATTTTTGTGCATGGTGTGAGAAAATGATCTAGTTTCATTCTTCTGCATGTTGCTGTCCAATTCTCCCAACACCATCTGTTAAAAAAGCTGTCTTTTTTCCATTGGATAGTCTTTCCTGCTTTGTCTACAGTTGGCTGTATACTTTGGGGTCCACTTCTGAGTTCTCAATTCTGTTCCATTGGTCTATGTGTCTGTTTTTGTGCCAATACCATACTCAGACAGGTTGTTTTAAGAAATTTTGGCTTTGTTTTTCCCCTTCAGCTCTAAAATATTTGGAGGACTTAGAACGTGCCCAGGAGTTGGAGGGAGTGGCTCTTACAGTGTAAGGCTCAGTGCAAGTGTGCTGAGCTGGATAAGCAAGTCCGTGGGGCTCTAAGCATCTTTCTCAGGGTGAGAGAAGATAGGCTAAGCATCACATGGTGCTGGGTTCAAGTGGAAGTAGAAGCAGACCAGAGATAATAGGTCTCTGGACAGAATCGTTTCCACAGTGGTTCCAAACCTTGCCACATGGCCAAACTTCCCAAGAGTTTTGCTACAAATCCATGAGCCAAGCTTGAGATTTGAATCAGAATTACTAAGATTGGGCCCTGGAAATTTGCATTTTATAAAAGCTGTTCAGGTGACTAGGAGCTGTGATCATGTTCATAAACTCCATTTCTGCCAGTTGGAGTGAGAATGTCAGAAACCCAGAAGCACGGCTGAGTTTTCCTAGTAATGGCAACCTTGGCGAAGTACCTCTCAGTTTCACTTCTTTCTTATAAAATAGGAGCCTCCCAGGTCCCTCCAGGCTCTAAAATGTTATGATTCAATATATGAGAGCTGTGACCATAGTTTTAGCAGTTATGTTTCTGTTTTTGTGCCTTTGGGCTTAGAAACTCACTTTCAGAGCCCACTATTAATGTAGATGGAATTGGTGGCTGACTGTGGAGTCCATTTGAAGGGTTCCAAGGAAGACTTTCCTCCTGAGAATACCACCTTGCTTTCAGTCTCAGAAATTTCTCCATTAAAGGAATGGGTTAGGCGAGGTCTCTTTATTTACATATTTAGGTCCCCTTTAGTAAGGGTTAGTAAGTGCATTAGCAAATTAATAATAGTTGTGTATTCTTATTTTGGGATACTACACCACTGTTTCTATAACACCTCTGATGAATGATGTTTCTGTGTGTTTCTCCCTCTTTCTGATAGAATCAGGTTTGTGTATAATGCCAGCTAGACATGCAAATACTGTGAGTGACATTATTGTTAGAATAATCTAAAATCTGGTCAACTTTTATATAGCTATTTCTCTAAGTTTGATACGAGTAAAAAAAATTACTCAGGCCTTACCTCCTCTGATTGTATCTGTATTAGCTTGCTAAAGCTACCACAACAAAATACCAAACACTGGGTGGCTTTACCAACAGGAATTTTTTGTCTCACAGTTCTGGAACCCAGAAAGTCTGAAATCAAGGGGTCAGCAGATGAGTTCCTTGTTACGAAGGATCTGTTCCAGGCCTCTCTGCATGTCTTGTAGATAGTCATCTTCTCCCTGGGTCTCTTCAAATTGTTTTTTCCCCAGACATGCCTGTCTCTGTGTCCAAATTTCCCCTTTTTACAAGGACACCGATCATACTGCATTAGGGTCCATCCTGATGACCTCATTTTCACTTGATCATGTGCCAAGACTGTATTTCCAAATAAGATCATATACACATGTATAGCTGATTAGGTTAGCACCTCAACATCTTTGGGGAAAATACAGTTAAACCCATAACTGTGGCATTCCATTGTATTGTGGCATTGATGCTGAAAAATCAGTGAATTCATTTATGAGGTGGGCCATGGTCCTCAGGAAATTAATAAAAACTTTATTAAGTTATTTTTTTTATTTTTTTTAATGTTTTATTTATTTCTAGGAGAGAGAGAGAGACAGCGTGAGCAGGGGTGGGCCAGAGAGAGAGGGAGTCACAGACTGAAACAGGCTCCAGGCTCTGAGCTGGCAGTCAGCACAGAGCCCGATGCGGGGCTCGAACCCACCAACCGCGAGATCATGACCTAAGCGAAAAGTCGGACGCTTAACCAACTAAGCCACCCAGGCGCCCCTATTAAGTTATAATTAATAAAACTTTAGACAAGACTTTTTCTCGTGTGAGATGAAGAAATTAAAGGTGGACCACTGGAACTGTCAGGCGCATGACAGGCCCAGATTGAACTTGTCAACAAAAAGTAATTGGTAATGAATTGTTGTAGGGAGGAATGCCATGACTAGGGAGACTACCTTATAGTGTTTTTTTTTTTTAATTTTAATGCTTTTTATTTATCTCTAGGAGAGAGAGAGGTAGTGTGAGCAGGAGAGGGTCAGAGAGAGAGGGAGTCACAGACTGAAACAGGCTCCAGGCTCTGAGCTGGCAGTCAGCAAAGAGCCCGACGCAGGGCTCAAACCCACGAACCGCGAGATCATGACCTGAGCGAAAGTCAGACGCTTAACCGACTAAGCCACCCAGGCGCCCCAACCTTATAGTATTTTTTAAGACACCAAACAAAGCGTAACCTTCTGCATTGGATGTTCCATACAGACAGGTGTGGGAAAGGTAAGATTTTTAGTGTAAGTTTTGAGTCAACAGCTATTTTGCATGTATGCCCCTGAAAGTTTCATACAAAGTAGCATTGGTCCGACTTCAGTTCAGGTCATGACCTCATGGTTGGTGAGTTTGAGCCCTGTGTTGGGCTCTGTGCTGAGAGCTCAGAGTCTGGAGCTTGCTTCAAATTCTGTTTCTCCCTCCGTCTTTACTCTTCCCCCACTCATGCTGTCTTTTTCTCTCAAAAATAGACAAACATTAAAAAATAATTTTAAAAGTACCGTTAAATATTTATTATACATAACCATATTACTGTTATAAGAAAACAGTAATCCTATCATTAATAAAAGTAGTACCTTGTCCCAAACCTGGTAGTTTTCTTTTGGTGTATATTAAGATTGTACAGTTGCACAGCACACATATTGTATACTGACATGCATTTTGATGCTAATAAGGAAATAGCCTAGGAAATGGGGTTGGTATTTGGTTGTATTTTGTAAATAAATAGTGGCCCCTGTTTGTACTGCCATGATGCAATTGTGTACATCTCTTTCTAACTCTGATACAAGTTGGTATCTTGGAATTGCTCCAGATGGGATATTTACACTATGGCAATTGGCAAATGCTACAAATCAGGACTTCAACTTTTATTGTTGTTGTTAAAAGCCATTACTGAACATTCACTGGAATGAAACTACAGTTGTAAATATATTAATATACTCTGGTTTTGGGGGGAATTTACAAGAAAATGTCTCTTTCCTGATGAACAAAAATAGATGTTTCTTTGTACCATGCTTGAGAATCATTTGTGAAGAAAAACTGTAGAGGCAGTTTAGGAAACAGATGAAATGCATTTGAATGCAATTTTGCAATGGCTTCTAAAGCTGTCAAGGAAATTGCTGAGATAATTTTAGTGTGTGAAATATATTCATTAAGAAGAGTTAAAATTCACCATCTCTGCCTCCCTGACAGCAGGATGATGATGAATAGGAGGGTTAGAAGGATATGTATGTTCAGGGAAACCTCTGGAAATCAGAGAGTTACAAAGCCATCATTAGTAGAGTTTAAAAAGTTTAAAAAGAAAAAAATGGCTATTTGGACATTCGTTACTTTAATCTCTATATTTTAGAAGTAGTTGCACCGTATGTGCTTATGTGATGATACATGAGCTTTGGAACTTAGCACCTAGAACTGTGTCATGCATGGTGGCTTCTTTACACTGAGTTGCCTTTCACTACTTAGAAAAGATCCAAAGATAGCACTAAAACGTCTACTTTCTGAATGCGCGAGACTGTAGTGCTTCTCAAATGTTAATCTGTTTCTAGATCACCTGAGAGACCTTCTTAAAATTTAGGTTCTTACTTAGCAACTCTGGGATGGGAGCTCTGCTATGGCCTGTTGCGCACACTCTGAATAAGAAGGAGCTAGAAACCCTTCCCAAGATGGGACTGTGGAGACCCTGAGTATGTGGTTTTCAGTCTGGCCTGCCTTGCCCTGTGTAGAGACATTAACACGATTTCAAAATTTTCCTATTTTCTATTCTTCTCTATTTGCTTTCCATTGGGATTTATTTAGTGGTTGCAAATAACAGTATTGTCCTTTGGAAATTCCTCCGAGGACACTCTTTGTAACATTTAGACCTGTTTTTTTGTTTGTTTGTTTGTTTTAATCCCTGAGGCTTGAAACTTACTGGGATCTCTGTAATTCCACACAGCTTCCACTAGAGGTCATTGCCTTGTTACAGAATTATTTTCTTTATTTTTCTAAGGTACTTCTGTGGCAGGGATGATTTCACATTTTTTGGAGGAGTTTAGGGTCAGCCTAAGGGGCCATTTATCCCCAAGGCCACCAGTTTGCATATAATAGCAGCTCCATCCCCAAATGGGAGCCCCTCTTCCTCCTCTGGTCAGTGAATCAGAGTGCCAAATGGCACACTTTTCAAACTACCTGGAATGGATGGAGAAAAGGACCGAAGCATGGCCAAAGGGTTACAAAGGCCAAGTGCAGTGTACTGTGTTGCTGGGGCTGACATAATAAAGTACAGAACTGATGGTTTCAACAAGCGATGTACATTTTCACACAGTTCTGGAGGCTGGAATCTGAATTTAAGGCCTGCTCCAGGCCTCTCTCTCTGATCTCTTCCTGTGTCTTATCCTTATCGACCCTCTGTGCCTGTCTGTACCCAGTTTCTCTTCTTATGAGGACATCAGTCATGTGGGGTTAAGGCCCACCTTAAAGAGCTCATTTCAATTTAATTACCTCCTGAAAGACCCTATCTTCAAATACAGTTAAATTCTGAGGTCCTAGGGCTTAAGGTGTCAACATATGAAATTTTAAGGGGACACAATTCTGTCTACAACAAGTAGTTAATAAGGTTCCTAAGGGAACCTATTTCCTAGGTAAATAGTTCCCAAGGGAACAGACCTTCTTCAGCAAATATAGCTCTGTTGACAGCTATAGTTTATCTAAAATATTCAAATCAAAAATTTATCTTTTTCTTCCATGAACTGAACGTGTTTAGAAAAGTTAAATTAATAAAATAAGTCATCTCTACTTGTCTTATAATTGTTCATTTTTCTTGTAGTTGCTCCATATCGAAGGCTGATCTAGGTGGAGGTCATAGGAAAGGAAAACTCCGAAGTAGGAGACAGGATGAAAAGCTACCAGTTAGGTTAGCCAGACCAGAGACATTTTCCTCTAAATTACCGCCCAATATGATTTCTTTCTACCATAATTTCTGGGTCTTAGTTGCTTTCTTCTTGGAGTCTTTCCAAATCACATGAACTGCAAGTTAGTCTCTGTCCTCCGAATTCACTCATTCATTCCAAACACATACTGCAAAGCATGTACTATATTTATAATACCCTGGAAATTCAAACTTGAATATGTCAGTCCCTTCTCTCTATTAACTTACTACAATAGAATAGAAATGGTTGTAAGAGATATGTGGCTAAGTCCCATTACAAAACACCTGGGGGAATAACTTCTCAGGGAATCAGGAAATTCTGATCTATCATTCACTTGGTATTATTCATATGCCTTTGCATACTTCTTACCCATCCACAAATTGTCATCTTTGTTTTTCTCAGAAGGCAGTGCCCATTGTAGGTACTCACGTAATGCTTTTCAAAGAATGAATAAAATGAAGTGTTAGAGTTCTCTCACTCAGGAATAAATGTGAAGGCACTCTTTTGTAAGACGAGGCTTGCATGACCTGCCCATTCTGGGCACAAGCCATAGGCTTGGAGAGCCCACTAATAGGACCACATCATAATTAATCCTACTTCTGGAAGGATTCATGTGAACAATAAAATGATTTCTTGCATATGAGTGAACACAAGCTATAGAGTTGGAACTTTATAGAATTTAGTTATTTTGTGGATGCAACAACTAAAATGTGATAGACTAGGGTTTTGAGATTAGCATTTTACTTCCCCTTCCTGAGGAAATAGTGCAAGCCTTTACTCTAAATGAGAGAATTGTCTCTGACTTGATCTTCTTCTGATTTTTAGGTTTATTACCTTAATTTTCCCACAAGTATTCTACTCTGTTCTACCCCATACCTTTGGTGTCTCATAGCGGAGTTCTTTTTAATTATAATGCAGGTTCTAAATTTTCATCTGGTCCATTTTAAGTGTAGAGACTTAATTAGTTGCACCAAGGGGAGGTTTCCCAATACTTGGACTGAGGAGCCTTTGAAAAATTAATTTGAAAGATTTCCTTCCTTATTGCAGGGTCTTGCACTATTATGTTTTCTCTTGAGTATTGTGATGGCTGTATCTCGTTGTTGTTGTTTTTTTTTTTTTAAGTCCAGTTTGCTTTAGAGAATGAAGAGTTTGTTCATTTGATCCCAAATGAAATATAAGCCTCACCGCCAAGAACCATGAATATCAGAACATCCTGTCTGATTTCATCCACCAGCCCACCAGGGGAAATTACTATGTAGCCAAATATTGAAGTGACTCAACAGTCATTTATGAGCCTATTGCTTGTTCCTGTTTTAAGGGTAGTTATCACATCTTGGAGGAAGACTGATAAAAAGAGAAGTTTGAGGAGACTTCTCCAGGAGTGCTTTTCTGCTTGATTTCATTGGCCAGTTGCTGTTTTCCTCCCCTTATTAGACCACCCTCACTTAAGCAAATAGGCTTGGTCTTTAGTTTTAGTTTTTCCTGATTCCTCTTTATGTGAATATTTTTTGAGGTACCATCATAGAGTGAGTTTCTGGTCTGGGAGTCCAGGACCTGAGTAGCTATGAAAACCCCACCACCAGGGCGTCAGATGCTTACACAGAATGAACTAAAATAGCAATCATCAAATTGTTTCTGGGCACCCTTTCTTGTGAGATATTTAGCTGTTCAGTGGTTGGCCAAATAGACTATTTCAGAGGCATGTCATATTTAAAGTGGATGTGATTTTGGTGTAGAAGCTTACATGTGGTGCTTTAATTCACCTGAACACAGACGTCATCATTCAAGTGGATTTTTTCTCTGCATGGTTTGTGCTTGGGCTCCTTATGTTCTGGCAGGTTTTGTTTTGTTTTGTTTGTTTTTTGTTTTCTTTGCACAGGTTAAAGGTTTGGATCATGATTGGGATACCATGGAGTAGCTTTCATGAGATTTATTTGCCAGTTTATCATAAACTGCATCTCTTTCCCCAGGGAGAACTCATTCTCTGTTTCCTTTTATTTCTCTTATAAGGGATGACAGCATATATTAACAGAGAGCTAGAATAAATCATTAGGTTTAAGTGTTAATGATAATCTAATAATAAGATATGATAGGATTATATTAGAATTGCAGAATTTGTCTATTTATTAGAAGTGGCATGCTATCAAATTGTAAAGCCTCAGAGGACATAAGGGTAATTATAATCTTCTAGAAATGCAAAATGTTAAAGTCTTTTTGGAAGTTTATTTTATTATTTTGCAATGAATTATGGCCAAATAAGGTTAACTCTGAAAGTGTCCTATATTATATGTGAAAAAAATATTATTAGCATTTATGAGACCTCATCTTCTAATTTTTAGACGAATTCCACATTTTTGACATTTTCATTATGCATAAAAATGTTAAGGCCTGATTTGTAACATAGAAATTGATATGCTTTTAAAAATGTTTAATTCAGTGTTATACAATGATGATAGCTGCAATTATATTACATTCTCTAGTAGCTTGTTACAAAGCATGTTATGAAATATGTTAATTTTAAAAAGCTTTATATTCAGCTTGTGATGTCTTGAAAGATGGAGTAATATGGCCAACAAGCTCAACATAGGAACTCAGAAGTGGAAATCAAAGTTCACCTGGGCCCTTTCACTGACTAGTTAACAGAATTTCTTCTACAAAACTGAACAAATCACTTTTTTGATAACATCAACTAATCAGATACTCTTTGAACCACAGTAGAGTGAACTTGATTGGACTCATTGTCTTTCATCATCTCCAACCTTGCCTTCCATTTCAAGTTTTTTTCAATTTTTCTTAGTTTTCTATCAGAGCATCTAACGATAGCTCCCATCCAGT
The DNA here is from genome assembly GCA_017311185.1 of Proteles cristata cristata. Lineage (NCBI taxonomy): Eukaryota > Metazoa > Chordata > Mammalia > Carnivora > Hyaenidae > Proteles > Proteles cristata. Next base: position 630,485 of record JAESUZ010003432.1, on the reverse strand, counting down.
TTCTTATCTTCCTTCCTCAGATATTCTTGAAGAATATTCTGTGCTAATTAGTTTAATTTATTTGTAATTTTTCAACTCATTGTATCTTGGTATCAGTTCCTACCATTTTACCAAAACTCTTCCTAAATGTTAGATATGGCTGTAGTATTTTTTTCTTGTCCTTTTTTTAAAATGTGAATTTGATATTATTATCTATACCTCTTTCCACAGACTTTCTTAGCTTCTGCTCTCTAACACTTTTATTACTAGAAATACGCTATTCTCTTTACATGGTAAGTTAAGTAACATTTTCTCATCATTAGATATAATTCTGAGACTATGGGAGAAATTCCCACCTAGTATCTATTTACCCATTGTTTAAGTCTGGTAAATCTGCAAACATTGTTAGTAGTTCAGTTTACCAAACTTGCCAAATCCTATTAAATCGTACTTTAGGTCTTGAATTGTGTAAGTACTTTGAGGACTTTTATACAGTTAATTGATAAATGACCACTCAGCACTTTAAAGAATTATAGTGACTTTTTTGGTTCCCTTGCTTGGATAAAACATAATATTACTCAAATTAAATATAGTCTTATATATATAATTTAGATAATGGTCTTGAAGATAAAATATTGTTTCATACCTGTAGACTAGCTTGTTGGAATAGGATGTCACCAGAAAATAGTGGCAACATCTGCATCTATAAAAACTGGGGGGAGATTAGAAGACTCTAACACATTCTCCCTAAGAACTTTAGCCAAGCCCTGAATGGTTCCTCATGACGGTCAGAGAATATAATTTATACACTAATTTTTCACTCTCTTTTATGAAAGTGGAATTGCTGTAATTTTATACCACTGATAAAATGTAATAATAACCACTGTACTGACAGAGGGATAATAATGATTCACTTTTATCCCCAGAGCTTCACTTCACATTTTTGCACCCTGGAGGTTCATTGTGTGTCTACATAATGCTAACTTTGGTCTCTCTTATTTCTACTAAAGCCACTTAGAATAAAGAGATTGCAGTGAATAGTACCCTAAAAATAGGAACTGGAGAGATTCAGAAAGGCCTTACATATGCCTTATTATGTAAATAAGTATATTTATGTAGTTTGACATAAACAGCTTGGGAGCTCAGGGAAAAAATGTAGAAAGATCTAAAGAAACAAATAGCTATGGTGAACATGGCCTTATGATTTTCATGAATTAACATGATGAAGTTAGATAAAGAATTCCTCTGTCATGCCACCTGGGTTTATTGTTAAAAATAAATACATAAAATTTGTTTATCTTAATAGTGTACAGACTCCTGTACCCTGTACACAGTTCTACCTAGGAATAAGCAGAAAGTTCCTTCATGACTAAAAAGTTGCACCAATGTAAATGGAGGGATAGAAATCTTAACACCTGAATTACACAGATTAAGTTTGTCTACCTTTTCTACCATTGTGACTGTGTCTCCCTAGAAGTATAAATAATAGGACAGGAGTGTTTTTAAAGTCCCTTATCTGTTCTACCTTCCTGATGGTCCAGGAGTCAATATAAGAAATATTAAGCTAATCAGGTTTAGAAAAAGTTATTTTTGCCTTAAATATATAAATACTCTAGACAACTGAGAAGATAGACTCATTTATGGGGCCCTAGATATATCAGTTATTATTGCTGCATAATAAACCATCATAGACTTAGTGGCATTAAAAAAAAAAAAACTACCTTAATATGCTCATGGATTCTATCGGTCAGGAATTCAGGAAAAGCACAGTAGGGATAGTTTTTCTCTGCTCAATGATACCTGGATTCTTGGTTAGGAATACTTAAAGGATGGGGTAGTGACTCAATAGCTAGGGGCTAAAATAACATAAAGACTCATTTATTCACATGTCTTGCACATAGGATGGAAGATTCAAAGCCTAGGACTGTTAACTAGGATATACTCCAGTGGCCTTTGACTGGAATACCACTATGTGGCCTCATCATGTAACATGACTTCTTCACAACATAGCGGCCTTAGAATAGTCAGACTTCTTACATGGCAAATATCCCAACAAACAAGGTGAAAGCTGCATAGCCTTGTATTATTGAGTGTTAGAAGTCACATGAGTCACTTCTACCACACTGTTTAGTCTATAAGTCACAAGATTTAAGACCATAAGTCATAGACTCTGCCTCTTGACTATGTGTCAAGGTTACACTGTAGGTAAACGTGAGATGAAAGATATTGTTGGGATCTCTTTGGAAAATAGAATCTGTAAAACCCAGACGAAGCTTACTTAAATTATGTATGCAGAGGTTTCTGAGACTGGAAGTCCTCAGCTCAGGACGAGTTCAAATAGTGGTCCATGTAGACAATTATAGTGATCCCCCAGTAAGGGCAGAGTGTAAGTACAAAGCCTCCTGTTGACAATCCCCAAGGGTGGTGTCCTCAAGAATAGACTATAATTTCCAATTTTTTCCATGTAGTGAGATAAAGGGACTACCTCACATTTGAATCTCTAGTAGTCAGATAAGGCCACCTCCCCTTTATTGTAGTATACTCATCAACTAGTCCCATCCTTTTTTCCTCACTGGAAATCCAGAACAAGATTTAGAGCAGATAAAATTGACTTTGTGGTCTACAAGTCCTTCTCTACTTGTGGAGTGGGGAATGAAGTACTTTTTCAACCCTGAAGCAGTGAAGAGGGCTCTGAAAGAATTACTTTAAAGAATGACTATATCTGCAAAAAGGAAAAATGAACACCTTCCCTCCTGTTGTATGCTTATGGGAAGCAGAATCTATAGGCTCACTTTTATGACATTGTCAGAGAAGAGTCTGTTGAAAAGATTCTTAGGAGAGCCTTTGGGGACAATAAACCTTTGCGGTTGCTTAACGTATGTTCCCTGAATTTTGGATATATATATATGAACTTAGAAACTAATGTTGTATTTGGAGTAGTCTGGACCAGAAGGGCTTGAAGGGCCCATGGTAAGGAAGGTCTGAGAAGAATATGGGGAAATGATCACTACATCTATGTTCTCTGTAGTCTTGAAAGGGTCAGCAAGGGCATCAGTGTTGCTATGGTTCTACCTAAAAGCGATCGGTAGACAATCCTTGGAATGTGAGATCAAGTTCTATGCCCTTTTGGCTTTGCTGGTTGTTAACTGGGCTGAAAACTCATGAAGGGCTAGCATACCAACCAAAGAGAAAGAGGAAGGAAATATGAAGAAAGGAAGGATGGTTAATGTATGATAAGAGATCCTACTACAACTCTCTAGAAACAAATTAACTTCACCCATAGGTAGGTCTAGTTACCCCTGAGGGAGGAAAAAAGACAGGCTTTGAAAGGAATTTAAGAATGAAGGTTTGAAATAAGGCTATATAAAATTCTATAATATTTTGGACTCTAACATACTGAAATAAGTCTTCATAATCAACCGAGATAGAAGAGGTAAGGAATCTGATCAAGACATCATTGAAGAACCTGGTATTTAGTGGAAGAAAAGGTTCCTCAGGGCACAACTGGAAGTCATTTATTGAAAAAATAAATGTTATTTGTTTTTTCCCTAAAATATTGTGACTCCTCAGGAAACTACTTTCAAGCATCTTGACTCTCCTTAAAACTTCATATACCATTTATTTTTAGAAACAATACAGTCTGCGTTCACACACATTTCCCTTAACAAATGAATATTATTTAAATTTTAGGTGATTATTATCTAAGATTTAGGTAGTCTATAGGCCTAAAGCAATGTGACTCCTACAGTATTTAAGAATTATGAATACAGGGAAATCCAAGCTCCTGTGAATACCAGTTTGATGGCGGCAGGACCTTATCAGCCTTAAGGCAGTTCCAGACAGCTAACACTTAAATGTCACAAAATGAACACTGAGAGCTTGAGAAAGCAGGGGGAACTGAGCCTTTGAAGAAGTCAAAAATGTCTAGTCAAGGTTGATTGCAGACACCTCTATCATATTACGCCATGAAGGAGGCAAGATAATGCAGTGCTCCCTGGGGACCAGGCAAAGGAACAGCAGCCTAAATTACAGATGCTTGCCTTTTACACCATCAAGGGTCAGTCTCCATCTAGCCTAATTGTTCCATATATCCAGTTCTCTATAGTGTACCTTACTGAACATCCTTCTCCTCTGGAATGTTCTCATAAGTTGATGGACTGCTTATATCGTTACTCATTTCATTTTATAGTATCCCTTGTCTTAATTAGCAGAACAACTTTGCTTAAGTACATAGAAAGGTCACTATCAATTTGGATATGGGGTGTCTGGGATTTTGATGGTAAAATCTGTTAGAAAATGTGGTTGCTCTTTTTCTGCCATATAGAATACTTTTTACTAGCAAAAGAGAAGGTTATAATTAATTCATGCCTGTCTTGGGTAAGATCTCCTGTGACTATATATGTTGGATCTATCATGAGCCCCCTCAGAGAAAATTGAAAACCAGAATTTTTCTATTATATCTGTCATTAGTGCTCTACAAATTAGAAAAAATTGGAGGATTGCCTTTATAATTGTAAGAGAAGACAGGAGTTTGGTTAATAATAATGTATCAGTGTCATTTTCTTTGTTTTGACAACTGTAATATGGTAATATAAAATGGTAACAGTCCAGGAAATTTAGTGATGAGGACATCGGGAGCTCTCTATACTGTCTTTGCAGCTTTTCTATAAATTTATTGCAAAATAAAAAAAATATTTAAAAATTTCTGAGAGGAAAATAATTTTTAATTCGTGTTTTAAATCCAGCCAAACTATCAAATAACTATGAAGACAAAATCTATATATATTAAAATATTCATTCATGCATTGAGCAAATATTCTTCAAGTACATACTAACTGCCAGGTAATATTGTAAATGGGAATTCTGGCAGGGAGACATAAATCTTTGACTTCATGGAGGTTTTATTCTAGTACAGGAATCAAAAAATAAGAATAAACAAAAAAATACACAGCATGATAGAAAGTACTGTGGACAGAGGCAAAGCAAGGTAAGGGGATTGGAAATGTTGAGTAATTGTAGTTGTTCTAAGAAAGGTCAGGATTATTTTCACTGACTGACCATTTAATAAGGATCTGAAGTAGATCCTGCAGATATTTTAGAAAAAAGAATGTCAGACAAAGCTACAGCAAGTGCCAAGTGGCCTGAGACAGAACTGCATGTGCACTGTTCGAGGAGCAGGAGGCCAGTTTGGCTGGAAAAGAGTGAGAAAAAGAGAAATCCATAGTAAAAGATGAGGTCGGAAGATAGTAGAGGAGGGTAATTCAGTTAGAACCTCATAGATCTTTGTAAATATTTTGGTTCTAACACATTCTTTAGGTAACACCCAAAATATAATTTATAAAAGAAAAAACTGGTGAGTTGACTTCATCATAGCTAAGAACTTCTCTTTAAAATATGTGCTAAAAGAATGACAAGATAAGTGGACTATATTTGTGAATCAAATATCTGATGAAGGATTTGTATTCAGAATACATAAAGAATTTTAAAGTCTCAACTGGAGCAAGACAACCTACCTCCCCCAAAATGGGCAAAAGATTTTTTTAGTTTATTTTTTTTGAGAGAGGGAGAGAGGGAGAGAAAATCCCAAGGAGGCTCTATGAGATCACATCCTTTTTTTTTTTTTTTGACATTTGTATTTAAATATCTAATATGAGCCACTCAGGAACCCCTGGCAAAAGATTTGAACAGACATTTTACCAAAGAAGTTAAACAAATGACAAGTAAGCACATAAAAGATATTCAGTATCATTATTCATCAAGGGAACGTGATACAATAGCATTCCACTATGCATGTATCAGAATGTCTAAAATTAAAAATACTGATGACACAAAGTGTTGATAAAGTTGTAGGGCAACTGGAACTTTCATATGCCAGTGTGGGAACGTTAAGTGTGACAATTACTTCGGAAAATGGTTTGGCAGGTATTTAAAAAATTAATCATACGCTACCTATGACACAGTCACTCCAGTGCAAGCCTTTACCCACAGAAATGAAAGCATGTGTCAATGCAAAGACTTGTACAAGACTTTTCATTGCCATTTATCTGTAATGCCTAAAATGAAATATTCCAAAGGCCTATAAATAGGGGAATTTATCCATAAAGTAGAATATAATCATTAATAAAAGAATGAACTATTGATATGTATAAAAATGTGGATGAATATTAAGATAACTATGCTGAATAAAAGGAGAACCAAAAAGAAGACATATTGTATATTATAGGTTGAATTGTATCCCCCCTCCAAAGATATGTTTAAGTCCTAGCCCACGAATGTGACCTGATTTGGAAGTAGAATCTTTGCAAATATAACTAGTTAAGATACTCCCCTTGGCCGACATGGAAGAGCCTCATGGGCTTGGAGAATGTTACACTATGAAAAGCATTGTCACCTTGAACTGAAGGGGATAAAATGAAGGAAGACTCTCAGACTACTGGGATTTTACAGGCAGGAAATGAGTGAATAAGGCATATGTTACAAACAGTGTTATCCTTCAGTGAATGGGGAAAATGCCTCTGTGGGCATCTCACAAGTTTGCAGGGATGAGGGGGCTTCCGTGGATTAGAGGCCAGTGCTAATGGCAGCTACAGAGAGCTGAGCATCAGGCCACAAGGACTCTTCTCACGCCTTGAAACCTAGTAGCATTTGCCTTACTGTGTTTAAGAGTGTTGGGGCCAAGACTCCTTTTTTCCTTCCGGTGTCTACGTTTTGGAATGGAAATGTCAACCCTGTATTTTGGAAGCACATAACTTTTCTTCTTTCTAGTTTCACAGGTGGAGAAGAATTTTACCTCACGATGAGCCAAACCAAGAGTCTCACCACATCTGATTTAGATAAGTTAGAGGGTGAGATTTGGGACCTTTTAAGCTGATGATATTATGGTGAGATTTTGGACCTAGAATTCATGCTGTAATGGGTTAAGGCTTTTGAGGAGGTTGTAAAGGAGTGAATACATTTTGTGTTTGGCAAGGAAATGAATTGGGGGTGACCAGATGATGGATTTATTGGTGGGCTGTATCATGATTTCACAAAGAAACATTGAAAGTCCTTACTCAGATACTTGTGCATATGACTTTATTTGGAAATAGAATATTTGCTGGAATATCCAATGACCCATATCCTTACAAAGAGAGAGGGATTTTGGGACAGGCAGAGACATAGAGAAGATCCAAGGGAAAAGTCCATGTGAAAGCAGAGGCAGATAGTGGAGTTAAGCTACCACAGGCCAAGAAATGCCAGGGATTACCAGCAACCATCAAAAGCTAGAAGAGGCAAGGAGGAAATCATGTTTAGATCATAGAGGGAAAATGGCCTTGTTGACACTTTTAATTTCAGACTCCTAGTCCTAGCACTGTTAGAGAATAAATTTCTATTGTTTTAAGATGCTTGATCAGTGGTGATTTTTTATGGCAGCTCTAGGAAACTGATACAGTGTAAGAATCTACTTGTAAAACGTTCTAGAAAATAGAAACTGCTCTTTAGTGACAGAAATTAAATCAATAACTAGCTGGAAATATGGGGCAGGAGGTGATATGCTGGGGATGGGAGGGAACAGGAATGATTATCAAAGGGACCTGAGGAAACTTTTGGGGGTGAGAGACATATTTCTTATCTTGATACAGCAATGGTTTCATGTGTATATAAATATGAAAAAAAAATGGCAAAATGTGCCCTTAATATATGTGCGCTTTATTGTATGTCAATTATACCTCAGTTAAAATGTTTCAAAAGTCATTTCTGGGGGCGCTTGGGTGGCTTAGTCGGTTAAGCCTCCGACTTTCGCTTAGGTCATGATCTCGCTGTTCGTGGGTGCGAGCCCCGCGTCGGGCTCTGTGCTGACTGCCGGCTCAGAGCCTGGAGCCTGTTTCAGTCTGTGACTCCCTCTCTCTCTGACCCTCCCCTGCTCACTCTGTCTCTCTCTGTCTCTCCTAGAAATAAATAAAACATTTAAAAAAAAAGTCATTTCTGGTCACTAGGATTGAGTTTGGAATGGAATTAAGTGAGAGCTGCTTAACAATAACATAACATCTATTTTTCTTCTTCTTTTCCAAGAAACAAAGGAGAAAACATTGCACTTTGCTAACTTCTTGGAAATTAGCTCTTCAGTGAATTTAAGTGAGTTCACATAATCTCCCTTGGGCACTTTTGCCATTGTCCACTTACGGCACTTTTACCCTAACATTTTGCTCTGGTTAGGTTCTGTTCTTCCTTTTATCAAGCCCAGTAACTGAAAGCCCGCTTGGAATTTTCTGGGAGAAACATTTTCCAATGTGCTCTTAACATTCTTAGATGTAATTCACTTGGTAGAAACTTTGCCCTAACCATTGCCTCCTTACGAAAGCTATTTTACTCTGCTGTGAGACTAATGTCATTAACTAGCTTTCTGTTGAGGCGAGATAAGAGATGAGAATAAACATCTACTTTTTCTTGACCCAGTCTGATAGTACTGGATCACCTCTATACATTCATGGTCTTTGAAAAAGGTCTTGGGTGATTTCTGATTTATTATTGGTGAAAAGGAAGCAACAAAAAAGGAATGGAAGCTTTGTAGTATTTTACGTTGTTCAACAGTTTCTTCTTAAAACCTTTAATGACTGACGTCTTTTAGTTCTCTGCTTTCCGTGGCTATTCATTTTTTAGTTCCTTTTTGTGTTCCTCTTTTATCATTATTTTTTTCTTTCTTTTAACAGTACTGCTGTACTTTTACTTTGGATGACATCATCTGGAAGATCTAAATTAGTGGCTTGAATCATGTACTTACTGTTACCAGTAGCTGTTCTGCTGAGCCTTACACTTGTACACATAGTTGCCTAAAAGGTATTTCTATTTGCATGTCTTGACTCCATGTGGTGAGACATACCCATCCTCACCAGTATCCACTCCATAAGTCTAAACACTGTAGTGGCTCCTCCTCTCGTCACAGGCAATACTTTACAAAGTCTTTTATTTTCCTATCTCTTACTCCTTTCCTTTTCAAACCTACCATTTCCCCTGCATTTCCATTACACATTACAATTCAATCACTAAGATTGCAGACTGCTACCTATGATCTTATTTCCCTCTAGCATGTTCCATTTAAATGCCTTTTCCAAATGGACATAGGATCTGCTTGATATCTTTGAATGTTCTCTACCATGTTCCCCAGAATTTCAAAGTTCTTAATTTAACCCATATGATAAAGTCCCTGACCACACTTCTAGCCATCTTCCTTCCTTCCTTCCTTCCTTCCTTCCTTCCTTCCTTCCTTCCTTCCTTCCTTCCTTCCTTCCTATACTTTTTTGAAGAGCTTACATATTATTTTCCACAGTGGCTATACCAGTTGGCATTCTCACCAACAGTGCATGAGGGTTCCTTTTTCTTCACATCTTCACCAACACTTATTCTTGTATTTCTGATTTTAGCCATTTCACCAGGTGTGAGATGGTATCTTATTATAGTTTTGATTTGCATTTCCCTAATGATGAATGATATTGAGCATCTTTTCATATGTCTGTTGGCCATCTGTATGTCCTTTTTTGGAGAAAAGTCTGTGTCTTCTGCCCATTTTTTAATTGGATTTTTTTTTTTTTTTGGTGTGGGGTTATATAAGCTCTTTATGTATTTTGATTACTAATCCTTTATCAGATAGGTCATTTGCAAGTATCTTTTCCAATTATGTAGGTTATATTTTAGTTTTGTTGATTGCTTCCTGTGCTGTGAGGAAACTTTATTTTGATGTAGCCCAGTAACTTATTTCTGCTTTTGTTTTTCTTGCTTCAGGAGATATATCTAGAAAAATAGATACATTTTTATAGATCTGTCTTTTAGCTGTCTTCTAGCATTTGTATGGTTTCATGTCTCAGATCTAGTTCCTTAATTCATTTTGAGTTTCTTTTTGTGTATGATGTAAAAAAAAAATGGCTCAGTTTTATTCTTTTGTATGTAGCTGTCCAGTTTTCCAAGAATCATTTATTAAAGATACTTTTTCCCATTGAATAATCTTTGCTGCCTTGTTGAAAATTAATTGATCATATAAGCATGGGCTTATTTCTGGGCTCCTTTTTCTTTTCCACTGATCTATGTGTCTATTTTTGTGCCAGTATCCTACTATTTAAATAGAACAGCTTTGTAGTATATTGTGAGATCTGGAATTTTGATTCCTTTGGTTTTGTTCTTCTTCTTCAAAATTGCTTTGGCTATACAGGATCTATTGTGGTTCCATACACATTTTAGTATTATTTATTCTAGTTTTGTGAAAAATTTTATTGGTATTTTGATAGGGATTGCTTTAAATCTATAGGTTGCTTTGGGTACTGAAGACTTTTTAACAATATTTGTTCTTCCAATCCATGAGAATGGAATGTCTTTCTATTTGTTTGTGTCATCTTCATTTTTTTTTAATCAATGTTTATAGTTTTCAAAGTACAGATCTTTTACTTTCTTGATTACATTTGCTCCTAGATATTTTATTATTTTTGGTACAGTTGTAAATGGGACTGTTTTCTTAATTTCTCCTTCTGCTACTTCATTAATAATGTATAGAAATGCAATGGATTTCTGATTATTGCTTTTCTATCTTTCACCCTTAGCGAATTCATTTATAAGTTCTAATAGTATTTTTGGTGGAATCCTTCAGGTTTTCTATAAATGGTATCATGTATCTGCAAATAGTGAGAGTTTTACTTCTTCTTTACCATTTTTGTACATGAATTTTCATAGCAGTACTTTTGGTAAAAGCCAAGAAATGTGAATTACCCAAATGTCCTCCAACCATAGAATGGTTAAGTAAATTATTGCATTAAGTGGATAAATAGTGGAATTCTGTACTGCACAAGATTGAACCACTTACAATAAAGAAGCTAGGTAGTGAAGATGTATTCTATGACTCATTTTAAAGATACAAACATATAAGGATATTTTTTTTAATGTTTTATTTATTTCTGAGAGAGAGATAGAGAGATAGAGAGCGTGAGCAGGGGAGGGTGAGAGAGAGAGAGGGATACACAGAAACGGAAGCAGGCTCTAGGCTCTGGGCTAGCTGTCAGCACAGGGCTCATTGTGGGGCTCGAACCCACGAACTGTGAGATCATGACCTGAGCCGAAGTCAGACGCTTAACCAATTGAGTCATCCAGGCGTCCCCAAAGATATAAAGATACTAAGCCAAAGTTAATTTTTGCTATTTTGTCAGTTGGTGGTTATCTGGAATGAAGTGGGTCAAGGCAGTGATGGGAAGGGAGCATAAGCATGCCTCCTGGGATGGTGTAATATTCTCTTTCTTGATCTCTGTGCTATTTACATGCGTTTGTTAAGTTCGTAAAATTTCATTGAGTTTATGCTTATGATTTGCACACTTTATTATATTTATTAGTTTTTTATAAATATTTTAAAAAACCTCTTCGTGGTAATCTACCTAATATCTATGTAATTTGAAGCAAGGCTGTTTTCAGTCTACCACTTCTGCAATATTACTGAAAGCTCTAGCACCTCTTGGGCACCCCTTTCCATGTTGGCTTATTCCAGCTCTTTGGGACAAAGAACAGAATATATTAGTGGTTTCTAAACTTGGCTGTGTATCAAAAACCTTGAGAGAGTTTTAATAAAATATAGATATGCATTCTTGGGTAGACCTGTGGAATCTATAATAATAATAAAATAAAAATATTCCTTTTTCAGGAATACTTCATTTACAGATAGGTTTGGAGATCTAGGGGAAACTAAAGAGTCCCAGAGGGATTCATGAAACATAATGTTAAGTTTTAATTACATGGATATAATTTTGACAAAAGTTTGACCTCAGTTATTTCATTCCTTTTCTTTTGCTGAGAGAATCCATATTAAATAGATAAAACTTAACTTCTTTTGCTCACATCATTGTAATAAGTCATATCCTTATTTTTAGAAAAAATTCAATTTATAATCAAATTAAATTACATAATCTCTTCAAACCATGGCTCCTACATCTATAATTGGAGGATATTACCTATCTCACATAGGTGTTATAAGAATTAAATGCAGAATACAGTAAAGCACTGAGTGTAGTAGTGTCTGGTACATAACAAGTTTGTTGAATGAATTTCAAGGATCTCTGTAAGAGCAAAAATGGCATTTGACAGTCTTTTCAGAGCTCTTTTTTCAGATAGTGCTATACTTGGAATATTAGAACGATACACTGTCTTTGGGCACACTTTCAAGGTGTTTATTCCAGCCATGGTATTATGGTAATAAATTTGCACTCATCAGCCATGATCTCTTCATGTTCCTATTTTGGACTGTCACCATACTTTTATAAAATGCCTGGCATTTTAGTGTTAGGGGAAATTCTGGAGTTTGTGAACAGGATCAAAACCAGGCTTTTCTAGTACAAAATTAAATCTCCTCTCTATTCTTTCTTAGCATCATGACTTAACCAATGAGCTAACCAGCCATGGGAATTAATTTAACAACAACCATGTAATTGGTATGAAATGGTCCACTAATTCATTTGACCAATTTGGTCACATCTCCTTAATTTTTTCAGTTAATCCCTTCAGTACCCATCTTCCTTATTTATCATGAAACCTAGAATCTCCCTCTTGGGAATTCCCCTCACTGTGAATCTGCCTAAGAACTTCAGAATCTCATACATCCACAAAGCAATTCATATTTTTGCACCAACAAGTAGGAATCTTAGGGTCTCACCAGTCTACAACCACTGTATCTGTTACCACATGGTGGATGTGACTTTTGGGTTTAGACTTGCTTTTGTGAAATTAGTATGGAATTACTGATACCATGATAGCTACATAATCCAAAGTCCTGTAGAGGCTTTGTGTTCTTTGGGATGGGTAATCCTTTAGTGCTAAGTTTAGCTAAGAGTGCCCCTGGGTTCCTCAAATTGTCTGATTTTTAGTGTTCACATATTTGATCTCTCTTATAAGCTACTCTCATGGATTTTCATAGTGCTGAGACAAGATTATTTAGGTATTTTGGTCACTTGACAGATCCAAAGCCACTGTCTTCTTTTCCTACATAGGGATCCACTCTATAATTCAGAAAATCTACTTTTATTTCTTTTCTCCAGACTGTGGTTCTACTTACTCAGGTTTGTAAAGAAGACTTTTATGACTTTAGGAATTCATCTCTCCAATTTTTGTATTCATTTTCTACTAGCCATGGCATTGAAGGAGGGGGGTATTTTCTGTTGATTCATCATACTTTATTTATATTCTAAGACTTGCCTTCCATGTGCCCATGTCCTGCTCCTAAACCTATCTATCTCTTCTCAAAATGGTAAACAGTGGAAATATTCTCTACATTCTAGGTAAACGACATAATTCTTTCTCAGGATCTCAGGATGTCTTTGTTCCACACAAAATATACTTAGAATAATAGTCTCCATAGTCAGTACATTTATATCTGGGATTTCTTGCCTAAACTATATTGTCAATGTGAGAGTATCAACTTTACAGTTAGTTAGACTGAGCCATGCTTGGTGTTGATCACTGGTTCTCAAACATCAGTCCTCTGGTATTACCTTTAGTAATAACAATTACATTTGTATTAACTTTCCAGAAATGTAAACTCATGGACCTCATCCCAGATTATATACTGAGTTAGAAACTTTGGGGATGAATAGCTGCAATCTTTTTCAACTAGTTCTCTGGGAGATTATGATCAAAGATAGAGTTTGGGTGTTGGGAAATGTCATTGAAAAGATATAACTGCTGGTTGACTTCTGAGTGGGACCTGGGTACTAGGAGTCTCCACACTCCCTCTCCTATTCTTGAAATGTGGGTTCTTCTTGCCCTTCCTGCTCCCAGAGGTTGCTCCAAGGACATAGGTTTGAAATAGTGATATGGTGTTAAGAACAGCTATATAGTATATGTGACTGAACCTAGTCAAGGCCTCTCTATAAACGTTTATGATTTGGTAGGTGGGTACAAGAATCCACTCATCTTGTTGCACCCAAGATAACCTTATATGTAAACCCCATTTTCTTTTTAATACTGTAGCCTACCAACCTGGAGTAACCTACCTCTTTATTCAGTTTCTCCCTGCCCTCTGCATATGGGGACTGTTTCAGATTATACCCCGGAAGGTCCCATGAAGGTCCCATGGAGCTTGCAAACTAAAACTAGGAAGTGATGGTCTAGATAGAAACGTACATTATTGTTTTTCAAATGCAAGATAAAGGAGGTGCCTCGGTGGCTCAGTCGGTTAAGCATCGGACTCTTGAGTTTGGCTCAGGTCATGATCCCAGGGTCGTAGGGTCAAGCCCTGTGTTTGGCTCTGTGCTGAGTGTGGAGCCTGCATGGGATTGTCACTATCTTTCCCTCTGCCTTTCTCTACTGCACGCACTCACTCTCCCTCTCTCTCTAAAATAAAAAAAGTAAAATGAGAGATGAAGAGCTAACTTCCATATTCCTGCTGATGTCTTCTCAGTGTCAGCAGATTTTTTGTCTATTTTTCTCTAAAATAGTTTATTGTCAAGTTGGTTTCCATATAACATCCAGTAAGTGCCCTCACCCTGCCCATCACCCCCCTTCCCCTCTCCCCCACAGCCATCAGCCCTCAGTTTGTTCTCAGCATTCACGAGTCTTTCATGGTTTGCTTCCCTCCCTCTGCCCAACTATTTTTCCCTTCTTCTCACCCATGGTCCTCCATTAAGTTCCTCCTAATCAACCTATACATGCAAACATATGGTATTTGTCCTTCTCTGCCTGACTTATTTCGCTCAGCATAACACCCTCTTGTTCCATCTGTGTTGCTACAAATGGCCAGATTTCTTTCTTTCTCATTGCCACGGAGTATTCCATTGTGGAGATGAACCACATCTTCTTGATCCTTTTGTCTGTTGATGTACACTTAGGCTCTTTCTGTGTTTTGGCTATTGTTGAGAGTGCTGCTATGAACATTGGGGAACATGTGCTCCTATGCATCCGCACTCCTGTATCCCTTGGGTAAATACCTAGCACTGCTACTGCTGGGTCCTAGGGGAGTTCTATTGTTAATTTTTTGAGGAACCTCCACACTGTTTTCCAGAGGGGCTGCACCAGTTTATATTCCCACCAATAGTGTAGGAGGGTGCCCGTTTCTCCACATCCTCGCCAGCATATAGCGTTCTCTGATTTGTTCATTTTGGACACTCTGACTGGCATGAGGTGGTATCTCAGTGTGGTTTTGATATGTATTTTCCTGATGATGAGGGATGCTGAGCATCATTTCATGTGTCTGTTGGCCATCTGGATATCCTCTTTGGAGAAGTGTCTGTTCATGTCTTCTGCCCATTTCATCACTGGATTATTTGATTTTTGGGTGTGGAGTTTGGTGAGTTCCTTATAGATTTTGGATACTAGCCCTTTATCTGATAATGTCATTTGCAACTATCTTTTCCCATTCCATTGGTTGCCTATTAGTTTTATTGACTGTTTCCTTTGCTGTGCAGAAGCTTTTGATCTTGATGAGGTCCCAGTAGTTCATTTTTGCTCTTGCTTCCCTTGCCTTTGGAGATGTGTCAAGTAAGAAATTGCTGTGGTGGAGGTCAAGGAGGTTGTTTCCTGCTTTGTCCTCTAGGGATTTGATGATTTCTCACATTCAGGTCTTTTATCCATTTTGAGTTTGTTTTTGTGTATGGTATGAGAAAATGATCTAGTTTCATTCTTCTGCATGTTGCTGTCCAGTTCTTCCAGCATGATTTATTAAAGAGGCTGTCTTTTTTCCATTGGATATTTTTTCCTGCTTTGTCAAAGATTAGTTGGCCATTCATTTGTGGGTCCAATTCTGAGTTCTCAATTCTATTCCATTGGTCTATGTGTCTATATTTGTGCCAATACCATACTGTCTTCATGATGACAGCTTTAAAGTCTGGGATAGTGATTTCTCCCATTTTGGTTTTCTTCTTCAATATTACTTTGGCTATTTGGGATCTTTTGTGGTTCCATACAAATTTTAGGATAGTTTGTTCTAGTTTTGAGAAGTATGCTGGTGCAATTTTGATTGGGATTGCATTGAATGTGTAGATTGCTTTGGGTAGTAATGACATCTTAACTATATTTATTCTTCCTATCCATGAGCATGGAATGTTTTCCACTTCTTTGTTTCTTCTTCAATTTCCTTCCTAGGTTTTCTATAGTATTCATCATACAGATCTCCTATGTCTTTGGTTAGGTTTATTCCTAGGTATTTTATGGTATTTTGTGCAATTGTGAACGGGATCAGTTTCTTGATTTCTCTTTCTGTTGCTTCATTATTGGTGTATAAAAATGTAACCAATTTCTGTACATTGATTTTGTATCCTGCAACATTGCTGAATTCATGGATCAGTTCTAGTAGGCTTCTGGTGGAGTCTGTCGGGTCTTCTATTTAGAGTATCATGTCGTCTGCAAACGGAAGTTTGACTTCTTCTTTGCCAATTCTGATGCCTTTTATTTCCTTTTGTTCTCTGATGGCTGATACTAGGACTTCCAGCACTATGTTGAAAAATAGTGGAGAGAGTGGACATCCCTGTGGTGTTCCTGACCCCAGGGAGAAAGTTCTCAGTTTTTCCCCATTGAGGATGATGTCAGCTGAGGGCTTCTCATAGATGGCTTTTATGATGTTTAAGTAAGTTCCTTCTATCCTGACTTTCTCGAGGGTTTTTATTAAGAAGCGATGCTGTATTTTGTCAAATGCTTTTTCTGCATCTATCGACAGGATCATATGGTTTTTATCTTTTCTTTTGTTGATGTGATGTATCACATTGATTGATTTCTGAATATGGAGCCAGCCCTGTAACCCAGGAAAGAATTCCACTTGATCATGATGGATAATTCTTTTTATGTGCTGTTGAATTCGATTTGCAAGTGTCTGGTTGAGGATTTTTGCATCCGTATTCATCAAGGGTATTGGCATGTAGTTCTCTTTTTTTGTTGGGTCTCTGTCTGGCGTGGGAATCAAAGTGATGCTGTCTTTGTAGAATGAGTCCATAAGTTTTTCTTCGATTTCTATTTTTTGGAATAGCTTGAGAAGAATGAGTATTAATTCTGTTTTAAATGTCTAGTAGAATTCCCCAGGGAAGCCATCTGGCCCAGGGCTCTTATTTGTTGGGAGATTTTTTTTATAACTGATTCGATTTCTTCACTAGTTATGGGTCTGTTTAAATTTTCTCTTTCCATGTGAATTTTGGTAGTGAGTGTGTGTTTAGGAATTTGTCCATTTCTTCTAAGTTGTCCAATTGTTGGCATATAATTTTTCATAGTATTCCCTGATAATTGCTTGTATTTCTGAGGGGTTGGTTGTAATGAGTCCATTTTCATTCATGATTTTATCTATTTGGGTGCTCTCTCTTTTCTTTTTGAGAAGCCTGGCTAGAGGTTTGTCAATTTTGTTTATTATTATTTTTAAAATATTTTTATTTCTTCTAGGAGAGAGAGAGAAAGACAGCATGAGCAGGGGAGGGTCAGAGACAGAGGGAGATACAGACTCTGAAATAGGCTCCAGGCTCTGAGCTGGCAGTCAGCACAGAGCCCAACGCGGGGCTCACACCCACGAACCGCGAGATCATGACCTAAGTGAAAGTCGGATGCTTAACCGACTAAGCCACCCAGGCACCCCAATTTGTTTATTTTTTCAAAAAGCAACTCTTGGTTTAATTGATCTGTTCAACTGTTTTTTTTGTTTGTTTATTTCTATATTGTTTATTTCTGCCCCGATTTTTATTACTTCTCTTCTCCTACTGGGTTTGGGATGCTCCTGTTTCTCTCCCTCTAGTTCCTTTAGGTGTGCTATTAAATTTTGTACTTGTGCTTTTTCTAATTTCTTGAAATAGGCCTGGAGTGCAATGTACTTTCCTCTTAGGACTGCCTTTTCCGCATACCATTGAATTTGGGTTGTTGTATTTTCATTTTCATTTGTTTCCATATATTGTTTTATTTCTTCTATAATTGCCTGATTGCCCCATCCCTTCTTTAGTAGGGTGTTCTTTTTTTTTTTTTTTTAATTTTTTTAAAAATTTTTTTATTTCTAGGAGAGAGAGAGAGAGAGACAGCGCGAGCAGGGGAGGGTCAGAGAGAGAGGGAGTCAGACTGAAACAGACTCCAGGCTCTGAGCTGACAGTCAGCACAGGGCCCGACGTGGGGCTCGAATCCACGAACCATGAGATCATGACCTAAGCAAAAGTCAGACGCTTAACCGACTAAGCCACCCAGGCGCCCCATAGTAGGATGTTCTTTAACCTCCATGTTTTTGGAGGTTTTCCAGATTTCTTCCTGTGATTGGTTTCTAGTTTCATAGCATTGTGATCTGAAAGTGTGCATGGTATGATCTCAATTCTTTTATACTTATTGAGGGCTGCTTTATGTCCCAGCATGTGATCTGTCTTGGAGTATGTGCCATGCGCACTTGAGAAGAAAGTGAATTCCATGACCTCAGGATGTAGAGTTCTAAGTATATCTGTCAAATCCATCTAGTCCAATGTGTCATTCAAGTCCATTGTTTCTTTAGTGATTCTCTGTCTAGTTGATTTATCAGTTGCTGTAAGTGGAATATTAAAGTCCTCTGCTATTAGCACATTCTTATCCATAAGATTGTTTCTGCTTGTGATTAATTGTTTTATGTATTTGGGTGTTCCCGTATTCAGTGTATAGACATTTATAATTGTTAGCTCTTCCTGATGGATAGACCCTCAAAATATTATATAATGCTCTTCTTCATCCCTTATTACTACCTTTACTTTAAAGCCCAGCTTGTCTGATATAAGTATAGCCACTCCTGCTTTCTTTTGACTTCCAATAGCATGATAGATATTTCTCCATCGCCTTACTTTCAATCTGAAGGTATCCTCCCATCTAAAATGAGTTTGTTGCAGATAACAAATAGATGGATTTTTTATAATCCATTCTGCTACCCTATGTCTTTTTATTGGAGCATTTAGTCTATTTACATTCATTGTTATTTTTGAAAAATATTCGTTTAGAGTCATTGTGTTCTTTGTTGTATTCATGCTTGTGGTAGTGTCTCTGGTATCTTGTGTTCCTTGAAACATTTCCCTCATAGAATCCCCCTTAGGATTTCTTGTACGGCTAGTTTAATGGTGATGAATTCTTTCATTTTTGTTTATTTGGAAAGACTTATCTCTTCTTCTATTCTGAATGACAGGCTTGCTGGGTAGAGGATTCTTGGCTGCATATTTTTTCTGTTCATCAGATTGAAGTTTATCTGCCATTCCATTCTGGCCTGCCAAGTTTCAGTAGATAGGTCTGTCACCACTCTGATAGGTTTCCCTTTATATGTCAGGGCCCTTTTATCCCTAGTTGCTCTCAGAATTCTCTCTTTGTCCTTATATTTTGCCGGTTTCACTATGATATTTCCTGCAGAAGATTGATTGAAGTTACGTCTGAGGGGAATTCTCTGTTCTCTTGGTTTTCAATGTCTGTTTCCTACATCAGATTGGGGAAGTTCTCTGCTATAATTTGTTCAAAGACTCCTTCAGTGCCTTTCCTTCTTTCTTCCTCTTCTGGAATTCCTATGATAAGTATTTTGTTCCGTTTGATTTTATCTATCAGCTTTTGAACTCTCCTTTTCTGTTCCTGGATCACTTTATCTCTCTTTTTCTTGGCTTCCTCTTTTTCTATAGTTGTGTCTTCCAATTCACCTAGTCTCCTCTCTACCTCTTCAGTCAGTGCATAGGATGCCTCCATTTTATAGCATTTTTAAAAATTTATCACAACTATTTTTAAGCTCCATAGTCTTTGTAGCAATAGTTTCTCTGATGTCTTTCATGTCTTATTCAAGCTCAGCAATTCATTTTATGAGTATTGTTCTAAATTCTTGTTCATTTATGTTGCTTATATCTATTTTGCACAGTTCTTTAGCTGTCATTTTTCCTGGAATTTCTTTAGAGATTTCCATTTTGTCATTTTGGCTGGCTTTCTGTCTCTTGTTAGTTTGAAAAGCTTGTTATGCACTCTGTACTTGCAAGTACTGCTGTATTAAAGAAGGGTCTTGAACTGTCAGGGCCTGTCCATTCAGGAAGTGTTCTTTGAATGGTATCTCTTGGTTTCTCTTATTGAGACTTTGGTTATTTTATTTCCCTACTCATAGTGTTATTTGGGACTCTCTACCATGTGTACTTTGGCTTGTTTCTTGAGGTAGCCCTGGAAAAGAAAACAGACAGACAAACACACAGGGAACAAAGGCACACAGACACACCAACAAATCTGACAAACACACAAACCAAAAGAGAAAAAGTAAGAGAAAAAAAATGAAGGAAGGAAAAGAAGAAAGAAAAAAAAGGAGGAAAAAACATTAGTAAAAATAAAAAGAGAAAAGAAAAGAAAAAAGAGAAAACCCAAAAGACACATGACAGTCTGAAAGCATAAAACCAGAGTTCCCACCTCCCTTCCCCTCCCTTCCTCTCCCTTTCCCTCCCTTCCCCTTCCTCCCCTTCCGTCCCCTCCCCCTGTGTCTCTGGCCCGGCCAGCTTTTATCTTCCCCAGTTCGCACTCATGCACTTATGAGGCTGCTTTCCCAGTGTACTCGGTCTCTTTCTCTTCCCTAACTCTTGCAGCTCAGTGTCCTATGGTTAGTCTTCTCTGTTTGAGAGATGGGTGCAACTGAAATGCATGGGGTTCCTACTTCTCTGCCATCTTGTCTCCTCCTTATTTGTTTTTGTAGAGGAAGGAACTAAGGCTTGCAGAGGCTTTAGGTAATGTAGCCAGTTAGCAGATTTTTAAACATGAGTACATACACATGTTTAGAATAAACGACGGTTTGTAGAAAAGATGTGGTGTAAATAGGCTTCATATGGAGCTTTTAAAAAAATCTGTTGCCATTGGTGGTCCTCAATTGGAGGCTCAGTGCTCTATTTGGGATTCAGGAGGGGGCACTGGAGAAACCCAGGGAATTTACTGTGTTGTTCTTTAGATTCTGCACATTCTTCTGGCCATCTGCCTTCTCCCAGAACTGGGAGGAATGTACCTACTATATCTTGGCAGAATTAGAAGTCTTGTGAAGCTATGTATATTCAAGTCACCGTGACCTTGGAGTTGTATTTCATGTCTTTCATAATCTAGAATATTTCTGTTAAAAAATATGGGATTAGGAATGGATATTTTGATCTCTGGTGAGATAATTTTAATACAGATAGGGTATATAATATTATTGGCAATGGGAATGAAAAAATTTTAAGAACTTTGCTACTTCTACCCCATGATCTGTTGTCAGAGAATGGTTTCCTCTTGAGAAAATGTATCATGAGAACAGAGCAAAGAGAGCCCCAAAGAAATAGTGACAGTAGCAGATTTTACTTCATCTAGGTGACAACCTCGTGGTAAGGTTACACAACCTATATATGTATCTATCCATCTAACTCAGAAATAGAATTTCAAGATTGGAAAAATATTGGGAAATACATTCTGCAGTGCAGTGTGCTTTGCCACTGTCATCATTTTCAGAAATGTAAAAGAGCTTGAGGAGCACTTTCACACTCTCAGGTCTTAGTTTTTACCTTAGTTGCATAGCTGACATGAATTCAATCAGGAATAAATTTGCTTGCCAACAGATAAGAGCTAAAAAAGAGATATATCAGAGCTCAGTTAGAGGTTGCACTTTCTTTTTCTTTTTTCTTTTTTTTTTTTACAAATAGTTTATTGTCAAATTAGTTTCCACATAACACCCAGTGCTCATCCCCACAAGTGTCCTCTTCCATTCCCA